>JAWDJE010000003.1:53410000-53855000 GCA_035047345.1 Bradypodion ventrale
ACTGCACAATGGAGTGAGCTCTCGTCTCTGTCCCAGCTCCTGCCAACCTAGCAGTTCAAAAGCAAAAAATTGCAAGTAAATAAATAGGGACCACTTCAGTCGGAAGTTAAACAGCATTCCGTGTCTAGACATACCTGCCATGTGTCCATGAAAACATCTGCATATGCAGATAGCGCTGGCTCTTCGGCTATAAACTGAGATGAGCACTGAAACCTAGAGTCAGATATGACTGGCTTTCAAGCAAGGGCAACCTTTAATTTTACCTTTACAGCACCTTTTATGCTTTGGATGTTCTGCTACTCTACAGGTAATTATTATTATTTATTTCATTTATATCCAACCCATCTGGGAAATTTTCTCACTCTGGGTGGCTTACATGATGTTGAAAAACCTTTACTATAAAAAAATTAGACATAAATAATAAATGAACTAAATAAATTATAAATAGCAACCACAAACAAAAATGGAACACTCCTCCCCCCAATTAAAAAAAGCTCAACAACAGAGAACACGTCTTGGTGACGGAAAATGTTAATCAAAACTCATTGCTTGGCTATTGGCAGTATGTCCTTCAAAGGTAAGATGTGAAATTAACTTTTTCAGAAGAAGGGGGGAAAGTTTGATGCCTTTTGTGTAATATTTCAAGGACACACAACAGTTTGCTTCATATAGTTTGCAGTGTATAAAGATGGAATAGTTTGGGCTTGCCTTTCCAAGAGTATTATCACTCTAACAAAGAATGACTAGTTTGTTATTAATTACACAATTAGGTTAGAGTGTACAGCTATAAAACTACTTTGAGACTAATTAATGTCTAGCCAAGTATTAATTAAAGTAACAAATAATTTTGATTATAACTAATAAGAATTACTTTCTTAGAGAATTTGCTCAAACCCTCCAGTAATTTTATTAGTGCCACATGCTGCAATGCAATGATTCCTTAATTAGTAATTAATTACTTAAAGAAATGATCCATGTCTAAATCTGAACAAGCACATTTTGCCTGTCTTTATTTTTGAGGCGAGTAATATGAGCATTATTAAGATACTCTCTAATGATTAGAGCAGCGTGTTCTTATTCAGGATGGGGCTCAGAACATGGTGACACTGCTATCCATATAGGGTTGTTGGCCAAGAGGAAACAGAATTATGGACTTCCTTCATGGCAATCAAATTCAATAATTCTTCAGTTTCAATTACAGAGGAAAAATTGCATTAGGTTGCCCTTGTTTGACAGCCGGTCACATCCGACTCTAGGGTTCAGTGCTCATCTGTTTACAGCCAAGGGGTCAGTGCTGTCTGCGTCTGCAGATGTTTCTGTGGACATGTGGCAAGTATGAATAGACACCATAGTGCATGGAATGCTGTTTAATTTCCCACCAAAGTGGTACCGATTTATCTACTTGCATTTTCTTGCTTTTGAACTGCTAGGTTAGCAGGAGCTGGGACAGAGACAAGAGCTCACTCCGTTGTGCACCAGGGTCTCAAACTGCTGACCTGCCGATCTTCTAGTCATCAAGTTCAGCATCTTTTTTTTTTAAAAAAATTTTATTAATAGAATTTATAATGACAACAATAACACATTACAATGACACTTCATTGTAAGGAGGCAGGGTCGATTAAAGTGGCCCGCCCCCGGCAACTGATGGATCCGGATGATTCCAGAGGGAACTAGGGGAATTTCCTCTGGATCGGCAACACGATTCACCTGAGGCACTTGTTGACCTGTGGTATGGGTCGACAACATCTGCCTTGGATGTAATCGCTCCACTACGGCCTCTCAGAGCCCGTGGAGCTAGGTCATCCCCTTGGTTCACTGAAGAACTACGGGAGCTCAAATGGGCAAAGAGATGCCTTGAGCGCCGCTGGGTGAAGACCCAGAGCGATTCCAATTGGACACTAGCTAGAGCCGCTATTAGGGCCTACCTAGTGGCGATGGGGGTGGTGAGGAGGCAGTACTTCACCTCCCTTATTGCCTCCGCTGATAATCGCCCAGCCACCCTGTTTCGGGTGACCAGGTCCCTCCTGGGTAGGGCAGGGTCTGTGCCTGGTTGGCAGGGATCGGCTGAGGACATTGCTGACCATCTGGTGGAGAAAATCGATCGGATTCGCTCGGGGTTCAAACTTGGCTTGGACGGGGAGGGTCCGGGGGGGAGCCAGTGCGCAGTCTTGCGGTGTTACCTGGGATCGGTTTGATCCAGTTGCCCCGTATGAAGTGGACAGGCTCCTTGCAGCGGTCCGTGCCACTAATTGTCCATTTGATCCCTGTGTCGCCTGGCTGGTAAAAGCCTCTAAGATGGTGACAGGTGGCTGGGTCGAGGCTATAATTAACGCGTCTTTTCGAGAGGGGATGTTTCCTGCACTGCTGAAACATGCTCTTGTGCGCCCCTTCCTGAAGAAGCCATCCCTCGATCCAGCAATCCTAACCAACTACAGACCTGTCTCCAACCTTCCTTTTTTGGGGAAGGTTCTGGAGAAGGCAGTGGCACGTCAGCTGTAAGGGGTACTGGATGAAGCGGAATATCTGGACCCATTCCAGTCAGGATTCAGACCTGGATATGGTACTGAGACTGCATTGGTTGCGCTGATGGATGATCTCTGGTGAGAGCGGGATGGCGGTCATCTGCCCGTCCTTGCTCTTCTTGACCTCTCAGCGGCCTTCAATACTGTTGACCACGTTATCCTTCTGGAACGGCTCCGAGGATTGGGGATCCAGGGCACGGTGTGGTCCTGGTTTTCCTCATTTCTGAGGGGCCGGACCCAGTTGGTGTGGTTGGAGAGTGAGAGGTCGAGTCCTAGGCCCCTAAAATATGGGGTGCCTCAGGGCTCGGTACACTCTCCTCTCCTATTTAACATCTACATGAAGCTGCTGGGTGAGATCATCCATTCCCACGGGGTGCGGTACCACCAGTACGCGGATGACACACAGTTGTACATCTCGGCCCGTGGGGACCCCAGTGATGCAGTCAAAGTCCTTTCCAGCTGTCTGGAGGCTGTTGGGGTCTGGATGGGGGCAAATGGGCTACAGCTGAATCCTAGCAAGACTGGGTGGCTATGGATAGGGGGTCCTGCGTTATCCAGGGAGCTACCATCTTTGGTTTTGGATGGGGCTGTTTTTCCCCAGACCAACCCGGTGCGCAACTTGGGGGTCCTCCTGGATTTGCGGCTGCTGCTAGAAGAACAGGTGGCGGCTGTGGCCAGGAGGGCCCTCGCCCAACTTTGGGTGATTCACCAGTTGTGCCTGCTCCTGGACCGGGACTCTTTGCTCATGGTCACTCACGCTCTGGTGACCTCCAGACTAGACTACTGTAATGCGCTCTACATGGGGCTGCCCTTGATGACCATTCGGAGGCTGCAGCTGGTCCAGAATGCCGCGGCCCGGGTGGTGATGGGGTGTGGACATTATGCCCATGCCACACCACTGCTTCGGGGGCTGCACTGGTTACCAGTTTGTCTCTGGGTGCAATTCAAGGTGCTGGTTTTGACCTTTAAAGCCCTACATGGTAGTGGGCCAGGGTATCTTAGAGACCGCATCGCCCTAAGGACGTCTGTCCATCCAACCAGAGCAGACGGGAGGGGCTCTCTAATTGTGTCATCAGCCAGGGGGGCTCGCCTCTCTGGCACAAGGAGGAGGGCCTTCTCTGTGTCTGCACCGGCCCTTTGGAACCTCCTGCCTGTGGAACTGTGTCTCCAGACAGAGTTGTTGCCCTTTAGGAAGGAACTAAAGACCTGGCTGGCGGGCCAAGTTTGGGGTGCGGGTGGGAATGGGGGTACCGTTGGGTGGTTGGTATAGAGAAGTGTGCCTTCCACCAAGGTCCCTTCGGTACTTGCGCACCTTTTAGGGGTGGGTTTTTTAACTTTGTTTTATCATGTGTCTTTTTATGTATTTACTGCCCGCTATGTAAACCGCCCTGAGTTGGGTTGTACCTGAGTGGACGGTATATAAGCGTGAAAAATAAATAAATAAATAAATAATAGAACAACAAAACCAATAACATACAGTAATACGGTAAGCTCCCTTCACAATAACATACATTAATACAGTATGCTACCTTCACTCAGGTGAACCAGGCGGTTCAACCCCAGTTGGTTTGCTGGGAGTTTGCGGGCCAGGGGCATTGTTCCAAAAAAATGTGCAAATACCGACATGAGTGCACCATGCGTGGAGGAAACCATCCAGCCTCCTCCTGCATAAAAAGCACCTCCCCCAGAGGCTTAAGGGACATGATTCCTGGGTTGAAAAAAGAGTTATCCCCGAGCTGTTGCAGCCTGAAAAGACGTCCAGCCCAATCAAGCTTGATACATTAGTTTCCTGGCTTGCAGGTTACCCTGCAGAGGAGGCATGCTATTTGCAGGAAGGTTTTACTTTTGGTTTTTGGATCCCTGCTTTGGGGCCCATTTTCTGCAAGTGGCACCAAACCTCCATTCGGTAATCGGATTGGAGCATGTGGTCAGGCAGAGTACCGGGAAGGAGCTGGCTGCGGGATGGGTGGCTGGTCCATTCAACTGTCCACCCTTCCATAATTTTAAAGTGTCCTCCCTGGGTTTGGTTCCCAAGAAGGGTTCTAGGGAATTTCATTTGATCCACCATTTATCTTACCCAACAGGCAGGTCAGTAAATGATTCAATACCACATGAGTTATGTACCGTCAAGTATTCATCCTTGATCAGGTTGTCCAAATGGTTCAACTGCTTGGCTTTGCCTTTGATGGCCAATATTTTGTAGACAAGGCAATGCCTTTTGGCTGTTCTGTCTCTTGTGCAGCCTTTGAGCATTTTAGCACTTTTTGGGATTGGGCATTTCACCAACGCACTGGATCCAGCCACGTGATCCAAAATTTGGACAATTTCCTCTTTTGTCGCCCTGCCCAATCTGTTAGATATGCCAATCTCCTGCAGGAGTTCCAGGCACTAGCCCTTCAATTAGGAGTCCCCTTGGCAGATGACAAAATGGAGGGACCGGCCACTTCCCTCATTTTCTTAGGGGTCCTGCTAGACACCTCAAGACAGCAGTCTCATCTCCCCCATGATAAGTTGCCACAGTTACAAGACAAGCTGAGTAACATGTTGTCTAGATGCAAAGTGACACTGAAAGAGCTGCAGGTTTTGCATGGTCACTTAAACTTTGCTTGCAAGGTGGTCACACTCGGTAGGGCCTTTGCCCGCCACCTGTGTGATGCCATGAAAAGGCTGATCCGGCCATTTCACTGAGCCAGGGTCACCCAAGCTTTGAGGGAAGACATCCAGCTATGGCTGGAATTTTTGTCATGTTACAACGGTGCCTCTTTTTGGCATTCCAAATTTAAGGCAGAGGTACAAATGGTGGTGTTTACCAATGCCTCTGGCAGTTGCAGTTTTTGTTTACACCACAATGACCATTGGTGCTATGGCACATGACCTGCACATTGGAGAGAATCGGGCATAGTGAAAGACCTTACATTTTTGGAATTATTCCTGGTAGTTGGGGCTGTGTTTTTATGGGGTGAGACCTGGGCCAATTCAGCAGTAAAATTTTGGGTGGATAAATGTGGCTGTAGTTCATATTGTCAACACTATTACATCCTGATTCCTGAGGGTCACGTGTTTGTTCTGCAAATTAGTTTTAAAATGCTTAGAGTACAATGTACATAGTGTTCAAAGCCCAACATGTCCCTGGCACCAATAATCAAATTGCCAATGCTTTATTCTGGTGGCAGATGTAACGGTTTTGTACCCTCACCCCATACGCTGCAATAGACCTGGACGTAATGCTGTTGGAGATATGGAACCTTGGTGACACCCGGTTCCGCCACACCCGGTTCCGCCACACCCGGCTGTTGCAGCCAGACTGGCCTGTACCTGCAGAGCATATTTTGCATTTTATGATTCACTTGTACCACCTGGGGATATACCCCCAGACCATCTGATCAAAATTGCCCTAAAATTCTATACCAAAGCAATGGGACATGCTGATACACTTGCTTATTTCAGGTTTGTGAAGACTTTGGAGGGGTGGTCGAGAGAGTGGGGTAGGTCTTACAACCACCGTGTACCTAAATTGCTCACAGATATGTCCTGCCTGGGTTTCTACCTGTGTGAGCCAATTTGAGGTAGTCCTATTCCATGTTATGGCAATAGTGGCATTTTTAGAGCCCTCCGTTTGGCTGAATGTTTGGCCCCATCAAAGACGGGTGAGGTTGGCAAAGATTTGCCGATGGCCGATGTGAGACTTGGCGACTGGGAGTTGGAGTTGATGATCTGCTGGTCAAAATCTGATCAACGGGGCAAGGGTGCTCGAGTGACTTTGACTTTGCTTCGAATTGACCCTGCTCCCGTTCGCCCTTATGTCACCTTAGATGCATATATCAAACTGTGAGGAACCGATGCTGGCCCTTTATTCCGACATTCGGAAAGTAGCCTATTGACATGATACCAGTTCTGGGCAGTAACCAAGAGAGTCTTGACTCATTTAGGAGTCGACGTGCGGCTTTTCAGCACACACTCTGTTCAGATCGGGGCTGCATCCACTGAATCAGAGGCAGGTTATTCCCACAAGGACATTCAAACGGTGGGCCGGTTGTTGTTGTTGTTGCTCCATCGCCGCCGTTATTGTTGTTGTTGCTGCTGCTGCTGCTGTTATATTTCGACTTGTATGCTGCCCCATTCTCAATGCTACTCTGGGTGGCTGACAAAGAAATAGAATATTACAAATTACAGTTACAAAGTATCACATCAACAATATAAAAACATTTCAAGGATAATACATATTTCAAAAGCAATACACAGGGGGGGAAAGGGAAAATACATTGTAAAAACTCAGACTTGTCCACTTCCCTCCAGGCTGAACAGCCGAGGGAAAAAGTCCAGTAACAGTTTTTCCTTCCTCTCAAGGCTGGGACTGGCTGAGGCAAAGTCCAGTGATGGCAGTGGTGGCATTGTTGTTCTTATGGCCACATGGCACAGCTGCTCCTCCTTCTCCCAAGGCTGGGGCTGGCTGAGGGGAAAGTCTGTTGACAGCATGGTGGCATTGTTCTTGTGGCCATGCTGCACAGCTGCTCCTCCTTCCCCTCAAAGAACCGGCTGAGGGAAAAGATGTGAAAGCTACATCTGGAGTCTGGAGCTTACCGAATGTATATTAGACCTATGCATTATTGAACAAAAGAGTGCTGCTTTTTCCCTTGCCTTCTAAGTTGTGTTTCTCACTGCCCGTGGCAGATTGTGATCATTGGACACAGCTGTATTGTCTGGGCAGAATATCATGTGATCTGCTCCGCGTGGGGCAAGGATCTTCGTCTGCACATCAGATCCTATGTGGATTGGAATGCGATGGGGAGAATGGGTGCCGTTCGTGAACTTGGCAAGGGGAGGCATGCCTCCGGATATTATGGTTATCCACTTGGGAGGCAATGATTTGTGACTCATGAAGGGCATTGAACTGAGCACGGCAGTGAAAAGGGACCTGTCCCTTGTTAAGTGTTGGTGGCCTGGCCTCTGCTTGGTGTGGTCAGAGATCTTGCTCCATTTTACTTGGCGCTGCACTGGAGACCCGTATGGGAGCAGGCTTGTCGGCCTGAAGGAAATTGTGATATAGGAGGTATGGAGTGAGACGTCATCACTCCATACAAGGTCATAATCAGTAATCTGGATATAGGTAGATATACCCATAAGTTAATACCATTTACCCACTAGGATGCCCCATTGCAGGTCATGTAAATATTGTATTGTTATGTTATCAATAAAGTGGCACGTGTTTTGACCAACAGATGGTTGTCGTCTGCTTCACGGGGTGGATTGGGTGGCAAAGTGATTAGATTATAAACATCCCAGATCTATTCATATAAACTGGCTGGCTTTAGGGAGTAGGGAGGATTAGAAAACTGTCAGTAAATTAGTTTCTGAAGCTAGAAATAAAATTAAAGAGGAGTTATGGCTCCTAATTATTATAGTCTGGAAAGCATTTAATTTTTGGTTTGCCTGCTAAGAGACAAGCAATCTCAGTCAGCAGTGAATACTAGTGCTTTATTCTGTTGACATTTCGACTTTGATTTGCAGTACAATCCTATGCACTGCTGCTCAGAAATTAGGTCCATTGAGTTCAATAGGCCTATCTCCCAAGTAGATGTGCATAGGATTGTTGAGAATTTTGTGGCTTTAGGATTATCCTTCTGTTAGCTCATAGTTCACATTATGCACTTCCAACATGCTGGATCATCCTAGGACATAAAAAGGCAGTCTTGCGGGGTGGAGGAATCTATCATTTATATAGTTACATACTGCTGTGTTTTACTGAATTTAATGCCAACCAACACCAATAAATTCCTTTCATTAACACACACACCCAACACACACATTGTAGAAATTTAAAAGTAAAATTTAATTTCCTTTCCATATGACACACTATAGTTCAACAACAAGTCATGCTTTGAGATCTGTATTGCTAAATGATTTTTCTTTCAGCTGTACTTTCCTTTCTGGAATTGTGAAATAAAGCTATATAGCACTGAAATTAAATTAACTATTAATAGCAAGCAAGTGGGAAAAGAGAAAAGAAACATCTCTGTAGTTTAAAAGGTGAAAATTAAAAGTCAGAGTTTGCCACAGAATTGAAACAAACATTCTGCATAACATGGGGCTAAAGGACTTGGTAATATCATCATTAACAAAGGAAGTGTGCATGAGAAAGGAAAATATGCTTCATAATTAAAGTATTCCTTCTAGCTTTTGTAAAAGAGATTCCTAGAACTTCCATGAAAACTCAGCTGATCATTCCATCTTCTGCCTAACTCAGTGATGCACTGAAGCAGGTTCCGTCCTGTTCGAGAGAACTGGTAGCGGAAATTTCCCCAGGCCATGCCCATCTGGCTGGCCATGCCCACCTATCTGGCCATGCCCACCTCCATACCCCATTATGTTGGCCATGCCCACAGAGTTGGCCATGCCCACAGAGTTGGCCCCACCCACAGAGGTAACAGTAGCAGTAATTTTTTTGGAGTGCATCACTGGCCTAACTATAAAACTTATAAATATATGTATTTCTTTTTAGTTTGGCATTCTCTCTGGGACTAGTCTACACTTGTGAGTACCTAGTCCAAATGTTTCAATTCAAGCAATAAAATATTTATCTTACATGTGCCCTTTGTATACATCTTGTTGTTGTTTCATGTTGTCGAGTCACCTGTAACTTATGGCAATCATATGAATGAGAGGTCTCTAAAATGTCCTCTGTCAAGCTCATGTTTGCACTCTGTGGTCACTTATTCCCTGGAGTATGTTTAATTATTATTCCTCTGCTGTGCTCTCTTAGGAATCAGCAAAAAGAATTTTTCCTCATGTAAAATTATTTTTGGAGGGTACATGTGCAAAGCAATGACATTATGGGTAATTAATGCAGGGTTGTTGTTTTTGGGGGGATCAGTGCAAAAATGAGACAAACAAAACCCACAGTGACCTCTTTATAATCCTTTGCTATAAAAATTTATCTTTCTGCAACCAATTTTATCTTAATTTCTCATATATATTTTTCCTCATCCGTGCTTCCCTGCAATTCTCTTTCTATTCTTTTACTAAAAACAATTTATTCTGTTGTAAAATGTGTTTTGTCTCTTTAAGTTTGGCTAGCAGGCAGTCTTTCAAGTCTGTGAGCTCTATCACTGGGAGATATTTGGGGCTACTTTTTTCTTTAACTTCCTCCATGCTTTGTACAAATTATCCAATGTTTTAATGTTGATTTTTATTTTAGACATTTGTTTCCCTAGAAATAGCTCTCCTTTGTATCTATTGAATTCCAACCAATCCGGTTCTTTGCTTTTTGAGTTATTTTGTGTTAATTTGGATATTATTCTCCTTAGCTGAAAAGCCTTATAGTATTCTTTCTCAGTTTCAAATTCCTATACCACCACCATCTTTTTGATTTAAGTATCACAAAGTTTTTACTACTCTAGGATTCCCTGCCACCTGGTTAATTCCTTCTCCTTAATTCAAATAGGTAAGTTTCCTAGTAGAAACTTTATTTTGGGGATAATTTTCATTTTACATAAATTTACTCTTCCAAACCAAGACAACCTTAATTTTTCCAACTTGGTTATCATATTTTTTACTTCTGTCTTTAGTTTTTCAAAATTTAACTTGTATAGGTCCACCACATTATCAGATATGGTTATACCTAGGTACCTCATATTATCCCTAATTTTGATTTGATGTTGTTCGTGTATTTTTACTTTCTCTGCCTCGTTGCAATTAAATATGATAACTTCAGTTTTATCCCACTTAACTTTTAACCCTGTAAAGTTTTCAAATTCAATCAAGTGGGTTTTTATCTTATTTAAATTGTTCTGAAGGATTAGAGCGCAGGAGCCCAAAGAAAGACAAATAACAACATTTGAAGAAATGCATAGTTAGAAAATTATATAAGGGTTTAATTGAAGAGAAGAAGGGACAACAAATATTAAGGCAAACATGGGAAAATGGCTTAAGAGTTAAAATAGATGAAAACAAATGGAGAAATAAATGGAATCAAAGAGTAATGGAATCCCTCTCTATTAAAGAAAAAGAGCTTAACTATAAACTTATGTGGAGATGGTACATGACCCTGCTGAGACTACATCAAATTAATAAAAACAAAACAAGAAATTGTTGGAGACGTAAAACAGAGGAAGGGTCTTATTTATACATGTGCTGGCATTGCAACTACGCTGATAAATTGTGGAAATCAATAGACAGGGACATAGAGAAAATCATGGGAGCTCTAGTGATGTTAAATTCAAAAATAGTGTTATTGGGGGAGGTAGAGGAAATCATTTAGGATAGAAATAAAAAAGAGTTACTGCTTACACTGTTGTCGGTGACAAGACTTACAATTGCCAGAGAATGGGAAAACAAGTTTAAGTTCAGCAAAGAATAATGGTATAGGGAGGTTTGGCAGCTGGCACTAAATGACAAATTAACAAGTGAATACAAATTTATCTGACTCTAGGGTGCAGTGTTCATCTCTATTTCTAAGCCGAAGAGCCAGCACTGTCTGCAGATGTTTCCGTGGTCATGTGGCAGGCATGACTAGACACGGAGCGCTGTTACCTTCCCACCGAAGTGGTCCCTATTTATCTAATTGCAATTTCTTGCTCCAAATTGCTAGGTTGGCAGGAGGAATACAAATTTAAAAAAGGCATAATCAATAGTAATGTATTTTGGGATATATGGAACCCATTCGTGGCACATGCTATAACAAGCAAAGAAGGCATCAAACCTAGCCCAGAATCATGAAAGGTCTGGGAACAATAACGTTAAAAGGAAGGAAATTGCAAGTTCCTGACATGTACAGCATGGGAAGAAAAGTGGTTGTCAGCATGGGTGAATGTAGAGGGATGTTTGTAATATTTTATTTATTTATTTGTTTAAATTTATATAGCCATCCTTTCACCAAAGCAACTTCAGGCAGCTTACATCAGCATAAAAACATCCAGTTAAAACACTATAAAACCATTAAAACCAATTAAAAACCCATAAGAACTCATAAGACTCACCCCCCCCCCCACAAATAAGACTCACCCACCCCATCAATGATTTGTTTGTTTGTATTATATGGTTTTATTTATATTAACCCAATAAAAATATTTTCAAAATAAAAATAAAAAAATATCTTTTATCCCCTTTTCTCTCCATGTATCAATTCATTGTTATACCTATAGCCCAGAGGTGGGCAACTTACGGCTCACAGGCTGGACCCAGCCCAAGGCGTCAAATCATCCAGCCTGTGCCTCTGCCACCACCGGATACAGATGCAGACCCATTTATGACAGCCATAAACATTCCTGCGGCTGTCATAAATATGTTTATGACACATTTACGACAGCTGTAAATGCACATGTGACTGTTGTAAATGCATTTACGACAGCTGCAGATGCTTTTTACAGCAGCATTTACAGCATAGTAGACCACCAGTCTAGCCCGCTCAACTGTCTGAGGGAGCATGAACCGGCCCATGGCTTGAGAAGGTTGAGAACCCCTGCTATAGTATGTTCCACATATCATCTGAGCAGGTTGTACTGAGCAGTACATGGTCCTCTTCCTCTGTTTTCATCTTTATAACAATGCTGTGAGATAAATTGACTGAGAAGTGTTGACTAGCTCAAGACAACATAATGAATTTCATAGTTAAGTGCAGATGTAAAGCCATACTTCCTATCCCTAATTCAACAAAATACACGCTACACCACATTGCTGATGATTACCCTGCTTTTCTATTGTGGAATACATGAAGTAGCTTTAAAAATTAAGACAATGCAGTTTCAAAATGTGTCCTGTTATAGGACCTTTTGTAGAAAGTTCCTAAATCTGGCTATGGAACTGTGCATTCACTACAAAACAGAAGACTGGTGGTGCCATCCCTTGAGTGGTTGGAAACCCATAAAGATATTTGCACCATGTGGTATGCAGTTGTCTGTGAATATGGTTCACCTGGGTTTTATAATGCTGTGTAATTTTTCCTCTCATGTGTGCTTCAGTTTGATTTGTACAGTATTGAGGATATACAATATGTTGTCTTCCTTTGGCATGCTTAAGCGTTACAACATAGCAGGGCAGTTGTTCAGATTTTCCATTCACTACTGCATAATCGCTTTGCAGGCGCACCCCCCAAAGAAAGACTCAGACACCGGTATATGGATAAAGGCATTGGGCCACATTTATTGAATCATGCCCTAGTCCGAATTATAAATTTCAATTGGTACTCAACCAATTATAATTCTTAAGGCAAGCAGGCCGCAGTAACACTCGTAAGGTTCCTCCCAAAATTGCCAACGGCAATTGGCTACAATGTATCCATTTGTATCAATTTGTTTGTTACAACAAACAAATTGTTGACCGTAGTCAATAAACTATCTACTGACCCCACCCTCTGACGTGTATCCGTCAAATCACGGGGTGATGCATGCTGAAGAGCTCCTGCCATCACCCCATTGCCTGGTTCGTCGTTGACCGGTCAACGTTATTAAACTTGTACCTGTCTAAGTGTTGGCCAGTCAATTGGGAACCTGCCGGATACCTATGGGTCATAAATATTTACCTTACCAGTGCTACCCGCCACACGGGGAGGCTTCAATAAAGACTCACCCCCCCCCAGACCGTCAGCTTGGTCAACAGGCCTGCTTACAAATCTTCCAAAAAGAGGTTCATACCTCTAGCCGACAGATGGACCCCATCCCCTGTATAAAGATCATAATTTTGTAAACTAATGGTGGGGTGTCGGATGACCCGCCGCAAACCCTTGTCTGAAAAGAACCGGGCCACTGCCCTGTTCACCGAGCGGCGAGCACGGTCAAGGGCATGGAGGTTAATACCCCCTCTGTAAGCGTGACGCGGTATGATGTCCGACCATAGCAGCGTTGTGGAAGGCCACACATAATGCAAATAAGCTAGGTCGCTGCAAATCGCATATTTTAAAGAAAGGCCAGTGACCTGGCCTAGGTCATTGCCCCCGAGGTGCAGCACCAGAACATCAGGCGGTTCAGCATCCCTGATGGAGAAAAGGAATGGCAACAGTTCCCGCCATAACATTCCACGCTTACCATACCACCTGATACATGCGGAGGCACGCAGTCCAAGCTGGGGTCCCCACTCTGTCGCCGCAGCGTACTGCGCTGCCCAGTGCACATAGCTATGGCCCACCAGCCATACTGCCACCGGTGTGCGGGGACACACAGGGTCTGTAAGAGAAAAAGAAAACAGTGACTTAACTGGTACTCATGCCTGAAGAGGGCGAACATATAATGCAAAACACTTAGATCCCCATCTCCCCATACGGCATATATCAGCCTCAGAGTACCCAAAAGCAGCCGCAGTAGAAGCAGCCCCTATTCTAAAAGAATGGGTGCCGTAATGAGCCCAACACTGGACAGTGCCTTACCGGTCACCTTCCAAAATTGAAATTTAGTCAGGGGAGACCCATCCTGGTGGCAGAAAAATGGGCCAGGGTGCGTGCCATGCACTGCAAGGAACTCCTGTAGGGCACCAACTGGACAGATGTCTGCAATGGAACATCGTAGCAGTCTAACACCACTGCCTACACCGTGCTGATCAACTTTTGAGGACCGTATCCTCAACTGAGCCCACTCATTAGAGACATAGACATCTTCGAGTTCCAGTGCCCTACGAGCCGCATCCGCCTTAGACAGTAGTACCAACTCACTGATGCGGAGCGCTCCAAAGAAGGCCACCGTGGTAGCCGCATGAAAAAGAGCTGCCTCATACCTGTCAAAACATAGGTTAGGCCAGCCTCGTGCAAGGTGTGTACGCACCCCTGGGGAAATTGGGTGGCGAATGTCCAGGCGGCGTCCACGTTCCCGTGTCCACCTCTCCAAAACATGTCGTATATGAAAATCAGTCATGTTGTCAGCAAAACCCCTCACCTTGGCCATGAATGCCAGTGCTGACAGCCTGGATGCTATGGTGTGGGGAGCTAGGCCCAGACTGTGTAGGTAAACCATAAATTGAAGAACGTGTTCAACCGGAATGGGCCAGACTTCGGGCAACCGGAGTTGCACACAAAATTGTTTAAATTGATTAAATGCGTGTTGATACGCCTTACGCGTGCGGGGCGTGAGTGACATGCCCATCGCCCGGTTCACCTCTCCTTGCCAAATGTCCAAATCTCGTCCGGGAGTTGCGAGGGGAATTCCTCCGCGTCCGGAGCCAAGGCGCGGAACCGGGGGATCTGCAGGCGGGATAAAGCATCAGCAATATCGTTATTAATGCCTGGTACATGTCTGGCCCTAAAGAGCACATTGAGGTGCAAGCTGCGTAACACAAACTGGCGAACTAACCCCATGACCCTGGGTGATTTAGATGTCTGAGAATTGACAATGTGCACCACCGCAGCATTGTCACACCAAAAATGGACTACTGAATTGGCCCACTCCTCACCCCATAGTATCAAAGCTCCCAGTATCGGGAAGAACTCGAGGAATGTGAGATCGCGTAGACGATCCGTGCCCCGCCATGCTGGAGGCCATTGGCCGTAGGCCCACCTCCCCTCAAAATAAATCCCGTATCCGAGGGACCCAGAGGCATCCGACTGAACCTGAAACCTAGGGGAGACCAAGAGGTCAGACCTCCAAAATGATACCCCATTGAATTCCCGCAGGAACTTAAGCCAAACCAACAGGTCAGCCCTCATGCCCCTGGTCAGTCGGACCCTGTGGTGGCGCCTCGATAGCCCAATCATGGCATCACATAGGCGTCAAGCAAAAGCTCTGCCAGGCGTCACCACCCTGCAGGCAAAATTAAGATGACCATGTAGAACTTGGAGCTCACGAAGTGACACCTTACGTTTGGCCAGCAAGGCCAACACCATCGCAGAGATCCATGTGACCTTGTCCATAGGTAACCTGGATGTCTGTGCGACCGTGTCAATTTCAATACCCAGAAATGTGAGTGTAGTTGATGGGCCCTCGGTCTTTTCGGGCGCTAAAGGGACACCAAGTTCCTGCATTAGCATCTGAAATGTAGTGAGGAGACGCGTGCATGTGTCCAAGCCCCGTTCACCCCCGAAGAAAAAATCATCGAGGTAATGGGCTACAGACCAGGACCCAGACCTGCGAACAAAGGCCCACTGGAGAAAAGTGCTAAAGCATTCAAATGCTGAACAGGAAATAGAGCAGCCAAAAGGCATGGCTTTATCTACATAAAATTTCCCTTGAAATTTAAAACCCAATAACTCAAAGTCACCCGGGTGCACTGGCAACAACTGGAATGCCGATTTAATGTCACATTTTGCCAGAAGTGCACCCGGGCCACAAGCGCGCACCATGCGCAGGGCCTGGTCAAATGACGTATACCTGACTGAACAAAGGTCATCAGGAATGGCGTCATTGACCGAATGACCCGCCGGGTATGATAAATGGTGAATTAGACGAAATTCACCAGGGACCTTTTTGGGAACCAAACCTAAAGGGGAAACCTTAAGATTGGGAAAGGGAGGACTAGAAAAGGGGCCAGCTACCCTCCCTGCATTTACCTCCTTGGCAATACTTAGGGCGGCCACCTCCTCGCTACCCTTCAGGGAAAGCAAATTAGGAGCATCTTGGGGTCCCCGCACCCCCTTGAATGGGATACGAAAACCATACTGGAAACCTTCAAGTAGGTACCTCGCCTCGTCCCTCCTCGGGTAAGTCGAGAGCCACCTCTCTAACATAAATATGTTAACCGGGGAGGGGGCCTTTTGACTGACCAGCTCCTTCAGCGGCAGTTCTGCCAGCTCACTGTCCACCTCTACCTCTGCCCCGTGACCCACCGGCTCGCGGACACGCAGTGGCGGCGTGGGGGCCAGCGCAAGAGGGACACTCGTGTTTGTATCAGCACTGTTTTCTATTGCATACGCCATTGGCCGAGAAACTCCAACACAGCAAGCGGGCTGGAACCCCCTGCCCCGCCACTTGGCGGGGAGCCTGCGTTGGAGTAGCTCGCTGGACGGCATGGCCACAATGGTACCTCTCCCCAGGCACCGGGCGCGTGGGGGTCATGTATAAAAGCCACAACTTCTGGCATGGCTCATCCCATCTCATCTCCGGGTGTAAAGGCACCCGCATTCTGAATTCCTCATCGTAAGCCAACCACGATGGGCCAGGAAAATCCACCATCGCCCTGTAAATATTGTCCAAATATTGGACCATAGGGATGGCCAAATCAGGCCGGGCCCTGAGGTACACCGCCATATAAATGAGATATGCGGGTAACCAGTTGGCCCAAGTGCGAGGTGGCTTGCGACGACGAGACAGCTCTTTGTCTCTGTCGTCCTGCCCCTCCTTCTCTTCCTTGGTGGGCTCACGGTTCAATAGGGAGAAAATATCAACATATTCCCCCCGCCAAATCTTTTCCCTCGTGGCCTGGGACAAATGATCCCCGAGGGGCAAGGAATACCCTGCCATCGGCAATGCCGACACCGGCACTGTATTCACACGGGGCATTGGCAGCAGTGCCTGTACAGTGCCTGCGATAACCGGTACAGTCCTGGGGGCGGAAACCCCCCCACCCAATGTTGTGCCAGTATTGGACCCAGGGTAAGCTGGGAACTGATACCCACCCGCCTCGACAGAACGAGGCCATGGCCACTGAAAACTAACACCTGAAGTGGACTGTGTTGTGGGGACATTAGCTTGAACCTAATACTCACTGGGTGCACCCCCGTGAGCCGCCCCCACTGGGGGTTCCGGCCCACGGCGGGCGTCGGAGCTCGCGACCGCAATCGAGCTCTGGGGCCACATCTGGCCACTCCCTGGCTGGAGTTCAGGACGAACGGGGAGCTGCGAGATCGCAGCCGGCACAGGCCGGAGCGTCTCCAGCAGCTCAACCCTACTGGCCGCCTGCTGCAGAGTGGCGGCTGTCGAGGTGGAAGGCGGGCAAAAAGGAGCCCCAGTCGGCAGTGCAGTCCCCCCTCCCGAGGATGCTTCCAGCACAGCTAAACGTGCCAGCAATGCATCCACAGTCGCAGAACCCCCGGTATAAGGCGGGCAAGGTGGGCCACACGGCCCACTTGGTGGTACACTGGGGACCCCCATCTGGGCGCCAGGTCCTGAATAGGGCCATGCCCAAAACTCCGGCCCATGAGGGGCTGGAGGCAAGCCCTGCTGGGTGACCGGACCAGGCCCTCCCCCATTGTCTGGACCCATGGCCGGCAATTGCGGGCCGGGGGCCGAAGCCCCTGCAGGGCCATCCTGAGGCTGGAGAGCCGAGGGCCATGCCCTAATCTGCCCCATCCCACCGGTAACGGTGGGTGCCACCGATGCGGGGGCCTATTGCGGGGGCGCAGTCGCGGTCCTCCGACCCGATTGCTGCCCCCTAGTAAGCACAGAGCCAGGCAAGTGCCTCCCTCTGGGCCACGGCTTGGTCGCCGGGGCCTTCCTTTTGGGAGGCATAGCTGCAGAAGACGATCCCTTTCCGGGGATCAGAAGTGCTGAAATGGCTGAACAGCCGAAGACTGGGCTGAAGAGCCGAAGAGAAACGAAGAGCGACGGAGAAAACTTCTCCTCTCCGTCGCGTCTTCTAAAATGGCAGCTCGTCTGCCTCGTGGCCACCCCTTTTATAGAGGGGTGGTCACGCCACCTAACTCACCCAGATGTCTGCATCCGGGTGGGGTGGGGGGCCCGCAAAGAGCGCGGCGGCCACTTTGCCGCCGCACTTTCATTATTTTTCCAAATATCTCACATTTATAGAACAGATTGGAAGAATAAACTATGCCTTTTGTAATCCTAAAACAAAGCTGGAGTGGACTTCTTTTTAATTTGCACATTACTTCCCCATGATACATTACAGTGTCAGATAAAAATCTGGCTCAAAGAAAGAGGGACTCTTTTTTCAAACTGGGATGGGAATTTTTCAAAACTTGCTTTGGATTTATTTTTGCAACATGTTCATTTCTTAAAATGGTGGCTTCAAATATTCTTGGTGGTAAATGAAGTAGTAATAAGCAAAATAAATCATTCAGTCTAACCTTTTTTTTCAGGCACTAAAGTATTAAATACCAATTTTAGTCCTTGCTTTCTTATGTCACTCTCATTGGTTGGATGTGGGTTTTCTAGTTTCATGTCAGTTCCATTCTTTGTTGGCAGAGGATAGAGTTCCACTTTGTTTTATTTTTCATTTATTCTTTCTTGTTTTTATAGAGGAAGCATTTTGACTTGATGTGCTGTTATCAGTTTCAGAGGTTCACATAAGTGCTGTTCTTCATCCTTAAGCCATCTGCTTTAGATGATCTTGAACTCCATACTTCTGATCCCATTGCACAATGCACCCTGTAGCACATTGCTAATGTTTTGCTATCACTTTGTCATAACAGGACACTTTTAAAAAGAAAGGAACAAAGAGGTTCCTTGAACCATTCAGTTTTCAGTGGTAAGCAAACCCAATCGCTGGCAATTGGAGAATGAAGGGGGGGAGCCCAGAGAAGAAGAAGAAGCAACCACACACTTTCTGAGAGATGGAGCCAGGTCTTTGGTGAGAATACTACCACAGAAGGAAATAATTTGAGAATAGGTTGCCATGTGATCCGATAAACAGTATAGCATGGCTGTTACTTAATAAAAAGCAGAACTAATACAATTCTTGGTTCACTGGAAAGGAAAGAAGAGACCTAACAGTAGCAGGCTAACCCCATGTCCCTTGGTGATTTTGACTCATGTCAGATTATCAAGACTGAAGAATCAATATTCCTTCTTCCATATAGAAGAGGAGAAGCCATAATGACTGACCTCTTGCTTAGAGCAGCTACAGATTCCATGGAGAAATAAGGCATGACATCTATGTGAAGAACCACAAGGAAACGAAAAAGCAAAACATTGTTTGCAAGCAAGAAAAATGTTGGGGAGAGATAAATAGTTATTTGTATTATTGTGTATAAGACAGTACAGCTGAAAGAAAAAATATTTACCTATAAGGATGGACGTTAACCGTTGAACTCGGGCATACACCCATCCATATTATCCCATACCGAGCTGCCCGCACTTGCCTTTACCCTGCCTGCACATCGCCGCAAGGGTCCGGCAGTCACCAGTGGGGCAACCGCCCCATGAACGCAAATAAAACAAAACAACTTCAAGTCCCAACGTCCTCTGCGCCGTGCCACCTCTCAGCCAATTAGACTGACAGGTGAGAGCAAGCAGAACATTCGGAAAGCCGGTGTGCCCAATACAAAACGAGCCACAGGAAAAAAAACACCACATGAACATGAACAAAAGAAGCAAAACTTCAAGTCCCAGCGTCCTCTGCGCCGTGACCACTTCAGCCAATCAGACTGAAGGGCGCAAGTGCACAGAATGCTGAAAAAGCGGGTGCACAAAAAATAAAATAAAATAACACCTCCCACAACGGGAATGCAAGGCCGCTGCAGGCAGATGCAGCACCTCCCGCAATGAGAGTGCAAGGCCACTGCAGGCGGACACAACACCTCACGGCCTCGCTAACCCAAACCTGCAAAAAAACATGGCAAGACGACCGCCGGCCTTCTTTCCTGGAGCAATGGGGAGAAAAGGGACTCCCTCCCCTCCATGCTACCCCGCCGAAGACACGGCGAGACCACCATTAGCCTCAAGGTAAGTTGAGCCGGGGTGGAAAAAAAAGAAGCAGGCAGCAATTTGTCAGGGGAAGCACCCTCCCTGGTGAATGACTGGATGCTGCCTTTGTACTACCCACACCACTGTTTCGAGAACTAGCATGAAACAGTGGTGGAGGTAATAGAAAAGCAGCAGCTAGCAATCCGCAAGGAAGAGCACCACCCCTTATGGATTGTTGCCTGCTGATCTCCTGTTAGGTAAGCCTGGGGAAAAGAAGGCCGAGAGGAGAGAACCATCATCAAGCAAATAGCTCTTCTCTGCCTCCTTC
Organism: Bradypodion ventrale; assembly: GCA_035047345.1. Classification (NCBI taxonomy): domain Eukaryota; kingdom Metazoa; phylum Chordata; class Lepidosauria; order Squamata; family Chamaeleonidae; genus Bradypodion; species Bradypodion ventrale. The sequence goes on from JAWDJE010000003.1 coordinate 53,430,346, forward strand.
TCCCATGACCAACCTAATGAACCTTACCAGACGAAGAGTGAGCTGACTGCCACCTCTTCCTTTTCCTCATCACTGCATCGAAACCTAATTTCGAAACAGCAATGGGGAAAAGAAGAAATGATAAACAGGCCATTCTTCACCCAACCAAACACAACAACAACAACAACAGTTAACCAGAATGCCAAGCATCAAAAATAATAAAACACAAATAAATAAACAAATAATTAAAATAAACCAAGTAAACAACACAACAAAAAACAACAGTCAACAAAAAACACCCAAAATACAAAAGATTAGTGAAAAACCATGAAAACTCACCAAAAACACCTATCTACAACACAAAAATACCCAACTCAACAAACAATAATATCACAAATCAAAGAAATAAATACAAAAAAATAATAACCATAAATAACCAAAACAATTAAACACATCTAAAATCCAAAATAAAAACATAAGAACAAGCAGAAACACTTGGGGGGAGGGGTGTTTAAGTAGAAACTCTCTACTTAAACCCCCCAGCCTAAAACCCCAAAATCAACACTAAATAAAAACAGAATAAAAAATCAAGAGCACTTACCAAACACGTCCTACCTCCATGCCTCCGGAACAGAACTGAACAAAGAAAGACAATAGCAGTACTCTTAATCACAGCCCCACCTAGTGGCAGGAAGAGTATAAAACAGACAAAATAACAAAATAATATTTAAAAAATCAAAATAATAAATAAACAAAATAAACAAAATCAAATAAATTAAAAAACCACAAAATCAAATCACAACCAGCCAAACCACCCCTAACCAAAAAACAACAACACATACAAAAAAAACCCTAACCTAGCAGACGATAATCCCAGACTTTAGAAGCTGTGTCATGTATTTTTCCTTCTTCCTCTTAGTGTGATGTCATAGCATTATGAGTCCTCTATACCACAAAGCTATTGCTCACATAACTGAAGCAGGTGCATGGTAAATGGGAAGTGCTGTAATTGCCCAAGGGAAGACGGCATGAATTAACATCCTGGCCACAGTCTGGGTGGTACATGTAGGACTAAGAAGGACTGAAGAGCCCCTTGTTACGCCCTCTTTTCTTTCCATGTAACAAACTCAGAAATCTTTTCTCTTATTTTATCATGGATATGTAAGAGATATAAATCTCACCAATTTTTTAGAGTGAGACATCCATCTTGCCACCATTCATTCATTCATTCATTCATTCATTCATTGTATCAGAACATTGCACAATTTAAAATTATGCCCATATACGAAGTATAGGTAAAATCTGAAATAAATTAAAATTATTTTGGTGGTCATTTTGCTTTCTCTATACAGTCACAATTTTTGAAGGCTTCTAGGTTGAACTGATAGTGACCACCAACAAACAAAAAAAGAAAACATACTATTTTGTGGTGGCTATCTTTCTTCCAAAATGCATTAGAATGGTGTAATAGAAGGACATCAATAGGAAGAACAAGCTAGTAGTAGTCAAATGTGACAATTCACATGGCTCAGCTGCTGCTGCCACACATATAACATTTTTAAAGAAGTTTCATAAAGAAACATAAATGTCACATGAAAAACATTCTAAAGAATTACACATAAAACAAATTAAAAGTGAATAAGGAAAACACAACATAAGCTAAACATCTAAAATAAACATTATTTTCAATATCAAAACAAAATGGAAATCTATGTCAGTGCAAGTAACTTTTCTAGAAAAACTTCCCTTCCCTCTTTATCTATGGCCATATATTTTTTCCCCATTTGTTTGACATAATACCATTACTTTGTAGTATGAGCTTAACATAAGGAACTATGACTGTTCTGTTCTGTTGCTGGTGCTATTAAAATAATGAGATATTACTCTGGCAGAAAAAGAAGTTAAAACTATATGTTTTACACATGATTATTTAAAAGTAGTTTTAATCTGATAAAGCATATTATTCTGGTTATTTCCTTGTATTTTTATTTTCCTCACCTCACATCTGACACAAATGAATTTGCTTCGGCCAGATGGTTCTTTGCAACACCCACTTTTGCTCTTTCAAGGATTAATCCTAAAGGAAATGGCTGAAGATGTCATCTTTTGGATTTTGTCCTCTCTTGTAAAGCATCTGCTATGAAGCTATTTCTGCAATAGTTTGGATATAATATGTTATCAGGATCGTATATAATTTTGTTGGGTGGATAAATTAATACTTTAAACAAATGAAAGCCATTATTCCTAGTCACAGTATATTTTGAGCTCAAGAGAGAAACTTTTAACTCAAGCTGTTTTACAAGGAGCCAAAGTGTCAGCTTCAATTATTTGTGGTTGATATCTGTATTTCACTCACACAGTGAAGGCCTTTTTTCACTCATACAGACGTACCGCTTTATGTGAGATATAGGTGACTTCAGTTTAACAAAAACCATCGTGGCCATCTGCAATTTTAAAAAAACACACAATTTTTCTCTCCCTTTCTCTTCTGTTACTGGGATCTTTGTTAGGCTCATAGACTAAACATATAACAGTTGTAAGCAGTTAGCAGCGTTATTTCTCCTCACTGCCCTCATGGATTCATCCTGGATTCAATTTGTTTAAGAACATCAAAGAACACTCATTCCAAAGCACTCCAAACATTTTGGAGTGTTTAAAGATTATTTGTCTTGTGAAAAGCTTGAATGTAAACTAAAACAAACCAGAAAGAGAAAGAGAGAGAGAGAGAGAGAGTGCCTTGTTATTTTACTCTCTTTTACATGGCTGTCACTTGATTTTCCCATTTACCTTGACAATGCCACTCAAGTGCATCAGTGCATCAGTTTCAAGTTGCAGCACCAGAGGGTTTCTTCTTATTTCATAAGTTTCATTTCTGCTGAAGTTATAACGAATGGTTAAGTAAAATGATAGTCAATTTGGAAAAGTTGAGAGTGGGGCTAATGGAAATTCACTAAGCAGAACTGCTTTTCTGCACATTCTGAAAGTAACAACACGGAAACATGAAACAAATTACAAATAAATAAATAGATAAATAAATAAATATCCATATTTATTTAAGCCTGAATTTCATTATCCAGTTCATACTTAATGAAATGTGGAAATAAATATAGGATTACAGGACCCAGATTTATACTGGACCAGACCATTTGCCTCTCATTAAATGCAATCAAAACTCCGTGAAACTTTATGTTAATTCCACAATGATGGGAAGATGAATAACAAGCACACTAGTTTTGCTCTTGCTCTTATGTCACCATGATTGTTTTCACCAACTTTTACTCCCTTTGAAGACAATTTTTAAGAGAAACTTCTGCAGCAAGAAGCTATTTTACAATAATATCTGATAAGTAGGATCTGACTTACAGCTATCGTAACAGAATTTTCATGATATGGTTCAAACCTACACCAATTGAGAAAATATACTGTCTTGTTGGTATTGCTACTCCCAAAATCAGGAGAGAAGTAGCAGCGGGCACTAAGAACTAAGCAAGAGAATGACCCTCTGAATGGATATGAGCCTCAAGTCCACCTGCTCAGATCCAGGAAGAGCATTATGGCAAGAACAAAGATTCTTGAGGGTACACAAATTAAAAGATGGAACAAGGTGCTCACTGGGCAAGAAACATCATTAAAGGAGGAAACAGCTGAGGAATTCAACTTCCCCTACATCACTTGGAGGACCAACATGCTCAAGTGTGGGCTGGTGGTGGTCAACAACACGCTGTGTGGATGTTAAGAGTTATAGAAGTCAGCTCATTCACTGGTCTGCTGTTCACTACCAGAAACAACCAAAAAGGACTTATGTTTGCCCAGCAACAAAGCTAAGAAAGTGACTTCATTTTGGCAGTCCAGGGTTTGATTGGGACACAAAAGAAGAAGATATGTGGGATAGTCAAAGACAAAGCAGTGCCACCAAAATTGGGACATTTGCTTCATAAACTGAGGTTGCAATTTAAATGGTAGCAGAACCAAAATGCTCTCTTGACTGGAAAAGAGTCATAGGAGACAGTAAGCCAAAAAAGATTTTTTTTAAAAAAACACCATTAACTCTTGTAGCACACTCAGAGAAGGTTGGAATTTTGTTTTAAAAAGAAGGAACCATAGAGGGTAAATTATGCTGTATCGCTGTCCTTGCTTTAAAGACTGACATAATGAAGAATAATGAGCACAGGTTACAAATAGTATTTGAGTAGGGAAGAGGAAAAGAGGCAGGGGCATGTTACCATCATCCTGAACATAATGCCCAATTGCCAAAAATCACTGAAACCAACAGGAAACTCCTCCTCCTATCTTTACACATTTCCACACTAAAAAAAACAACACTGCACTCTTTGTAATCTGTTTGAAATGAAAAAAAAAGTAGAAGCCTTCTACCAGGTACACTTTTTTATCCAGAAAAGGCTGCTTTGAGGGAAAACAGAATGGATGGAATCAGGTCAGCTTCTGAGTTATGTGGGCAGCAAAACAACAAAAATGCATCTGTCTCATAAGCAGAACAAATCTTGATATATTTGACGGTGCAGTCAGCCACTTAGTAGGGAATTCTGTTTTCTGCAGGCATTTGTAACCAGGTTATGGTGGAAGAAGAGGGACCTACAATATAATCATTGCTACCCCACCCTGATGCAAAAGTCCAGGGGTGCCCAAATTATGGCCCAAGGGCCGGATCCAGCCCCTGATGCCAATTTATTTGGCTCTCACTGCCCTCACCACTCCTGGAAGCAGAAGTAAAATCCCCATGCATGGGCACGTAATGTGCCCACACATGTGCAGAACGCTGCCGTAAATGACCCATGGCTGTTGTAAATGTGTTTATGACAGCCATGGGTCATTTACAGCAGTATTGTGTGCATGCACAGATGAGTTATGCACCCCTGCGTGCATGTTTTACTTCCGCTTCCGGTGGGAAGAACCACATGACCAGCATGCTCAACCATGTGACAGCCCATGGCCTAAAAGGTTTGGGCACCCCTGCAATGGTCTTTCTTGACTGAAATCCTGTTGCTCAGTGTAATGGAGTTTGTAAGTTTCAGTCCATTCCTATCTAGCAAATAAAGGGTTGCCACTGCCCTTCTGTTGTGTTCTAAAGCATGTGCCTTTAAACAATGTATCTATCCATGTGTATCCAATGTAACCTTTTCCATGTGTAACATTGTAACCTCAGCTGCATCACTGTAACCCTAATAGGACGCGAGCTAGTGACTACTAGATGGCAATAGCGAGCGTCCAAGTTCATTGGTCCAAGACTCACCTAAGAGCAACAGTGCGGGAAGATTCCCGCCTCCACCTTCACCTGGACAAGAAGGGCGTGACCTGAAATGAGGTCACGCGGACAGTAGCCAATAGACTGTCAAGGAGCCACATCCAAATGTATAGCCACTGCATATATTGAGCTGTTCGTCCGCCATTACCACATGTTCCCTCTGACCAGCATGTAATAAAGTTGTGTTAAGCCAGCTCTTCGGCTGTCCTGGTGTCTTTGGTCCAATACACTAAAACTTCTTTGGTGTGTTCTTGAGAATAGTAGTGAAGCCTCCTTATTTGCATGCTAGAAATGAACAGAAATTTCGGGTTTGTATTACGCTGAGCAATAGGATTTTGGACCATAAGTGAGATGAAATCTCCCCAAATGATGCTTGGTTGTTGATGGAAGTTTGAGCTTTCTCTTAATAACAAATTAACATAGAAAATGATTTTCCAAATTGCATTTTGCTGGAAATCTCTACTCCTGTAACATTTGCTGAAAAGAACTTTACTACTCTCTTGCTCCCTTTTAAATCTGATAGAGAACAGATGTATGATATAGTCATGACTGAGGAAGAGGGAGAGATTTAAGAGCAGTGCTTCTGTGGGGGTCCAAAAACATCAGCTTTTCTGCCTTCTGAAAGAGAGTACCTGAACATCTGCTGGCCTAGGAGAATACTGTGTGTGAGACAGTGACTACTGCTCCCTCCTGGCTGTTGCATGCTCTCCCTGTGGGACTTTGGCCTGTAGACCTCCTCTGGGCTTCTGCCTGCTAGCAGGACTAGATCCTCACTGTAAGTCAGTGGCTTCCATTTTCCACCTGGCTGAGGGAGAAGAAGAATTGAAAAGCAGAGCTTCTGCAGGAGTGGACCTGCCACTGGTGAGAGTGACACTAAACAGGGCTGCCCCCTTGGGGGAGACATGAAGATAAGGGTCAGACTCTCTGCTTAAGGTACTCATTTTTATGTGCCTGCCTGTTGTATTTTAATGTCACTGTCTATTGTGGGAATGGGGACTGCAGTGGCTCAAGTGGTTAAGACACTGACTGGGAGGCGGCAGGTCAGCAGTTCAAAAAACCTGAGTACTGCATGATGGAATGAGCACCCGTCTCCGTCCCAGCCCCTGCCAACCTAGCAGTTCAAAAGCAAGAAATTGCAAGTAGATAAATAGGGACCACTTTGGTAGGAAGGTAAACAGAGTTCTGTGCACTTCGGTGTCTTGGCATGCCTGCCACCACATGTCCACGGAAACATCTGCAAACAGAGACAGCGCTGGCTCTTTGGCTATAAACAATGAGCACTGCAACCTAGAGTTGGATAGTACTGGCTTTTAAGCAAGGGTAACCTTTACCTTTATTATTGTGGGAAGGATATGTTTTTCATATAGGGAAGGTATTGTAAGGGAAGAGGGAAATGTCATTGAAATCACACAGGGCAGAGGAAGAGAGGAAGAGAGGAGACAACTGTATCATTATAGGAGTGAGGGCAGGAATAGATTTCTGTTTACCACCTCCACCACCACCACCACCACCACCACCAAAAAACAGCAACAACCTTCCTCCCAATTCAAACAACCTGGATAGACTTGTTGATGTTCACTTCATTTTAAAAATGCATCTTTCGAATGCCAGGGAGAGGGAAATCATCAGCCATCTAAGATTGATCCTGGATAATCATGCTAACCTGACCTCCATTATAGAAACTTGGTTTCGGTAAGCAGAGGAATTAATCTTTCTCAGATTTGTCTACCTGGATTCTCTGTGCAACAGCAGGCTAGAGTGGGGAGGTGGAGTTGATGTGGTTAATCATGATTCTATCCCACTCATCAGCTACCCAGTCCCCACATTTTGCTGGCTTTGAGTGTATATACCTGAAAATGGATGACCAGGACACAATAGGAATTCTATTGGTTTACAGCTTAACTGCTCAGCAGTCTCTCTTCCTGAGCTTGCTGAGTTAGTATCAGAGGTCATATTGAGTCCTCTAGTCTTTAAGGGGCCACCTCCCTTTTATCCTTCCACCACCAGCTAAAGACCCATGTCTTCAGGCAGCCATATAATACAGTAATCATAACTGAGTCCTTGGATGTTAGCCTTTAACAGAGTTAAATCTGTTTTTAATATTTTAAATTATGTAATGTATTTTAATTATTAATGAAGGGACGGCAGTGTCTTAGTGGTTAAGACACTGAACTTGACAAGTGGAAGGTCGGCAGATCAGTAGTTTGAGACCTGAGTACTGCAAGACAGAGTGAGCTCCCATCTCTGTCCTAGTTCCTGCCAACCTAGCAGATTGAAAGCAAGAAATTGCAATTAGATAAATAGGTACCACTTCAGTCCCAAGATGTCAATGCTCAATATTTCCATCTCATTTTTGACTATGTCCAGCTTGCCTTGATTCATAGATTTTACATTCAAGGTTCCTATTCAATATTGTTCTTTACAACATTGGACTTTCCTTTCACTGTCAGATCTATTAGACCTAGCTATTTTAGTAGCTGCATCTGTTGTTGTTGTTTTTTTTAAAAAAAATCAGCTTAATCTGAGTATATATGGCTTTTAAAGAATAAACATGTAACATTTTTTGCCTATTGAATTGATTGATTTTTTTAAAAGTATGCAATCCTACATTTCTTCTCTTAACTTTTTTGTTTTTCAGTCACACAGTCGAGTCTGACTCTTTATGACCCCATGGACCACTGCACACCAGGCTCCTCTGTCACCTGCCATCCTTTATAGTCTGTCCAGATCTACGCCCACCACATCAATTACCACTGGCTATTTCATAGATCTAGGTAGGGTTGTATTTTTGTTTCATCATTTTCAAAACAGGAAATATTATTGCTAGTCACTTTAGGGTATAACAGGAAAACAGCAGTGGGATAATTTGGAGTAATTTACAGTAAATTTTATGTGTCTCTGAATTAATGTATGTGAGAAGATAATTATCAGAAACATCTCACTATTGCTTTGATGAATCCCTTGTGTGGTATATAGAGATTGTATGACTCACCATCCCATGGCTAGAAGACATTGTGAGCAAAAATAGAAACTTAATTTGTATCAAAATTGCTATGAAAGAGATAAAAAATTCTACTCTTTGATCTAACCTCACATTCAGTGATGGTGGAAAGCTATCTACCTATCTATTCCAACCAGTTCTTTTCAGTGTCTAACTCAATAAAAGCAATCATTTGCAATACATTTTTGAAGTAGAAATGATAAAGCCACAGAGATAAAGGCAGAAAGCCTAGCAAAATCATTGGTTAAAAATAGTCAAGATGACTGTAATTGTCATCAAAATAACAATAGCCCATGATCAATGTTTTCTGGTACATAACAAAAATAGCAGCAGCTAATTTACAGGAAGAATTTTATGACAGTCCTCTTCAAAAACAAGGCTACATGATGAAACCTTCAATCTGTATGTTTCTTCATGCATTGGAGGTTAGCCTTTTAGATTTATCTCTTTTACAGTACACAATAATTGTTTCAGTCACTATAGCTGATAATCTGTCTATAGTCTTCAGAAGACCTTCCATGCTCACAGTCATTGTAACTAAAGAAGACTGTGGATCACTGAAACATAAGTTTGATGATGATCTTGTACATACTGTTCATGGAATGTGGAAGATGGATGAAAATATGTCACTTTGGGGAAGAATAAAGACCAGTGACTACACCCATGCAAATCTAGCCTGTACTTTAGGTAGAAAAGTTTGACTCTCTCAGGTGATGGAACAACAGAAGTAGCCTGCCTCCAGGATTAGATTAATGGTTGTGTTTGTGGCGCTGGTGCTGCAACAGTTCCTTCACTCCCACCTTAGGTCTGTGGCCAGGAGGGCCTTTGCACAACTTCGTGTAATTCGCCAGTTGCGCCCACTCCTGGATAGGGATTCCTTGCTCATTATCACACATGCGCTGGTTACCTCCAGACTTGATTATTGTAATGCGCTCTGCATGGGGCTGCCTTAATGACCATTCGGAGGCTGCAGCTGGTCCAGAATGCAGTGGCTCGGGTAGTGATGAGGCGCGGGCCCTATGCTTGTGCCTCACCTCTGCTCTGGGAGCTACACTGGTTACCAGTTTGTCTCCGGGTGCAATTCAAGGTGCTGGTAATTACCTTTAAAGCGCTTCATGGTACTGGGACAGGTTACCTAAGAGACCACATCACCCTAAGGGAATCTGCCCATCCTCAGTGTTCCATCGGCTAGAGGGGCTCACCTCTCTAGCACAAGGAGAAGGGCCTTCTCTATGTCCGCCCCAACTCTTTGGAACCTCCTGCCAGCAGACTTAAGGCTTCAGTCAGAATTGCTGCCCTTTCAGAAAGGGTTAAAAACCTGGCAGGGCAAGTTTGAGGGGCCGACGGGGTATTGACTCCTGCACGTTGGCTCAGTTGATGCCACATGTCCTTTCAATGATGTGGGAAGGGGTGGGTCTTTTTCGACATGGGGTGGTTTTATAAAGAGTTTTTATTGTAGTTTTTTATGGGGTTTTATATTCTAATGTTTTTATATGTTGTACGCCGCCCTGAGTTGCCCTGGAGCAAGAAGGCCGGATATAAATCTAAATAAATAAATAAATAAAAAGACAAAATGGAAGTAGTAACATAACAATCTTTGTCTAAAGTTGCAAAATGTATCTAACTTAGTAACCAACTACTAAAACAAACAGAATAATAAGCCATAACAATAGAAGATGGAAGATCTGTAGAAGCATGCAGTAGGCAGTACAAGAACAAACCATGATAAGACTTTACTAGTAAATTAAATTACACTTCTAGGTATGGTCTATTTAGGTGAGAACACATGCCACATTACCCCCTTTAATGGCTGAAGCTTAGATCTTGCCATATACCAACAAGGTGTCAGGGTAGCATGGACTGCTCGTAGCTCCTCTGATATATTAAATAAAATGTTTCCTGTTCTAACAAAGCATTTTATCCTTTAAATAAAAATGCTACAAATTAAAAATCTGGTGCTGTTTATTTGTCAGGTGTACATTTGTCAGGTGGAGTGAAAGAATGCTAGACTAGATGGCTTTTTCTTTGTTTGTACCCAAATGCCAGCCTTGTCCACCCATTCATGCAGGGCGCTGTGTTGAAGAGCAAATCAGCTCACGTTAGGTGGAAACATGTGTGTGCATTTGGAGTAGATGATGTTTGTTGGCCAGCATCCAGCCAAATAGAAGTAGCAAAAATGTTCAGAAAATTTGAAAGAGGAGTGATCCACAGAAAGCACTTAGAGCAAAAGGTGTGCAGTTAGCTTTCCAGATACAAAGAGATCAGGGTCCTGCACCATTTATATGTTGTGTAGAGCTCTATGCTCAGTAGGGATACTTTGCCATCAATTACTATGAAAAGCTGTACCTGCTGAGATCCCTTTAGCTACACAAGTATGAGTGGAATCCTACTTGGAATGTGTGGCAGCATAAGCATAATTGTATAAATCCCATTGTGAATTACTTACTTGTATTCCTGGTCTTGTCCCAATTGCACAAACTGGGGTGTGACCATGAATGTAGTGGTAATTTGGTAATTACCAGCAATTTGCTACCATAATTCACACAATTGCACTTAACACTGGCATAAATGCCCAATAGGACACTGGACTGTGTCCAATTTGGCTATACCCATCCTACATAAGTGGTGATTAATAGTAGGGTAGTGATGGTGTAGGAGTTTCCCTTATTTTTGCAGATTTTCTACAATATATAGCCTGCAGGCATACAGACAACTCTAAATCTGAATCTGTGTATTGCAGCCCTAATTAGAGACAAAGTGCCTGATTCATCAGAAAATACACCCAGTCTCAGCACTATGGATGGCCACAGAAGTCTTGTAAAATTCTGTTTGTGTGGCTTGAAATAAAATGTTTCATAATCAGAAGAATCACTTTTGTATTACTTTGTGTTTTTAAAGTGTGACAGAGATATAAAACTGTTAGTAAGAAACCTTTCCAAGTAATGGTAACCCATCTGTCAAGTTTCACATCCTGGCACGTTAATTACTATAAAGTTTTCAACTAGTGAACTTAGAGGGGTAACCATATGGTGCATGAAAAACTATTTTAACTATTATTTTATAGTACTGGCAGTATCATTGTCGATATTTCCTTGGAATGCCTTTTTTTTGTGATAATTTTTAAAAGACCTACAAGTATTTTAAAGGAGTATCAAAAAAATTTTTTTTAAAAAAATCCACTACAGTAAAAACAGAAGCAGGCTATCACACTTAGAAATGAGTAGTTAAACAATGTTCATAGCCACTACTTGGACTAAAATTATATTTTAAAAAATTCTTCAGCACCAACAATGTGCTGTGAAATAAATTGTTCACATAAGGTTGAAAAACCATGGAGTAGATCATACTGCCAGTGACTCAATATCGATTGTCAGGCAGCAGTAAACTAACCTGACTAACAGCCTTGGGTGGCAAAGTACACAGGGAAGGGTGATGGTCCACAAGAGGCTTCAATCTCACTTGTTGGAGGGCAATAGCTTCATAAAGATTGCCTAAGGGTTGATGAGGACTTTGTGTGCCAAATGGCCCAGGACCAGAAAGCGATTTATGTATCTGGATCAGTGGTACAGGTGTCACACTTCAATATGGAATGAAAATGGAAGACCAATGCATTATTTTTCCAGGTCAAGCTTCATGGCTGATTGTCATGGTGATAGCCAATAATTGGAATTTGATAAGGCACAAGGAGGAGGAGGAGAAAGAGAAGAAAACAATGGTCAAAATTAATAGCAGCTCCCCTGAATGTCTGAAAATAATACAGAGTATTTCCAACAGCAAGGCCAGTATTGCTGAGTATCAGCTAAAGCCCATTTCTCAGGTGGATCTCACTGCAAACTTCTAAGTTCCTTCATCTTGCTGATTATCCTTCTTGGTATAGTTTGCACAATCTGCTGAGGCAAGCATGTAAGTAAACAGTGGCAGTGAAAAGAGGAGTACTATTAATGTTGAATGGTTGCTCATCTATTCTTTTTCTCTAGTTGTCAGTGAGTATTGGAGCCAGAAGGAAATCGAGAGTGAGATGGTGGTGGTATTTCTAGAGTGAAGAATGTACTAAAAGCTTACTAAAAGAGTGTAACACTCTGGAACTTGAAAAATTGTTGGGCTTTTTTTCTGTTTTGTTTTGTTTTTGGCATTGCAACCTCTGGAATCCCACAGCCATTATAATCAATGACCTGGATCCTGGAACTCTCAAAATTATTTTTTTTTCTGTGCTGTTTCCAAGCTTTTAGATCCAAAAGTACAGTGGGAAACCTTGGGCTATCACAGAGTACTTTAATGGCATTTGTGAGTTCTATAATCTATTAAGTGACCTGCTAGCTTCTTCATCATCATCAGAAATTGGAGACTAAACCTGATGTTTTCCTCTCCATCTCTGCACACCAGCCATCTAGCAGGACCTCTGACTTTTGCTTTATTGCCTTTGCCAGGATTCCAAATTTGATGAGGTTCAGGGTTTTGCCTATTTGGATAAGATAAGCCAAAATGAAATTTGTAATGTGATCATGGCTTAAAGCCAAAGTTAATCATATTAGAATTAAAAAAGAATGGCCAAAAGAGGCACAGCAGGGTTTTCTGTATTTTATATTGTATTTCAATTACCCTCTGGGCAGTTTCCATATCCCTATTAGCCACTAAAGATTTCTCTAGTATTTTTTGTGGGGGGAGGAACTTGCCACCAATTGCAAATTAGGATATATGCCACATCCCCAAATTTGATGTGCTATGTAGCTCACTCTCCTGCAAATCGTTTTGTTTTCCCCATTAATAGTTCCCTCATCAAGAAACACACAAAGTCAGGAATCCAAGAACTCATCATTTCAGGTCACTCCCAGGCCAGGCTAGGGTAGGTTGCTCTTCATCTGTACAGGAAATATTCAGATATTAATCATACTGGACAGTTCTCACACATTCCTACTTAGAATCAGGTATTACTTCTCATGGGATTTGATTGCTCTTTTTTTTTTTTTTAAAAAAAAAACCACAATTAATTTTGACTCCTTTACATATTTGCACTACTTCCTTGGCTATGTCAGGTTCTTTATTTTGGCATGAATTTCTCCAGTGTCTGATGATACATCCTTTTGCATATATATTTAATAATAACATTGATTTGTTCTCAAGTTAATTCTGACTTATGGCAAACACTTTCTAGGGTTTCTAAATATCGCAAGTAATCACAAAGCAAAACAAACACACTTATATACCACCCCATAGTGCTTAGTGCACTCTGTGTGATTCACAAGTTAATTAGCAAGTGATTTACCATTTCCTTCTTATTGGGCTGCTCTTGGACTGTAAAGCTTGCCCAAGGCTACATAGGTTCATTCTTCTTGCAGGAAGCAAAGAGATTCAAATTCCTAAGCTCTGGCTCCATGACCAGACTAAGCTAACTAACTCACTAAGCAACCCAGACAGCTATTTTATCACTCTTTTTAAGGAACAGTTGGCTAACATAATTGTTGTGGACATGAAGCCACTGATAGCTGACACCTGCTGAAGGAACAGTCTCTAGATGAAAACAACTCTAATCTTTACATGTAGATATAAAAGATGCTTGCTGTTCTACCATGGTGTTCTACTGTGAGATAGAGCATTATTTGAGAAGAAAGCACTGAACATTATTCTAATTATTAAAAAAGAAGAATAAATATCTACTATTGTAAAGTAGGTTCATTAGGCATAAGATTGATTTATTATATTGTTTCCTTTTAAAATTATTTTCATTATGTTTATCACAGTTCATGCCTACTGCCTTAGGGGAATAGGCAAGAGAGAACTGAATGGTGTGCCTAATAGACTGTTTTAATAAAAATGGTGCAATGCATTTTTCAGTACTATAAAGAAAAATTGATATTTTTGTTTTGTTGTTCAGTCGCACAGTCTATTCCGACCTTTTGCGACCTTATGGACCATTGATCTCCAGGCACCCCTGTCCTCCACCATCCTCCTCAGCCCGCTTAGCTCAGTGCCCGCTGCGTCCACAATGCCATCTAGCCATCTCATCCTTGGCCAGCCCTTTTTCTTTTGCCCTCCACCTTTCCCAGCATCAAGGCTTTCTCAAGTGAATCTTCTCTTTTCATTTGGTGTCCAAAGTACTTCATCTTCATCTTTACTATTTGACCTTCTAAGGAGCAGTCAGGACTGATTTCTTTCAAGATTGACCTATTTGTTCTCCTCGCTGTCCAAGGTACTCTCAAAACTCTCCTCCAACACCACATCTCAAAGGCGTCTACTCTTCTGTGCTCAGCCTTCCTAATGGTCCAGCTCTCGCAACCATACATTACCACCGGGAATACCATTGCTTTGACTATACGGATTTTTGTTTGCAAGGTGATGTCTCTACTTTTCATTATGTTCCCCAGGTTTCTCATGGCTTGTCTCCCTAGAATCAGTCGCCTCTTTATTTCATGACTGCAGTCACCATCTGCAGTGATCCTAGATCCCAAGAAAGTAAAATCTGTCATTGCTTCTACTTCTTCCTCATCTACTTTCCAGGTGCTGATAGGGCCTGTTGCCATTATCTTGGTTTACTTGATGTTAAGTCTCAGGCCAGCTTTTGCACTCTCTTCTTTCAACCTAATCAGTAGCTTCTTTAAATTTTCCTCACCTTTAGGGTTGTATCGTCTGCATATCTGAAATTGTTGATGTTTCTCCCAACAATTTTTATCCCCTATTGTGATTCCTCCATTCATGCATTGTGCATTATCTGTTCTGTGTATAGGTTGAAAAGGTAGGGTGATAAAATGCAGTCTTGTCTTACTCCTTTTCCTATTCCAAACCACTCTGTCATTCCATGTTCTGTCCTAACTGTTGCTTCTTGACTCTTGTACAGATTTCTCATGAGGCATATGAGGTGTTCTGGTATTCCCATCTCTTTAATTACTTGCCACATTTTATTGTGGTCCACACAGTCAAAGGCCTTGGTGTAGTCATTAAAGCAGAGGTATACTTGTTTCTGATATTCCTTTGTTTTCTCCATGATCCACCGTATATTGGCAATGTGATCTCTCATCCCCCTGCCTCTTCTGAAACCCGCCTGCACCTCTGGCAATTTTCTCTCCTTGTGCTGTTGAAGTCTATCCTGTATTATCTTGAGCATCATCTTGCTAGCGTGTGAGATGAGCACAATTGTTCGATAATTTGAACACTCTTTGGCACTACCCTTCTTTGGGATTGGAACCTATACTGATCTTTTCCAATCCTTTGGCCACTGTTTTGATTTCCAGATCTGCTGGCATATCGAATGCAGTAATTTGATTCCATCACCTTTTAGAGCTTTGAAAAATGTAACTGGGATACCGTCATCTCCACTAGTTTTGTTGTTTGCAGTGTTTTTTTAGGGCCTTTCTGACTTCACTCTCTAGGATGTCTGGCTCAAGTTCACTGTTCTCATCCTTGTGATTATCAGTGGTGTTGAGGTCCTTTTTGTAAAGTTCCTCTGTGTATTCTTCTATCTTTTCTTAATCTCTTCTGCCTCAGCTAACTCCTTGCTGTCTTTGTCCCTTATCATGGTCATTTTTGCTTTGAATGTTCCCTTGATTTTCCCAATTTTTTTGAAAAGATCTGTAGTCCGGCCTCTTGTGTTGTTTTCCTCTATTTCTTTGCACTGTTCATTTAAATAGATTTCCTTGCCTCTCCTTGCTTTTCTTTGAAATTCTGTATTCAAGTGATTGTATTTTTCTTTTCTCCTTTGCCTTTTGCATTCCTTCTTTCCTCTGCTATTTTAAGAGTCTCATCAGACAACCACTTTGCTTTCTTACGCTTCTTTTCTTTTGGTATGGTTTTCCTTGCTGCCTCCTGCATTATGATTTTTGTTTAGTTAATTGAATATCTTATGGCCTATGTACTTTTTTGTTTAACCTATAAAAATAAGTTATTTCATGTTATGTATAGGAGGGAAGGCAATCTATGATAAAAATAATTTTAATTTGTGGAAGGTCCCTTTCAGCCTAAGAGATAACATAGTAAGATTATTTATATTGCTTCATTTAAAAAATAGTTCATTTTTATCTGTTACAAAAAGTTCTGCAAATGTCCAGAAATATTTATTTCAACAGTGACAGGCTATTTTATTTCTGTTTTCATTACAGTTCTCATTACCAAAATTAACAAAGTTGTGGTTTTATTAGTATGAAAAGCACCTGGGACTTGTAAACAATTGAATGTAGAAGAAAAAGAGGGCTTCATCAGCCCAGATTCAGGGTTCTGAGTATTAACGTAATGAAACATGGAGAAATTAAAATACACTTTCATTACATTAGTACTGGATTTAGGTCAGCAGTTCGATTCCTGAGTACTGCAGGACGGAATGAGCTCCCGTCTTTGTTGCAGCTTCTGCCAACCTAGCAGTTCGAAAGCAAAAAATTGCAAGTAGATAAATAGGGACCACTTTGCTGGGAAGGTAAAAAGCATTCCGTGTGCTCCGGTGTCTAGTCATGCCTGCCACATGACCACGGAAACGTCTGCAGAAGCAGACAGTGCTGGCTCTTCGGCTTTGAAACAGAGATGAGCACTGAACCCTAGAGTTGGATACGACTGGCTTTCAAGCAAGGGAAACCTTTATCTTTACCTTACCTTTCTGTTTTTAAAGAGTTTCCTCTCATCTAACATACAAATGGCAGGAACATATTCTCTTTAACTTCTACATGAAGTTGCTGGGTGTGATCATCAGGCAATTTGGAATAAAATGGTATCTACATAATGATGATTCCCAATTCTATTTCATTTTAATGTCTGAGACAGGTGAGACTCTACAGATGCTAGACTTAGTTTGGGTTTGAATGAGTGTCTGAAAACCTGACAAGATGAGACCCTTCTCACTTAATCTAAGACAGTGATGGCCAACCTTGGCACTCCAGATGTTATCGAACTTCAATTCCTAGAAGTATGATTAGCAGGTGTGTTGACTTGGTCTTCAGGGAATTGAAGTCCAAGAACACCTGGAGTGCCAAGGTTAGCCATCACTGATCTAAGGTAAAAGCTTATGTTGCAGCATGTATGTAATAATGAAGATACAGTCCTCTGATCAGATCATTTAACAGGTGAGTTATTGGACCATTGGGTTTCATAGGAAATCCATTATAGTTCTTTAGCTCTTTGAGCCTTTCAGTTCTCACTGGAATTTCAAAGAAGGATTGATTCAAGATAGTTTCCACAAACTAATAGATCACTAACCATTTTAATGTAATTTTCAATCTTTATTGTTTCCTCCTTGGTAGAATTAATGAGATTTGGCTGAGACCCCAATTACCTCTGATTTGCAATTTAGGTAGCTGAAGTATAGTTGTAAAAGTTAGAAGTCCTTTTGTACCAACTGTCAATAGTTCTTTTGTCATTTTTTCTTTTAAAAAGATCCAATTTTTCCTTTTATTTGAAATTACTCATTCACAAATGCTGCTTTGAAGTTCTTTTCAGAGACAGCAGAATATATCACAGATTTTTCAAGAACATGAAAAGAAAAGAAAGAGTGCCATTTTAAGACTGAAAGACAGAAAATAAGTAGATGTCACAAATTTGTTTGTTGTTGTTGTTCAGTCGCACAGTCGATTCCGACCCTTTGCGACCCTATGGACCATCGTTCTCCAGGCGCCTCTGTCCTCCACCATCCCCCTCAGTCCTCCCAGCTCTGTGCCCATTGTGTCTACAATACCATCTATCCATCTCATCCTTGGCCTCCCCCTTCTTCTTTTGCCCTCCACCTTTCCCAACATCACGGCCTTCTCAAGTGAATCCTCCCTTCTCATTTGATGCCCAAAGTACTTTAGCCTCATCGTTACTATTTGACCTTCCAATGAGCAGTCAGTGTTGATTTCTTCTAAGATTGACCTATTTGTTCTCCTCGCTGTCCAAGGTACCCTCAAAACTCTCCTCCAACACCACATTTCAAAGGCATCTATTCTTCTGCGTTCAGCTTTCCTAATTGTCCAGCTCTCACATCCGTACATTACCACTGGGAATACCATTGCTTCGACTATTCTAATTTTTGTTTTCAAGGTGATGTCTCTGCTTTTCACTATGTTCCCCAGGTTTCTCATGGCTTGTCTCCCTAGAATCAGCCGCCTCTTTATTTCATGGCTGCAATCTCCATCTGCAGTGATCTTAGATCCTAAGAACGTAAAATCTGTCACTGCTTCTACTTCTTCCCCGTCTATTTTCCAGGAACTGATCGGGCCTGTTGCCATTATCTTGGTTTTCTTGATATTGAGTCTCAAGCCAGCTTTTGCACTCTCTTCCTTCAAACCGATCAGGAGATTCTTTAGGTCTTCCTCACTTTCTGCCATTAGGGTGGTGTCGTCTGCATATCTCAGATTGTTGATGTTTCTCCCAGCAATTTTGATCCCATATTGTGATTCCTCCATCCCTGCATTGCGCATTATGTGCTCTGTGTATAAGTTGAATAAGCAGGGTGACAGAATGCAGCCTTGCCTTACTCCTTTTCCTATTCCAAACCACTCTGTCATTCCGTGTTCTGTCCTAACTGTTGCTTCTTGGTTCATGTACAGATTTCTCAGGAGGCATATGAGGTGCTCTGGTATTCCCATCTCTTTAATCACTTGCCACATCTTGTTGTGATCCACACAATCAAATGCCTTAGTGTAGTCAATAAAGCAAAAATAAACTTGTTTCTGGTATTCCTTTGTTTTCTCCATGATCCAACTTATGTTGGCATGGATTAACCTTAATCTCCACTGGATCTCAGGAGTATGGAACAGGTTTTATTAGATCTTAGAACTATGGCACATGGGTTGGGGAGCCTGTAAACATGCAAGATAATTGAGTTAGTTTTTCTCCCCAACTGGAAACAGCTCATAGCCATTACACATTTTGTCATATGGCATGGAACTGACAATATTGCAAGGCCAAGTTTTTGGATTCATCACAACAATTACTTCTATCAGAGCATTCAAAGCCAAACACTTGCACTAACCACAGGGAGGAGGAAGATATGTGACTTGTTTTTTCCATCAGTGTATGACAGCCTTAAACACACATACATGAAAAGCCCTATACAGCTTGAGTTTAGGCTATACAGCAAATCATATCTACCAGCATTGGCTATTGGTGTGCCTCCGGGAGCAATTCAAGGGGCTGGTCATTACCATTAAAGCCCTACATGGTAGTGGGCCAGGTGACTTAAGAGACCACATCACCCCGAGGACATCAGCCCATCCCACCAGAGTGGTCCGGAGGGGCTCTCTAAGGGTCCCAACTGCTAGAGAGGTGCACCTCACTAGCACTATATGGAGGGCCTTTTCGGTGGCTGCCCCAGCCCTTTGGAACCTCCTGCTGACTGACCTCTGCCTACAATTAGATCTCCCAGCATTTAGGAAGGGCCTGAAGACCTGGTTGGCCCAGCTAGTGTTGGGTGCTACCCACCCCTGCTGGCTTATATAGGTTATACCTGTCAAGTTTTGGATATGAAAATAAGGGAAATTTTGGCCACACCCCTCTGTAGGTGTGGCCAAATCTGTAGGCATGGCCAAATATAGCCATGTGACTTGCTGGGCTCTAGTCATGCCTGCCACATGGACATGAAAATGTCTCCAAACACAGACAGCACTGGCTCTTTGGCTGTAAATGGAGATGAGCACTGCACCCTAGAGTTGGATACGACTGGCAGATTTTACTTTCTTAGGATCAAAGATCTCTGCAGATGGTGATTGCAGCCGTGAAATAAAAAGGCGACTGATGGTTGGGAAACAAGCTATGAGAAACCTGGGGAACATAATTAAAAGTGGAGGCATCACCTTGCAAACTAAAATCCGCATAGTCAAAGCAATGGTATTCCCGGTGGTAATGTATGGGTGTGAGAGCTGGACCATTAGAAAAGCTGAGCGCAGAAAAATAGATGCCTTTGAAATGTGGTGTTAGAAATAGGTCAATCAACCACGACTGTTCATTAAAGGTCAAATCGTAAAGATGACGCCAAAGTACTTTGGACATTAAATGAGAAGAGAGGATCCACTTGAGAAGGCCTTGATGCTGGGAAAGGTGGAGGACAAAAGAAGGGGGTGGCCAAAAATAAGATGGCTAGATAGTATTGTAGATGCAATGGACACAAAGCTGTGTGGGCCAAATAACCCTTTCCCCATATTCTTGGGGGACTTTTGTTTTGTTTTCTTTCTTGTTTACTCAGTGGCTTAAGTGACTAAGATGCTGACTGGGAGGCAGAAGGTCACCAGTTTGATTCCTGAGTACTGCAGGATGGAATGAGCTCCTGTCTTTGTCCCAGCTCCTGCTACCCTAGCAGTTCAAAAGCAAGAAACTTCAAGTAGATAAATAGGGACCACTTTGATGGGAAGGTAACAGTGTTCCATGCGCTCTGGTGTCTAGTCATGCCTGCCACATGACCACGGAAATGTCTGCAGACAACACTGGCTCTTCAGCTTTGAAACAGAGATGAGCACTGAACCATAGAGTTGGATACGACTGGCTTTCGAGCAAGGAAAACGTTTACCTTTACCTTACTCATTTTTAATTATTATTTTTCCTGGGAAGCAAAGAAAGTGCAGAATAGTAAACCAGCCCCCTAGGGTTACTAACTACTTGTAAGCAGCTTGGCTTTAATGAATTAGCCCTGCAAATGGCTAGACACTCCACCCACCAATTAGGGTGGAGGAACAAGGGATTAATTCCCCCAAAAAATTAACCAATCTATTTGTTCCTCACTGCAACCAATTGAAGCACCAACATCTGAGAATGTCGGATCCAGCTTAAGGAAGGGAATTAGTAAAGAAGAAAAAAGCAACCTCTGTAGTTTCCAAGCCCTCCCCTCTCTCGCTCTGAGTGATCAAGCAACATTCCCCCTCCCCTCCCAAGTTAACTCTAGAACAAACAAAAACGGAAGCCTCCAGCCAGGAGGCAGGGCAGAAACAGCTCAAAAAAGCATGAGACTAGAGTGAGAGAGAAGTCTCTCACTGATTTGCCCCTGCATATATGAAATATCGCTCACCTCTAGAGTAGACTCCCCGTCCCATGGTGGCTCCGAACAGCATCAGCAGCAAAAACGAGGCCTCCATGACAACCATGTGGCAGGGAGGGAAATGAAAGAGAAACTAACTACAGAATGCCCCCACCACCATCTCTCTCTCTCCTTCCACAAGTGGAAAGCCTGCCACACAGCGACCTCTGGTGGCCAGAAAAACATACTGCAGCTTCGATCAGAATTTTTTTAAAAAAATAAGGGATATTACGGGGAAATAAAAAATGGGAGGGGGCGGGAAGAGGGGTAAAAATAAGGGGTTTTCCCCGGGAATAACGGGATACTTGACAGGTATGATATAGGTTGCTTAAAGTTGTTTTTAGTTATGATATATTTTATTTGACTTTAAGCCACCCTGATAGTTATGGCGAGCGAGCGGCAATCTAAACAACAACAACAACAACAACAACAACAACAACAACAACAACAACAACAACAACAACAACAACAACAACAACAACAACAACAACAACAACAACAACAACAACAGCAGCAGCAGCAGCAGCAGCAGCAGCAGCAGCAGCAGCAGCAGCAGCAGCAGCAGCAACAACAACAACAACAACTTATTTATATACTGCCCCATCCAATGGACTCTGGGTGGTGTGCACAAGTTAAAACCAATATAAAACAATTAAAAAACCCTTAAAAACATAGCAACATTACCCCCCGCTGTGCAATTTACTACCTAAAAACAAATATAACATCTACAAGACCTATAAGATCTACTTTAAAAAATAATTACAGGAGGGGGGAGCATCAGATGAGCCAGAAAGGGGAGCTTGTTGACAATCCCAGCCCCCAGACCCATTTTGCCAACCTTATCTTCAATTCTTTCCTAAATGGTAGCAACTGGGCCGGAGATGTAGTTCTACCGGGAGGAGGTTCCATAGCATGGGGACGACGATGATGATAATGATAATTTAATTGATTTATATACTGCCCCATCCAATGGACTCTGGGCGGTGTAAAACTAATATAAAGCAATTTTAAAAAATCCTTAAAAACATAGCAATATTAACCCCCACTGTGGCATTTACTACCTAAAAACAAATATAAGCTCTACAAGACCTTAACATGAAAAAAAATAATTACAGGAGGGGGGAAAGCCTCAGATGAGCCAGAAAGGGCAGCTTGTTGACAATACCGGGCCCCAGACCCATTTTGCCAACCACATCTTCAATTCTTTCCTAAATGGTAGCAACTGGGCCTGGAGGCGTAGTTTTATCAGGAGGAGGTTCCATATCATCATCATCATCATCATCATCATCATCATCATCATCATCATCATCATCATCATCAATAATAATAATAATAATAATAATAATAATAATAATAATAATAATAATAATAATAATAATAATAATAATAATAATAATAAATAAACCTTCTTGCATTTTAAGATCATCTGGAGAACTCCTTCTCTCAGCTCTGTCACCTTTACAGATATGTTTGACAGGAGCGTGAGAGCAGATATTATTTGTCATTGCCCCTAGGTTATGGAATAACTGTGTAAAATCAACATCTTAGTTTAATATCTTGTAATTGGGACAGGTAGACAGGATGTTTTGTTTAATCCTGTTCCATAGTATGATTGAATAGGCTTAAGTTGGTTAACATTTTTTTAAAAGAAAGGCTAGACAGCCATGTTGCCTCAAGTTCAAGGAAATGGAAAGAATTTTCTCTGCCAGACTCTTATGAGTAACTAAATTAAGTTAATTTTCTATAAATAGTTCTTATGCATCATCTGACATCTGCTATTTTTGGCTGCTAATAAGCCATATATGTTGATTCCCTGACAGATAAATCTATTCAGTTGAAATAATTCCCAAATACAATATTGGGAGTCCTGTTTTATGCTGTTGTTCTGGCTTGGGTCCAACAACCACACAGATTTTGCAGTCATGGGATTATGAGTACTACTACAGTCAAAGAAAAATTTCATTTGATTAACAGAATGGACTACAATAATTTAATTTGGTGGAAACTAGATGAAAAATATTGACTTTATCCTCATGATAATTTGTTGTGGATGTTCTTGTTTCTCAGTTTTGCTTGAAAAAGCAGCTAGGACTTGAAGATCTATTTCCAATTTATTTGACCAAAATATATGAACTGACAGT
The DNA here is from genome assembly GCA_035047345.1 of Bradypodion ventrale. NCBI lineage: Eukaryota > Metazoa > Chordata > Lepidosauria > Squamata > Chamaeleonidae > Bradypodion > Bradypodion ventrale. The sequence goes on from JAWDJE010000003.1 coordinate 53,453,691, forward strand.
AAGATTGCTCTATTCATCTGAGTACAAAACAGTTACAATGGCCTATTGCCTTTTCATTAACATTTTTGTGTATACAGTTTAGGTCCAGAGGCCTGTAACTTACTAATGGATACCAAAGGACAAAAGTAAGACCTGTATAAATGTCTGCAGATCTGGGCAAGCCAAACTGAATAAGATTCTCAACGGGCAAATTGTTCTCTTTTGCAACATGAATAAAATGTCAATCTTTCCAGTAGTGATGTTCAGAAAGCCCATGTAGATCAGTGTTGTTTTGCCAGCAGGGACTGTTATTACTAGATATCCTCTTTTATAGTATTTCTGAACCAGTACAGTAACAGGGAATGGAACAGGGTCTTTGATCCCAGGCTTGTTGTAAATTCAACTCATCCAAAACAAACAAACAAACAAAAGCATCTGTTTATGAATGTGGAATATTGTGTTTCTGCTTTGATGGTTCAAAACACCAGAAAGTGGCCAAATATAGCTGCACCATATCATATCTGCATTGTCAGCAGGAAAACTGATGTCAAGTTTTATATAGCAAAGGATAGAGAGAAAAGTGACAACTTCAATGCCAGCAGTCAAAATGGTCTACACTACAGGATAGCCTCTTGTACTCACTATTATTCAAACTTTAAAAACCCAGCCATGACAACTGCTTTACGTTTCAGTGAGGCATGAGTAAAATAATAATAATTTAAAAAAGGACTTGGTTCCTAGGATTTTCCCTTGCTTAGTGGCTCTCTATGAATGGTCCACATCCCCTTAAGTATATGTGGACCATTTTGACTAATGGTATAACATTTAGATACAAACTGCTACAAATTAAGAAATCTCCACAGATTTTATCTCTTGCACGCCAGGTTTCTTGACTCAGTGTACAAACATAATGCCTATAGATATTTCTTAATTTATGGTAATTCACATCTAAAAGTTACATCGTTTGCATTAAAGATTACCAATATGTGTAGACCAATGTTATCAGAAAACAACTGCTCAGATAAGGGTGACAATACAACAAAGCTGATATGAAGCAAGGTCGGGGCTTGCTGTTTCATAGCAAGTGCCGAAGGAAACCAGATTTCGAACCTGCTTCCTAAATTATTTCCCCTATTCCTGTTCCAGAGACATTGAGTTGCAAGTGGCATAGGTCCATTGATTCAATGGAACTTCCAGAAGAGTTGACTCACCAAATTCCCACTGATTCAATAAGTCTACTCAAATTTTGATTTTCTGATGGATTTCAGACATTGAGAACTGCTACAATTAACAGGTGCATTTGGGAAAGAAACACAGTAGACACATAGGATATTAAGCAGTCACAATATTTTTAGCTTCTATCCATCATGGATGAATGAGGGAAGGAAGGACTTTGTGTACTTTGATTCAGAAGTACCACATTTACTTTGAAGTATTCTGAGGAAGGAAATACAATCCAAGCTTTGAGAGAGAGGTCAAATATAAATCAAATATACAAACAGATAAACTTATGAAGCATTTGTCTTTCATGTAAGTAATCTTATGAACATGGAGTAGCAGATTTATTTAGAAAAGAGTTCTACGTATAAAACATACATGAACTAATTCAATATTCTGTTGCTGTGCACAAGAAGGAAAGAAAAAATAAATTCACAGGATTGAGATGAATAGCTTCACAAGAGCACTTTTGTTATATTCAGTCTCATGACACCATAATTTGATTGTTGAAAGAAGTTGGTCACAACACCAATTACCCAGATCTATTCGCTGTCTCTTAACTGTCTCTAACCTTTGCCCTCATGTCATTCTTGCGATCAGACTTGCCAGCCTATCAATAAATATGTCATTCTTCCTTTTTCTCTCTTCCAGCAATTAAAGAAAGAAAAGGTACATTTACCAGCTCAGTTTCACTAAAAAATGCAATGCTAGTAAGGGGTCTCTCTTTTTTTAAAGCCCCAAATTCAGCACCAGATGTTTAACATGGTCTTTAATGAAGCAGTGCTGATTTATGTGAGCTGAGGATACAAGCCATTCTCAATGGATATGTTTCAGAGTTATGTTGTGTTTTTTAAAAAAGCATTATTGTTCTGCAAGTTTGTGCCTTGGTATGAAGTAAACCAAAGGTCCTCTTCACCCTTATCCTGTTTTCATGTCTACTCCAAAGACTGGTTATTTGGATGATGTAGACTGTGGTAGCTCAAGTAGTTAAGATGCTGAACTTGATGACTGGAAGGTCGGAGTTTGATTCCCAAGTACTGCACGGCGGCTTGAGCTCCCACCTCTGTCCCAGCTCCTGAAAACCTAGCAGTTTGAAAGCAACACATTGCAATTAGATAAATAGGTACCACTTTGGTGGGAAGGTAAACTGCATCCTGTGCACTCCAGTGTTGAGGCATGCCTGCCACGTGTCCACGGAAACAACTGCAGACGCAGACAGCATTAGCTCTTTGACTATAAACACAGATGAGTACTGAACTCTAGAGTCAGATACAACTGGCTTTTAAGCAAGGGAGACATTTACCTTTACCTAGAAGTCATTACAACAATGCTTCTTCACATTCGCAAAGTCATCAGTGTGGAAGTATCCCAGGTGGTACCTCTTTATAAAACAGCATGGTACTGTGAAGATACTGTGTTGAAAAAAGTGGTGACATTAATATCTATGCCATGTTTCTTGGAGTATGCGATGCTATTCTATTCAGGCTCCAGATCCAAACTATTTTTGAATTTACTTCTCCTTTGAACCAAATCTAGATATTCTATCTTTAGTTTGACCTTGTATAAACTGGTCTGTTTCAGGTATTACTTTGGACTTTAGCTGAAGCTGGTGCACACAGTTATCCATAATTTCTTCTAAAAGTTCAATGTTAACATTTCTAAGCAGAAATTTATATTTACAGGAAATGTAATTTTGTCCTATCCAATTGTTAAACTGGTATGCAATGCAATCAAATGCATTAGTTCAAAATTATGACTATATCATGCTGGAGCAGTTAATTGTATGAATAATTGCATCCTCTCATTAAGCTAATAGCAACTGGAAGTCAGAGATATTGCTTTCTAATTTTGTACACTTCAAAACAGTGCCTTATAGATTACAAAATAGTAGTCTGATTGCCACTGTATGTATTTAATGAAACAAAATATAGTAAATTTTAATTAAAGCATCCCAAGACAATACATAAATGAAAACAAGAAATATTAATAGGTGCTTATAATAATCTATCCACAATGAAAAATAAACAATTTTCAAAGAGACAGCTATGCTAATCTTTGACTGCTTTCCACTTCTGTCATCTCACACTCATTAGTCTTTATAGTGTAACAAGATCATTTATCATCTTGACTAAAAACAAAAAAAGAGACATACATTTCCTTAGTTATAATGGCCAGAATCCTATTGTGCATTTCATAATCTGGGAACAGGATTCAGACCAATATTTTATTATAGTCCAAACAATTGACTGGCTTTTAAAAAAGTGACTATTCAATATCTGTATTGAAAACTATGTGTGGCAGGTATAAACCTTCTTTAGTGCAGTGAGCCCGAAAGAACAGTATCTTGATGATTTGCTATGTTACAACCACTTTAGTTCCCAACAATTCGCTACAAAGCAACAGTCTGAGAGAAGGTGGGTGTTGGCCGAGAGGCAGGTCATCCAATGCAGGGATCTGCAAGCTCATGATTTGCCAACACCGTGCTGTAAGGGGCTGCTGCGGCTGCTCAGTGATTAAGAAGCTCGCCTTCTTTGCTGGAAGGCTGGCATGTTGGCAGTTCAAGACCCGGATACTGCATGACAGATTGAGACAACTTCAGTAGGAAAGTATCTTGGGGACATGAAAGAAGCCTCATTTGGGCATCTCCTGAGTGGAGTTTCTCCAGCAAAATTCCTTTCAACCCAGAGTAATCTCTGACACATCATCATCATCATCATCATCATCATCATCATCATCATCATCATCATCATCATCATCATCATTATAATACAAATCAACCATTTGGTTCACAGCCGAGGACTGAAATAAAATTAACAGTTCAAGCCCTAACCAAGGACCTAAGAGCTGTTAAGGTAACATCTGATTATATATGCAGTCCCCAGTAGAGTTGGTTTTTTTTTTTTAGAGTTATGATGTTCAAATCAGATAAGTCCAAAATTTCCAAATATCTATGGAGTACTTTAGGTACTGCTCCAAGGGCTCCAATCACTATGGGAACAACAACATATTTCTTCTGTCTTAGATGCTTGACTTCAATTTGCATAATATTTTGTGATTTTCTCCAGTTGTTTGACTTCAATTTGTGCACCTCCTGGTATAGCAATGTCAATAAACCAGACTTTCTTCTTCTCTACAACAGTTATATCAGGTGTGTTGTGAGGCAGATGTCTATCTGTTTGAATTTTAAAGTCCCACAGGATCTTGACTCTCTCATTTTCTAAAACATTCTCTACTTGATGTTCCCAATGATTTTTACTTCATTCAAATCCAAACTTCTGGCAAAGTTCCCAATGGGTAATTTTTTCAACCCTGTTATGGCATTGCAAATAATCAGTCTGTGAAATTTTGCTGCATCCACTGATCAGATGATCTACTGTTTCATCCTTTTCACTACAAAGCCAGCATTTGCTGTTGTTGGATACATGCTGTATTTTTGTCTTCATGAAATTTGTTGGCAAAACTTGTTCCTGAGCTGCCAATATAAATCCTTCCATTTCCTTCTTCAAAAACTCCTGCTTGTAACCATCCCCATGTCAGTTTTGGGTCAGCCTTGCCTTCTACATTTTTCAAATATTGACCATGCATTGGCTTGTTTTTCCAGTTTGCAACTCGACTGTCTATCCTTTCCTTTCTGTACTCAGTTTTCTTCTTAATTGGGATAGTGGTGGTAGATCTGCATCCCCTAATCTGGTATTTCTAGATGTTATGACATACTTTTCCATCCTGTGCTGTATCACAACCAGACTTACCAGGAAACAACATCAATATTGTTTGATTGATATGATGTATTCTCTTGACACACCTTCAACTTTCCACACTGTGTGTGTGTGTGTATGAGAATAAGAGTGAGAACATTTTGCTTGTTTAATTGAAACAGGAGGGCAGAAGTCCAGCAAAGTCTTTGGTGTCAATAGCAGGATGTGGCACACTTTAACCCAGGGAGAACAGACCAGAACAATTGTAGTGGCTGGCAGCCTGCTGCACACATAAGTTATGTCCAAAAGAAAGGGAGCCCAGGTAATGAAGGAGGATGGAGAGGAAACTAGTCATAGAGAAGGTAACAGGAAGGAAGTGGAGCCAAGGAAGTGGAGGATCAGGATTGAGAGCAGAACTGAATCGAGAGGGAATAAAGAGGGAACCGTACGTAGATCCAGGAGGAGAAGAAGATGAATGGGTTAATGTGGAGGACCAGATGCTCTCTATTGGAATTTTTGGTGACTAGCCCTCTGTTCACAGGTAGACTATAGGAGGGCAATGCTGCCTGTGCCCACAGGTGTCTGCTGATACTGACAGAGGAAACTTCACCCACACCCATCCGGAGGCATTAGTGCCAGTGTAAATGCCATCTGTGGAGTATGTACCAGTTAGAGCAGGTTCTTCAAGCACAAGGGACAGAAGCTGCTGAGTCATGTTAGCTGGCCCATACCCTAAAATACCCTTGGATACAATGGACAGACTTACCTGAAGGAGTGAGGTACATCACCATCGGAGGATAGCCATGAGAGACTAAGGACTCTAAAGACTGCTCTTCCTCCATGAAGGTGAAAGGCACCACTAAATGTAACTAATTCAAAAAAGGCAAAGGATTGGGGATCTGCAATAAATGGTGCCATGAAAGAAATGAGTGTCAAATCCAAAAGTCCAATGCCCATTCCAAATCCCAATGTCCATGGGCATACCTGTCAAGTATCCTGGATTGGCCAGGATTTCCTGTATTTCTCCACTCATTTCTCCCCTTTCCTGCTGCCATCCCGTATTTGAACAGTGGGGAAAGGGGTTACTGTGAATGTGCCCCCATCACAAATGGGCTCTGCATGTAAACAGAGGGGTTCTGCGCATGCACAGATGAGTTGTTGTGTGTAGAGAGGGGTTCTGCACATGCACAGATGAGTTGTTGCGGCACATGCACACCCGGGCTGGAGCAGTTCCCATATTTCCAGGAGCTGCACTTGACGGGTATGCCATGGAGGGCCTAACATCAGACATGATATGTTTTATTTAATAGTAAAAATTCTGTTAAAAACAGGTATCAGAGTATGTGCTTGCTTCCATGTAGGCAGAAAAACAGACAGTCATATAACTCAGAATGGAACTAGAATATGATGAGAAAAAACAGTGGTATTCATAGACACATAATATCTTTGACTTAGAACAGGGTTGGCCAACCTTGGTGCTCCTGCTGTTCTTGGACTTCCCAAGTCAGCACACCTACTGATCAGGACTTAGAAGGTATTAATAAACTGAGACACAGTTATATAAATGTATTATAGAAAGAGCATGTGACATTTCTTGTCATATCAGTAGCATTTCACAGCAATGAAACCATTAATGTTATGTCTCAGATCTGTATCCTTTTTCTCCAAGCTATTTTCTAATGCTTTTATGTACTAGTCACACACTATTTTGGCACCAAAACATAACAAAACATGCTCTCTCATTATGGCAGATACACATAATAAATCATATGCAGATGCTTTGGTGATATGTAGGATGATTTTCATAATGTTTAATTAAAAAATGAATGAGGATATGTGAGCTCATATGTGTGTTCTTATGTTCTTATGTTCTTATGTGTTCTAATATGAGGACTGCAACTATTAATTATTGCCACCTGGAGTTTTACTGCTTTAGTGGTTAAACCTGTGAGATTGACATATGAGAGGGGGAAATGGGAAGGATGGCCTACAATCTAAGCATTCAAAAGACATATTTTTCTCTACTAATCCACCTGTTTTCAGTGGGGGCTTTTCTGCTTAGGAAGGAATGACTAGAGACTTCTTCCATGTCTAGGCCAATCGTGAAACTGTCAAGATGAAAGCACCCTTTGGTGATTTCATTCTGCAGTTCCCTTTTCCTGACCTAGTATGAGAAAGATGCCCGATTGTAGTTCAAGAATACCACAATCTTTGAGGAGGCTCTTTCTGGAGACAGTATATGTCATTGGTCGTGAACCTATGGCACACATGCCAGAGGTGGCACTCGGAGCCCTCTTTGTGGGCACCCATGCAGTCACCCCAGCACAGAGTTTGCCCCACACTTCTGCCCAGCAGCCCAATGGCAGCACTTCCTTCCTCCCCCAGCATAGAGTTCACCCTGTTCCTCTGCCCAGCAGCCCAATGGGAGTAATTCCTCCCTCACACAGCACAGTTTGCTCTGCCCAGCAGCCCAATGGAAGCACTTCCTCCCTCCCCCCACCACAGAATTCACCCCACTCCTCTTCCCAGCAGCCCAATGAGAATGATTCCTCCCTCACCCAGCACAGCATTCACCTTGCTCCTCTGCCCTGAAGCCCAATGGGAGCACTTTCTCCCTCCCCCCAGCACAGAGTTCACCCCAAGCCTCTTCCCAGCAGCCCAATGGGAGCACTTCTTTCCTCTCCCAAGCACAGAGTTTGCCCTGCCCCTCTGTCCCTCTGCCCAGAAGCCCAATGGGAGTGTTTCCTTCCTCCCCTTTTGCTGTGTTGGCACTTTGTGTTGCAGTTTGTGCACTCAGTCTCTAAAAGGTTCGCCATCACTGGTATATGTACATAGGTTAAATGGGCTCATGTTCTTCCAGCAGCATTTTTTTTTGCATCTTTTACATTTCAGTGCCTTAGGTCAAAACCCTGGTTAAACCTTCCCCCTTCCGAGGTATAGCTCTGTCTAGAACAACTCCTTCTCCTCTTTGTTACTATCTGCAAAGCATATGCTGAGGAAAGCATCTGCTACACATGGAGTTTCCACAACACTACAGACTCTGGAAAATCAGAATTCCTGATCATGTGAAGAGTTTTCATACATAACAGTCTGCTCCACATACATGCTTGTGTGTGGTGTCAGGCAGACATATGGGACTAGAACTCTTTCTGTGGTTGTGCAGTCAGATTAGCCCTTTTCTGATTTGAGTATCCTAATCTGGTTGGGTGTCCTCATGAATGCTAAATTTTTATTTTTTTTAATTCTGCCTCACATGAAGGATGTATGTGGGTGGAACAGCCCCTCTTCAGACTGTTGTTTCATTGAGAATTATTTTTTGTTCTCTTTGTGTGATTTAAGTGATGATAGAGAGGGTGGATTAGCATTCCTTCATCCTGTGTGTTCTCCACATGCTTTCAGCAGCACCAATTAGAGCCAAATTGAAATAAAAATTTCACTCATCTTTACTCATGAACTGTGCTGTCTTATTCCGATATAACATATTGGGTTGCTGGCTTTACTTGGCATGCACCATCCTTTCTTTTTAAAGCTCAGTAAACATTGGACACTGCAGACTAAATTTTGCTGGTTCTTTTCCTTTTCCAGGTTCATAACCCTCATAGGAATGTTCTTCCTTTTTATCTTGGCATCTATAAGCACAACATGGGTTTAATGAGGAAATAGAGCTTATGTCTGGATTTGTTTGAAGACTGCCTTAAGGGGCTCATTTATTAAAATCTGAACATCAGGCTTGCAGACAAAAAAAGTGTAAAAAGCAGTGAGCAAATTCAGTGTGAATGGCAATAAAATCAGGATCAAGATACATGGCAGAGTTGTATAAACAATTTCAATGCAAAGTGAGTGCAAGCTGTTTACATTCAAATATTTGCCAGAGCATTATAATAATGAATATAACTTCAGCTTTTGAATTTTGATCTGTTCTCTATGAAATTCCTATTCAAAGCCCAAAAATTAAGACCATAATCAAGCACCTTTAAAAAACCAAGGCAGACATCATATAGTTGTATAAAACAGTAGCTCTACTGAGCTTGAGTAGAGACATTCATGGTTTAAATATTTATATATTTTCATACAAAATTTACTAATTAGATATTTTATTTTTATCTACCAGCTTGGAAACCATTTTAAACTATTATATAGGAATTTATCATTACTTACATTGGATTTTTGGTGAGATTTTTAGTATTAGATTACTTACTTTGTAAGTAAAATCAACAACTATGAGATCTAGTATCCAATATCCTTTATTAACTGATTAGTCATCTGACCATATCAGGTTAAAATGTGATAAAATACATTAGATAAAATATGATTACAAAAACAGAATAGAAAACAGATTAAAGGTAGAATGATAAAAACACAATAAAATGAGATATAAAATGTGCTCGGTAAAATGCATTCAACTGCTATCTGATCATTAAAACATTTTCTCTTTTGAATGGCCTCAACTATAAATCTGACAGTTCTAATATTTACATATTTATTTGTGCCCTGAAGGAAGTAAATTAATCTGTTATTAGGGTCCCAGTATTTCATTCTGTCTAATAATGAGATCTAGTAAATTTCCATAATAGATTATAAAGAGGAAATGTGCAGCAATTGTTCAACTATTTTTTTCCGCAACACCTACTAAAATATCAGGTCCTGATGCTCCAGTCCTATTTAGTCTTCCTAACACAATAAGATACAAAAATCCTCTTTATTCTTCCTAACAAAATAAAATATCACATTTCTTAAATAGTTGAGTTTGTATCATAGCACTCGATATAAAATCGAGGAGGGTGAACAGATGTTAGTTTAGATCTTGGTTTTAAGAAATCAGTATTATATTACTGCATTAATACAGTATTTTCTAGACTTCAATGTTCTTGTACATCAATGCCCAGAACCCCTGGTCAGTAGGTGTGCTGACCTGGGCTTCTGGTAACTGAAGTCCAAGAACACCTGCTTGTGTTCCTCAAACTGTTTTCAGGCTTTGCTTTCTTCTGCAAGTCCTTAGAATTCCAGATTAATTGGACTGTTTCAGCGATGCTTCCTCTATAATTCCCAGAGCTGCCATCGGGGTAGTACTACAAGTACTGCTGTGTAGGGCCCGGAGCTGACAGGTGCCCTGCCGCCGGCGGCCATAACTGTGACATTACTGTGAGACATTACTTGTGTGTGTGTGTGAGTGGGGGGGGGGGGCAATAGGATTGCTCAGTATGGGCCCCAGAAATTTCTGATGGTGGCCCTGATAATTCCCATTCCCACTATGATATAATTAGCATAGAATACATCCCAAGGCCACTAGATGTGTCATATCTTCTTATGTGAGGTCTGATATTAGCAGAGGGGGTATCTAACCTCATAACCACTGAGCAAAGTTTTTTTGTCTAATAACATGCAAATTGTACCATCCAGGAATCAAGAGAAAGCGAAATGCATCCTGGCTTAGTCTTCCATGCTACACAAAGTTGTAGCATGCTACATCAATGTTGCCTCCATTAGGTCAATAATCCTTCACAATCACAACAAATTATTGACATGTACTGCAAGTGACCAAGTATAAGAGAAAGGAATTCAGGATCAGGAACTCAGTCTTCCTTTCATCAAGAAATGTTTACAATATGATACTTGTGGTTTGGATGAATGAGCCAGCTCTATGCTGTTCCCTGGGCAATGCCTAAATGTACTTGCAATGCTTTCCACTCTTTGAGGAGGCTCCTTGCCAAATGGATGACTGCTGAAGAGTATCTCCCACAGGATAAGGTTATGACTGGACCATCTGTAAATCACAAAATATACCTCAAAGTGAAATAGGAAGATCAAATAATAATCAAGTAAAATGGAGCTACTTGGATCCAGAACAAATTTTCTGTGAATGTGGAGAAATTCAATCAATGCAGCATTCATGCACATGGAATTTATGCCCCATAATATGTACAAAAGAAGATTTACTAAATAGCCAAGATAATTCCATTGAAGTAGTCTGCTTCTGTCAAAAAAATAACCTAATTGTATCAAATCTCTGATAGGCATTGAGAAAAAAAAGGGGGGGAAAGAAATCAGTTTCATAAACTAACATACAAACTGAAATATGGTTATCGGCTTGTTCCCTTCCCAAATGTTCCAATATTGTTTTCTACTCAATCATATCTAAGTGTTTTAAAAGGCATATTTTGAAATACATATCTTGGTGTGTTGGAGGTAATTTGTATTAAAGTGATGTATTTGTGTAGAAAAAAGTAAAATGGATTAAATGATAAACACAGATGTATGGGTGAAAAAATGCGTAAATAACTGGATGAAGACTGGTTTGCATTCTTGAATGGTATATATACTACATTGCACCATCAGTCAAAATTAAAGCATTTAAAGTTCACAAGGTGAATGTATGGGTAAATTCTCCAGGGGTTACCTGAGCCTTTCAGGTAGTTGATATGACAGATTAGATTGCTTTGCACTGGAATTGGTCATCAGGAGGTCAACATGGGCTTAATTTCAAATCTGATTTCTCAAGCAAGCAGCTTTAAGGAAATCACCGTGCAGGTGCTATCAGATTTTTAAAATGTGAAATGAACATATTATTTGTCCTTTGTCAAAGATAGAAATAGCAATCATTAACATATGGGTTAATACGCACACACCTCCAGCTCCCTCAAAGGAGCCAGAGGGAAGGAAGAAAAGGCCCCCACCGCCATCACCTGGGGCTGGGCTGCTGCACCTCTTGCCACACGCACACACCCCTGGTTCCCTCAAAGGAGCTGGAGGGAAGGAGGGAGGAGGATAAGTAGAAAATCAATTAATTAAATATAGAAACTGTAGTGACTTTGAAAGTACAAATTTTTAGTGATTTGATGTAACTAACTTACAGGAGAGACTTTCTCATATAGAGACTTTATAAGAAACTGATTTACATAGTGATTTACATAGTGACTTGAAATAGTTAACAGCAGAAAATTAACTCAATTTTTAAACTGTTACTGTGTTCTAAAATGATATTATGTTCTAAACTATGACAATATGAATGATGTTACATTGTTTTAAACTGTGATAATATGTATGATGGGAGGAAAATGGCATAGAAACTGGCAAAGCACACCAGGAAGTGTGCCAAGAGAACCCTATGGACCAAACCAAAGGCAAAACAAAGGGACAAATCAGAGGGAACAGGATGCTCAGCACATTAGATGGAAAGAAAGGATTGGACAGGAGAGAAGGAGGAGAAATACAGTGTTGTAAGGAACAATATTGCATAGGGACATGGAATGTAAGATCTATGAACCATGGAAAGCTGGAAGTGGTAAAAAAAGGAAATGGAAAGAATAAGCATTGACATCTTGGGAATTAGTGAGCTAAAATGGACAGGGATAGGTGAATTCAGCTCTGGAAACCATCATATCTACTACTGTGGACAAGAATACCTCAGAAAAAAACAGAGTGGCCATAATTGTAAATAAAAGAGTGAGAAAAGCAGTAATGGGATACAATCTCAAAAATGATAGAATGATGTCAGTCAGAATACAAGGCAAACCATTTAATGTCACTGTAATCCCAATATATGCACCAACCACTAGTGCAGATGAAGCCACAGTAGACCAGTTCTATAAGGACCTACAACATCATATAGAACAGACACCAAGAAATGACGGCCACATTATCCTGGGAGACTGGAATGCAAAAGTAGGAAATCAAAAAGTGGATGGAATAACAGGCAAGTTTAGTCTTGGAACACAAAACGAGGCAGGGCAAATACTGATAGATTTCTGCCAACACACTAATCATAGCAAACACCCTTTTCCAGCAACACAAGAGGAGACTCTACACATGGACATCACCAGATGGCCAACATTGAAACCAAATTGATTACATACTCTGCAGGCAAAGATGGGGAACCTCCATACAGTCAGCAAAAACAAGACCTGGAGCAGACTGTGGCTCAGATCACAATCTACTGATTGCAAAATTCAGGCTCAGACTGAGGAAAATGGGGAAAACAAATAGGCAGGTTAGATATGATCTAAACATCATACCCAAGGAATACACGGTGGAGGTGAGGAACAGATTCAATGGTTTGGACCAGATAGACAGAGTACCAGAAGAATTATGGACAAGGATGCGAGACATTATGCAAGAGGCAGCAAGGAAACCATACCAAAAGAAAAGAAACGCCAAAAAGCAAAGTGATTGTCAGAGGAGGCTCTTAAAATAGCAGAGGAAAGAATGAATGCAAAAGGCAAAGGAGAAAGGAAAAAATACAACCACTTAAATAAAGAATTTCAAAGAAAAGCAAGGAGACATAAGGAAACCTATCTAAATGAACAGTGCAAAGAAATAGAGGAAAATAAGACAAGAGGCAGGACTAGAGATCATTTTTATAAAATTGGGGAAGTTAAGGGAACGTTCAAAGCAAAAATGACCACGATAAAAGACAAAGTTGGCAAGGCGTTAGCGGATGCAGAAGAGATAAAGAAAAGATGGAAAGAGTACACAGAGGAACTTTACAAAAAAGACCTAAACACCCTGGATAATAACAATGAGGGGGGAATTGAACTTGAACCAGACATCCTAGAGAGTGAAGTCAGAAAGGCCCTAAAAGCATGGCAAATAACAAAGCCAGTGGAGATGATGGTATCCCAGTTGAATTCTTCAAAGCCCTAAAAGATGATGGAATCAAGCTATTGCAAGCTATGTGCCAGCAGATTTGGAAAATGAAACAGTGGCCACAGGATTGGAAAAGATCGGTATATGTCCCAATCCCAAAAAAGGGCAATGCCAAAGAATGTTCAAATTATCAAACAATTGCGCCCATCTCACAAGCTAGCAAAGTGATGCTCAAGATAATATGGGATAGACTGCAGCAGCATGTAGAGAGTGAACTACTAGAGGTGCAGGCTGGTTTCAGAAGAGGTAGGGGGACCAGAGACCACATTGCCAACATACTTTGGATCATGGAGAAAACAAAGGAATATCAGAAACAAGTTTACTTCTGCTTCATTGACTACACCAAGGCCTTTGATTGTGTGGATCACAACAAAATGTGGCACATGATTAAAGAGATGGGAATGCCAGAACACCTTATATGCCTCATGAGACATCTGTACATGAGCCAAGAAGCAAAAGTTAGGAGAGGATACAGAATGATGGAGTGGTTTGGAATAGGAAAAACAAGGCTGCATTTTGTCACCCTGCTTATTTAACTTATATACAGAACACATAATGCGCAACACAGGGCTGGATGAATCATAAGTTAGAATTAAAATTGCTGGGAGAAACATCAACAATTTGAGATATGCAGATGATACCACCCTGATGGCAGAAAGTGAGGAAGACCTAAAGAATCTCTTGATTGGATTGAAGGAGGAAAGTGCAAAAGCTGGCCTGGGACTCAATATCAAGAAAACCAAGATAATGCCTACAGGCCATATCAGTCCCTGGAAAATAGGTGGGGAAGAAGTAGAAGCAGTGTCAGATTTTACTTTCTTAGGATCAAAGATCACTGCAGATGGAGATTGCAGCCATGAAATAAAAAGGCAACTAATTCTTGGGAGACAGGCTATGAAAAACCTGGGGGACATGTTCACTGCAAACAAAGGTCCGCATAGTCAAAGCAATGGTATTTCCGGTGGTAATTTATGGCTGTGAGAGCTGGTCCATTAGAAAGGCTGAGCGAAGAAAAATATATGCCTTTGAGATGTGGTGCTGGAGGAGAGTTTTGAGAGTCCCCTGGACAGCGAGGAGAACAAATAGGTCAATATTAGAAGAGATTAACCCTGAGTGCTCCTTAGAAGGACAAATAACAAAGATGAAGCTGAAGTACTTTGGACATCAAATGAGAAGAGAGGATTCACTTGAGAAAGCCTTGATGCTGGGGAAGGTGGAGGGCAAAAGAAGAAGGGAATGGCCGAAGATGAGATGGCTGGATGGTATTGTAGACACAATGGGCACGGGGCTGTGTGGACTGAGGAGGATGGCGGAGGTCAGGGGTGCCTGGAGAGCAATGGTCCATGGGGTCGCAAAGAGTCGGAGCCGACTGTGCTACTGAATAACAACAAAAAAACATATGAGTATGTGATACAACAAAAGATGCATATCCATGCAATTATTACACTGCTTTTGGTCTGGGTATGTTTGATGTCTTCTCAAGAGACATCTGTGGTAAGTGGAAGCTGTAGAAATCACAACCTGTGTGCAATCATATCACTTCAAACTTCACAAGGATTCAAATCCACAACCCCAAAGCAGAGGGAAAGGGCTAATTTATCTTTGTAAATGTATTGTTCAGGACGAAAAACAGGAATATTAAATTATTCTTTCATTGCTCTAGCCTGTAGCTCAATGATAGAGTTCATGCATACAAAAAGATTTAAGATTTGGTCAGTGGCATGTACAGGTGAAACTAGGAACTAGTGTCTGTTAGTGTAGAGGTGGTCGGTCACTGAGCCAGATTAACCAGAGCTCCGACTCAATAGAAGGCAGCAAAAATTACAGTTTACATTGAATTCTACACTGCATAAGTTTTCTGTAAGAAGCCATTTGATGAGAAACTCGTATGGCAGCAAAGATGGCCTTCTGCAATAACAAAACACCTGTATTTGTAGCTTCAGAAATATGTGTGTAAAAGTGAAGAAGTGGAACAACAACTAGAGTATGTTTTAGCATGCAGCCCCAAATTTCCTATCTTGGAAAATCTTTCTGCTTGCATTAAGTACCTGTTTGACTCCATTTATGCTCTCCTTCTGTATTTATAAATAACATTGCAGAAATAAAGTGTATCTCTGTTGTCCAAAGAAAATGAAATTCACTAACAATACTGCACTTAAACATCTTGCTCTGAATATTCTGGTCCAGCTGGATTGTAAGATTTGATGAATAATTCTTTCTCCTTAAACTGGTATTTATTTTCCTCTTGTTCTACAAAGATTTATAAATCCTAAACTAATTCTGTTGCTTGAAGGATGCAAGGTATTAAAAATGCAGGAAAGTTGGCATTGGTTAAGACTTTGAAAATGCCAGTACAGAGTATACCCTATCTGATTTGTACTCGGTTCTCACTCTCTTCAGCAACCCAAGATTTTCCTTCTTTCCTTTGGAATAAATCATATAATAATCTAATGCTAAAAATCCTATTGTATTTATAAAGATTTTTTTTATTTAAAAAAGGACCTTGAATGGGGAATGAGATAGGCAATTTCAAAACACCGTGCATAGTAGCACACAAATCAGAAATAGTTTTGCTCCCCCCTCACTAACCCTCCAGAAAAATCCTGAGGTTACCCATTTACAGCTACACAATTAATCTGAATGTCAGTGTGTCAAATGGGGAATTAGCATTTCAATGCTAGGTTAGGAATCGGCATGCATATAAGAATGTTTTAAAAATCACAACTGAAGTTGCCTTTTTGTAAGGTGATAATATCTGTGGGAATTCATACACTCATAAAAAGCTGCTCACAATGAAGGCATGAACTGGAAAAATGCAAAGAGAAAACCAGGATGGCAGGACAATCGTGGAGTGTTGCAATTGCCTGCTCAGGAAGTGGAATCAATGTGTCTGACCTCTCAAATTGGGAATAAGGACATACAGATTTAGTGCTGATCACACCCATATTTTCTTTGTATTTATATTTCTCCAGGTTGTTGTTTTCTAATCCTCTGTTTTGGGAAGGAGGAATACAAATAGCTATGATCTGGAGGACTTTCTGGTGTCCTAACAGTGTGACTTATCCAAAGCATGTATAAAAGTTCACCTTCCACAATCATACACATAGAATCCAAATGGTAAAATAATAAACTTTAATTCAGTCTTCAGTAAAATAAACAAATAGTCTTGAGTACTTCAAAGAACAATATTTCAGAATAGCAAAACACTATCTAAACAGAGACATAACATTTTCTCATCATCCCACAGATCAAAGAAATGGCTGGCAAAGTTGTTACAAGGGATTATGTCCATGTGGTGACCTCAATATGAGCTCCTCATAGTGCTTAAGTGGTTTGGGTGCCCATGAGAATTCTTGTGCTTCATTGCTGGGTCCTCTTTCCATTGCTGGGTTTAGCTGTCAACTGTCTTCTCCTTCATTTGCAGTAGCTCAGTCTACCGTATTTTTTCACCTGTCCTAAGATCTAATCACTGGTTATATTTTTAATCCTACAAATGATCGTTACTCATATCTGAGTATACATTTTTTCCCTGGAAATAATTTCCATAAGAAGAAAGACAAACAGGAAAAATGCCATTGACATGAATTTGTTTAAGGTGGATCCCAACTTGCCAAGAAGTGACTCACAAACTGTGATCACAGAGCCATCTCCTATGGCAATGAGACATGCAGGATTTAACACCAGGACTGCAATGGACTGCCCCAGCCTTAAGGTTATTAACAAGGTGTGCCTGCCTTCACAGCCAGTTCATCTGTCATGGTCTCTTCAGCCTCCATGACTATGGAAAACCAGAACAGTGAAGTGGTTCCTCCTCTGCTCATTTTGCCGTTGGACCCAATATGATGGTTTCCAGTGGCATTTCCTCCAGTGAGGAGGCCATCACCCCACCTAAAGAGGCTCATCTACTTGTAGCCATTGGCCCCTTTAGGGAGTCAGGTTATTTACCACTGCCTAACACTTGGCATTGAGTCGCTGGCTGTATGGTCTACTCCATTACTGTAGTGGGATGTTTCGCCAATCATAATACAAATGATAAATGGAATATAAAACATCTGTTGTGGCACTGCTCCATCTTGGGACTAAACTATCACTTTTTGTTCCACCCCATAGTTGCCTCTAAATTGCACAAAACCCCTTAATTTGATGCATTTTTACACATTTATCTGAAAACAGTGTCATGCTTTATCAGTACAAACTGTACAAAGGAATATTTCTGGTATGTGTATCAGCATTTTGTTTGTTTGTTGTTCTCTTTTTTCCTCCCTGGTACTGAAAAAACAAACTTCCTTGTTATAGAAAACACACAATATAGCATTTAACATCAATTTTATGGCCCACTAAAAATACTATTTTATAATTGCTAAATGATAAAGTGTGTGTGTCCAGATGATAGGAGAATATTATGTTTGAAATTTATTTGTGTTTATGCCAGCCACCAGTCCTCATGGAAGCAGTTTAATTATGTCTCAGAGTTCTGTCCCACTATGAAAAGTTCATGGTATGTAAAGAAAATGTACCTATTTCCATCTGGCAATTATATATAGTACTAGCATTAAATATGGCTTGGTATTGCTACAGAATCTTATTAAAATGTGAACTGAGAATGGATGGGTTGTTATGTGAGGGTAAAATGTACATGGACAGTATAATCTTAAAAGTAGAAAGCCAATATGTAAATGGAAACCAATTAGATGGATTCTTCTATTCCTCATCTTTAGGGATCACAGCAGCACAGAACTGTAGACCCAGAAGAGACCCAATATCATCACATCTAACATAAAGCAGCAAGCGCCACCCTGGCAAATAGAGTCTCTGAAATGTGCAATATTCCATTCCATTGCTGAATGGCTCTTCCTAATGTGTACTTAAATTCTTCTCTTTTTTTGTAATTTGAAACCATTACCTTGAGTCCTACTCTCTGAAGATGAAGAAAACAAGCTTGTTCCATTCTCCATGTGAGAACTACTCAGATATCTGAAGATGGCTATTATCATCACTCATATTTGAAGATAACTATTATTATCACCTTGTTTCACTTCCCAAGGTTAAATACCCACAGTTTCTCTCAGAGGTTCCTCACAGAGTTTGGTTTGGTTTTCAGACCATTTACTACCTCTGTCTTTCTCCTCTGAACCTGTTCCATCATGCTGATATTCTGCTTATATGTTCCCTATTCATTCATTCATTCATTTAACTTGTATACCAACAATCTGAGATATGATCCCACGCTTGGCAGTTCACATATTTAAATGCAACATCCAAAATCCATCTCTGCAATATAGACATTTTGAATTTTGTACAAAATACAAATTGACTGTTTTTGGTGCTTTTCTAGTATCTTAATGATATCCTCACTGCAAGGGAAGTTTAAATAGACATTTAAATGGCTTCTAGGCTAGTCTTTTCTGTTTGTAATGGCATTTATACACTCTTTAGTCTAGGGTGACTGTGGGAAGCTAGATTGTTTATATAAATATGTGGCAGGCATACATTAATCTCTATGTCCCGATAAGAAAACATTACTTTTATTATAGCCCGTTCGGTTTCAATTCATTCTGATATAGGAGAGAATGAGACTATGCTACTTTACTCCAACTAGCCCTTCCCTTAGGTATCCATGCAAATAGCAAGGAGCAGAGCCACCTCATGTATTTTCGTTGATCTCTATACATGTGTTTTAATACTGTAGCTCTGATTTGCACTTAAATCAATGCATGTGTAATTGCATAAATGTAGGTTGTATTCTACATTATATTTTCATAGTATATGAAAAGGATGGGGTTATGCAGCATGATCTCATTCCTTGTTCTTGCATTAGGAATCTAAGATTAAAGCATAGGTGAATAGGACTTATGCTGCCTCAAAAAACTGATACTACCTCATAAAACTGCTACTTTAAATTAATTCATCTAATCTTTCCTTTCCATCCCTTTTCCCTTTTATCTTGTTCTTATATGTGTGTGAGATTGTAAGCAGTGATGACCTATTCATTAGTCTTTGATGATATTTTGTAATAATCACTCTGTTAGAGAGTTTCAAATGGTTCGGCCCAATAACTCCAGATTCGGTCATTTGTCTTTATAGTCCTTTATTTCCACTGCCCGCATGGTGGTCAGTGGTGGTCTCAAAGGTCAGGATAGAGAATGGGTCAGAGGGTAAGCGAGGGTCCTTTAATAGGGTTAGGTGAGGTCAGAGGAATAGGGTTACATAGGCAATGCATTGTGGTATATGTAGTTCAGGGCAGTGTGATATTACATCTAACAAAACCCCTTCTAATATCATACGAACTGAACGCATTATAGATAAGGACGGCATTTTCTCACTCACTAAGACATAGGCTATCAAACAGGTGACCATGTTGAGCTAATGGGAGCGGCTTGGTCAGGATGTCCGCTATCTGTTCCTTGGTCTCACAGAGTGTCAGATCTGTCAAGCCCTCTCCTATGAGCTCCCTCACATTCCTGTTCTTGATATCTATGTGTCTGGACCTCCGCCCCATGGATTCAGACTTTGCTATGTCTATGGCTGCCTTTTTATCTTCATGGATGATAATGGGGAGATTGGGTTTCTCCCAGATAAGGGAGATCAGCTCATTTATCCAGATTAGATCGTTTGCAGCCTTGGACAGACAAACGTATTCTGCTTCTACCTTGGAGGTGGAGAACAGTTTTTGCTTCTCAGTGCGCCAATATATAGGGCTGCTGTTTAGTAATATTATGTAGCCTGATGTGCTCCTCCTGGTCTTTGTGCATCTGGCCCAGTCAGCATCCGCATAGCATGAAAGATTGATTCTGTCACCTACTTGAGGGGTGAGCAGCAGTTTTGTGTCTAAGTACCCTTCAGGTACGCCTTTTGATAGCTACCCAATGATGGGCCTTTGGATTGCTGGAATGATGTGAAAGAAGGTTCACCACCATTGTGATGTCTGGCCTAGTCCAGTTGGCGATATACAATGGTGGATCTGTAGAGGCTGGTATCTTCAAAAGGTTCTCCCTCCTCGTGAGCATTTTTGATGAAGTCTGTTTGCATGGGTGTCCCACATGGGTGGGCATCAGACATGTTGCACTTGTCAAGGATTTTGACTATCTTTTCCTTTTAGGAAATGGCGAAACCGTTTGGTACTCTTGAAACTTGTACCCCTAGGTATTTGTTCACCTCTCCCAGGCTCTTCAGGGAGAACTCGCTTTGCAGACCTTGGGCGAACTCATCACATCTGGACTTGCTTTTTCCAAAATACAACAGGTCATCAACATAAACCAGGACCCTTTCAACCCCCTCCAGTGATCTTCTTAGGAATGCACATTTGTAGTCCTTAACTGGGAAAAAGTTCAATTGTCCCATTGCCTCAGCCAGACATTCGTACCATCTCCTGCTGGACTGTATGAGGCTGTAGAGGCTCTTGTTGAGCAGCTGTTATGTCCAAAACCGGGTGGTGCCTTGACGTATATTTCTTTATGTAGTTGTGTGTCTAGGTACACTGTCTGTATGTTAAATTAGTACCTTGTTCTCCAAGTATGGTTGCCATCACTAGGGCGGCCTTTACGCTTTCTGATTTCACCATTTGGGGAATAGGTGTCTTCGTAATCGTCCGGGTATCTTTGGGTGAAACCTTGGGCCACTAGTTGGGCCTTGTACAGTGTCTGCTTATCCTCTAACTGTTTGACCCATTTCATCCCCACTGTCTTTTGCCCCTCAGGGACTGTTGCAGGAGTGTATACGTTATGGGCCTTGAGGCTTTCCATCTCCTTTTCCATTGCCGCTGTCCATTTGTCCTGCTCCTCAGATGGTTGCTTGGTTATGTAGTCATAACTCCTAGGTGTCTTGGGGTAGGCGTCTATGCCTAGTACATAATTCTCCAGCTCTCTAGGGGTTCGGTTTTTGGTTGACCTGGTTGACCTTCTAGGTACTGTTTCTGGAGGGCTTGGCAATTTGGCATCCCCAACGTCTGCAGTGCTCTGGTGTGATTGCTGTCCTCCAATCTCATCATGGGTCGCATCTTCTGGCCCACTGGGCTCTGCATTGGGCAGTGATGCTCTGGTTTCCCCATGTTTGAGATCACTTGTCAATATTTCATTTGCATGTATTTTGCTCCAGTTTGCATGCTCATGAAATGTGGCTGACTTGAAAACCACTATCTTCAGGTTGTGGTCTAGGAATCGGTACACCTTTGACCCTGGTTTGTACTCTAGGAATCTCAGTCTTCTCGTTACCCTGTCCCTCTTTTTTCTCAGCTATCTTGGTATGTGCACGTCTGCAAGCACTCAGAAGACATGAAGGTGGGCCAGTTTGGGTTTCTGATTATACATGGCTTCATAGGGCATCCTCCCAATGACGCTGGACCACAATCTGTTCAATGTGTAGTTACAGCAGCAATTCCCCCCAATATGAGAAGCTCAGGCCTGCGTCTTCAATTGCACCCCTGAACATGGTCTGGAGTACTCTGTTTCTTCATTCGGCAACTCCATTTTGGAAGGCTGAGAATGATGCAGTCTTGAAGTGCAGCAGCACCTTCTTGGTTATCCAGTTCTTAAACTCTTTGGACAGAAATTCCGAGCCTCTGTCCATCATCAGCTGCTTTATGTTTGTGTTGTGTTGGGTTTGTACCCTTTTGTAGAATTTCTTGAATTTGTTGAAGGTCTCGTCCTTGCTCTTGAGGATGTATACAAAGCCGTACCTGCTGAAGTCATCAACTATTGTCAGGAAGAATCTCTTCTGGCCTAGGGACCTTTTGAGTGGCCCAACAAGATTGAGGTGTACCAGCTGGAATGGATGGTCTGATCTTCTGGTGGACGTTTTTGGTTGTGGGTCAGTTTTGGACATGGAATTCTTGCATATGGAGCACTCCAGGTAGTTCTTGCAGTTCTTGACCTTTAACCCTTCAGAAAATTCCGGCATTTTCTTAACTATTGGGGATCCTATGTGTCCCAATTTCCTGTGTAGTAGGTGGGCACATTCGTCATATGTGGGTTTTTCTATGAATATGCATGGCACCTTTTGTTTTGTCTCATTGACCCTTTCATTTTCCGTAGAATTGTGAGGGTCATCCTTCTCCTCTTCTGAGTCCTCACCGCCATGCTTTCTGGAAGTATCTGGGGCATACCCTTGTGTAACCTCATCATTGTTGCTGACAAGTAGTCCTACTGTGACTTGTCTCTCATTATCTTCCTTGGCCAAAAACTATGTTAGGCTGCCTATGAACTCCACGCTCCCTATTTCTTCTCCCCTTCTTTCAATGGATGCCTTTCTATTTCCAAAAATTACCCTCATGTTTGGATCCTCTGTGAGTTTGGTGGTGGCTAGCATGTTGTATGGAATTCCTGGGACCTAAAGCATGTTCTGGACCATTACTATTCCAGGGATGTGTACGTTGCCCCTGCCAGCTACTCTTGCATGTTCCTGGTTAGCAACCTTGATCCTGAAGGAGTCTTCTTCAAAGGAACTCAATATCTCCTTGTGGCATGATGCATGGGTGGTGGCCCCAGAGTCTATCAGCCAGCGTAGCTGATGAGCATCAGTGGGTTTGACTGCCTTATGGCGTTTGGCCCCTTTGCTGTGTTTGACTGCATTTATGGAGTCTGACTTCTGTTTCCCTTGTTCTCTCTGTGGTCTAAGCTCTCTTCCTGGGCTGGGCGAACTCCACCATCTGTCATCTCTGTCCTTGTCATCTCTGTGCCTGCGCGGGTATTCGTCCTGTGACCTATGCCTCGGCCTTGGTGTGTCTTCGTGGTGTGTTCTGTCATGTGAGTGGGTGTGCTCTGTGGCCCTCTTCTCCTTGTTGCACCTTGGACAGTCCCTCCTAATGTGTCTCCTAGATCCACATGTGTAACACTCTGGGAGTGAGTTTGCTTGCTCAGTGAAACTAACCTTCTTGTGTGGCCTGCCTTCTCTGCGCATGATGGCTCTTTCCCTCTGAAGATTATCCTCAGCTATGAGTTTCCTAGTGATGTATTCTAATGTGGCATTGTCACTGCTCACATTGTCCAATTGAATCAGGACGTAGTCCCAGCTTGAATAATGAGAGTTGTAAATAATGCTAATCAGGTGCTGTTCTGTGATGTTTTCACCCCTTCTTACGAGATCAGATCTCAAGTTGTTTAATTTCATTAAGTGTTCGCTCATGGTTGTTCCCTCTCTGAGTTTGTATGCGAACATCTCTGTTAATAGCAAGCAGGTCATACTCCTATTACTAGAATAAAACATATTGTACAGCCTCCGCCAAACATCAGAAACAGTCAGCCCATTTGGAATGTTCCCATACATGGCAGTATCGATGGAACCCAAAAGCAAACAGAATATCCTGTGACGTAGTCTGTCCACCTCTAGGGTCCATGGTTTCTTCGGTGGGTCTTGAATCAGGTACAATGCCCCCTCCCCATCAAAATTACCTGGAATTGTTGAGCCCAGTCAGTAAGGTTCTTTCCTGTTATGCAGAGTATTGGGAAGTTGTTTGGCAGCTGGTCTTGCTGGCCGGAAATTTTGCTAATGCTTGGACAGTTCTGGTGTCCTGGCCTTTGTTTGAATTGACAGTAAGGGATGGGAACACAGACTTGTTACATTTGAAAGTCCCACTTGTTCTTTTTTTTTGCCTGTAGGGAAAGCTCGTCAGAGTCCTGGTGCCTGGGTGCCTTCCTGTGACTTGTTCTTCTTCCTCCTCACCTGAGGGGGAACTCGCTGTTTCTTCGGTAGTTGTTTCTCCTTCTTCCCTGTAGATGGTGTTGCTATGCATCCTCTGCGCCTGTGCAAGCTTCATTCTTCCCCGGCTGTCGAGGTGAGCGGACCTCTGTCTCGGCACTGCCGGGATGTCCGCTTCACCACTGGAGCTGTCTCCCTCATCGGTGAACCCTCAGATGGCTTCACAATAGGGATGCCTTCATCGCCGCTGAGCTGGGAGACTGCCACACAGCTGGGGTTCAGCACCTTCAGACCGGGACCTCACATGGGAGCTGGTATCTTCATCCGGATCTCCCCTGCATCTGGGTTGGACGAGCAACAGGCCACGGTAGGTTCCCGTCTTTCGCTTCCTTTCGGAGTGTCTCTGGTTCTTCTGTGCGGGTGTGCATTTTGTGGCAGTCACATCTCTTGCATTCACAGTGGGGATCGGCCATGTTGCCTTTGGGGATTGGCCATGTTCTTCTCGGTCATGGTAGCTTGCCTCCGGGGGGAGGTAGTGTCCCCTTTGGCTTCTTGTTGTGGGAAGGGCTTCTGCCCCCCAGAGGAGAATGGTCAGGCCGTCGGCGACATCCCTTCTGGATTCTCGCCATCTGCTTGGGGCTTCCCACTCCCCTTTCGATTCCTGGGCACTGAGGACTGCGAATGCCCATGCTCCCAGGGTTCATGTGTCCACCTCCCAGGGTCCCAGGGCCTTCTCTTTACTTCATGTGGCTGGGGCGCGTGGGTCATCTTTGGGCATTGCTAGCTTAATTGAGTTTCCCACCCATGTGTTTGAATATAGGGACGCTGCTTGTGATTAGTTGGCCATCTTGGTTAGATTCAAAACTGGCGTGGTGCCTGGGGTTCCCACCATGCAGGTTCCCAGGGTAGAGCTTACCATGCTGTTGGTGAGAGGTTCGCCTCTGCTATTCATCAAGGCCAGTAGCTCTGCCATGGAAATCGTTCTTTTTCCTGCTCGCTCTATTGCCTTGTAGATTCCGGTTACCGGGATCGTGCCCTGGTCATCCCCTTCGGTGGGTGTCCCGCCAGTCCCGGCCTCCATCTGGCCATCTGGGTCCATCTCCATGATGGTTCAGTCAGGGTTAGCCTCTTCCGTTACTGGGGTCATATGGTCACTGGTTCGGGAGTTTCGGGTCCTCCTTTGGGCCCTGTGGGTCTGGCCCGTGTCTTGGCCCCCACCTTGTTCGTTTGGGTCTTCCTTTTGGTCATCTTTGTTTGTTTTGGAGTTAATTATGGGCAAACCACAGCCTCTGCTACCATTTTGTTAGAGAGTTTCAGATGGTTCGGCCCAATAACTCCAGATTCGGTCATTTGTCTTTATAGTCCTTTATTCCCACTGCCCGCATGATGCTTAGTGGTGGTCTCAAAGGTCAGGATAGGGAATGGGTCAGCGGGTAAGTGAGTGTCCTTTAATAGTGTTAGGTGAGGTCAGAGGGATAGGGTTACATAGGCAATGCATTGTGGTATATGTAGTTCAGGGCAGTGTGATATTACATCTAACACACTCTAATGAAATAATAGATTAAATTAACAGTATAAACAATAAAGCAAAAACATTATTTACACATTTCATGAACTTCCACATAAACATTTCCTGTTCTTTTGCATATCTTCTGCCGCTTGCATTTGAAGTATGTATAGAGACAGTTCTGTTAAATCTATGTGAAAATGTGCTGGCTCCATTTTAATTTTGTTTACTGGTTATGTGAAATGTTCTTGGAGTTTTTGGAACTGAAGTTATACTTTGTTCTACCTTATCATTTTTTTTTTTAAAAAAAAAACCTTAATACTGGACCATCTTAAGAACAGTAAGCATTCCTCCTTTTGACTTTGAGGAAAAATCCCAATGATTGTCTGTACTATCATGACAGACACATAATGTTTGTAATGTTAGGCACCTGCCTGAGCTTAGAAAACCAATTTCTTTGCAGGCGCACCCCCCCAATAACGGACACAGACAACATTGAAAGTGGATAACAGCAAAGGGCCACATTTATTGATTCAATGCCCTAGTCCGAATTATAAATTTGTATTGGTAAAACGACCAATCATAATTCCTAAGGCAAGCAGGCCGAAGTAACACTGGTAAGGTACCACCCCAAAATTGCCAACGGCAATTGGTTACAATGTATCAATTTGTATCAATTTGTTTGTTAACAACAAACAAATTGTTGACCGTAGTCAATAACTAACTCATGACCCCACCCTCTGACGCGTATCCGTGAAATCACAGGGGTGATGCATGCTGGTTAGCAATCGTCATCACCCCATCGCCTGATTCGTCATTGACCGGACAACGTTTAACTAATTTATTCCTGTCTAGTGTTGTCCAGTCAATTGCGAACCTGCCGGATACTTGTGGGTCATACTGTTTACCTTACCAGTGCTACCCGCCCATGTGACCAAAGTCAACAGTAGGAACGCAGAAAGACCCCTATATCAAACCATAGCAACAGTGTGGGATGGGCAAAAAAGCCAGGACCCGGAGCCAATATGGGTCCCAACCAAAAATTCCCACCCGGCCCCGAAGCGACCATAATATCACACTGTTAACTAGGGAGGGGGTGGAGGGGAAAAAACTTCTCCGCTCCGTCGCTGAGGGAAAATGGCAGCTCGGCTGCCTCGTGGCCACCCCTTTTATAAGGGAGCTGGCCACGCCCCTAACTACCCGGATTCTCTGTCCTGTGGGGGGGGGGGCCCGCAAAGGGCGCGGCGGCCATTTTGGCGCCGCGCTTGCATTGCATGCGCACCCCCCCAATAACGGACACAGACAACATTGAAAGTGGATAACAGCAAAGGGCCACATTTATTGATTCAATGCCCTAGTCCAAATTATAAATTTGTATTGGTAAAACGACCAATCATAATTCCTAAGGCAAGCAGGCCAAAGTAACACTGGTAAGGTACCACCCCAAAATTGCCAACGGCAATTGGTTACAATGTATCAATTTGTATCAATTTGTTTGTTAACAACAAACAAATTGTTGACCGTAGTCAATAACTAACTCATGACCCCACCCTCTGACGCGTATCCGTGAAATCACAGGGGTGATGCATGCTGGTTAGCAATCGTCATCACCCCATCGCCTGATTCGTCGTTGACCGGACAACGTTTAACTAATTTATTCCTGTCTAGTGTTGTCCAGTCAATTGCGAACCTGCTGGATACTTGTGGGTCATACTGTTTACCTTACCAGTGCTACCCGCCCATGTGACCAAAGTCAACAGTAGGAACGCAGAAAGACCCCTATATCAAACCATAGCAACAGTGTGGGATGGGCAAAAAAGCCAGGACCCGGAGCCAATATGGGTCCCAACCAAAAATTCCCACCCGGCCCCGAAGCGACCATAATATCACACTGTTAACTAGGGAGGGGGTGGAGGGGAAAAAACTTCTCCGCTCCGTCGCTGAGGGAAAATGGCAGCTCGGCTGCCTCGTGGCCACCCCTTTTATAAGGGAGCTGGCCACGCCCCTAACTACCCGGATTCTCTGTCCTGTGGGGGGGGGGCCGCAAAGGGCGCGGCGGCCATTTTGGCGCCGCGCTTGCATTGCAGGCGCACCCCCCCAATAACGGACACAGACAACATTGAAAGTGGATAACAGCAAAGGGCCACATTTATTGATTCAATGCCCTAGTCCGAATTATAAATTTGTATTGGTAAAACGACCAATCATAATTCCTAAGGCAAGCAGGCCAAAGTAACACTGGTAAGGTACCACCCCAAAATTGCCAACGGCAATTGGTTACAATGTATCAATTTGTATCAATTTGTTTGTTAACAACAAACAAATTGTTGACCGTAGTCAATAACTAACTCATGACCCCACCCTCTGACGCGTATCCGTGAAATCACAGGGGTGATGCATGCTGGTTAGCAATCGTCATCACCCCATCGCCTGATTCGTCGTTGACCGGACAACGTTTAACTAATTTATTCCTGTCTAGTGTTGTCCAGTCAATTGCGAACCTGCCGGATACTTGTGGGTCATACTGTTTACCTTACCAGTGCTACCCGCCACACGGAGGGGCTTCACAGAAGACCTGACGCCCCCCCCCCCAGACCGTCAGCTCGGTCAACAGGCCTGCTCGCCAGTCACCCAACAGGAGGTCCATACCTCCTCGCGACAGATGGACCCCATCCCCTGCATACAGGTCATAATTTTGTAGACTAATATCGGGGTGATGACTAACCCGTCCCCAAGCCCTGGTGGCAAGAAACCGCGCCACTGCCTTATTGACCGCGCGCCTAGCGCGGTCAAGAGCCAGGAGGTTAACGCCCCCTCTGTAAGAATGGCGCGGAACAATGTCCGACCAAACCAGGGTTGTGGCAGGCCAGACATAATGCAAATAGGCGAGTTCCTCGCAAATCGCATGCTTGAGCGATAAGCCGGTGACCTGGCCCAAATCATTGCCCCCCAGGTGGATGATTAGAATGTCAGGCGGGTCAGCCCCCAGGCCAGAAAAAAGGAAAGGCCGCAGCTCCCGCCATAACATCCCTGGCTTACCATGCCATGCGAGACTGGCGTGGTCACCCAGTCCCAGTCGGGGTCCCCACTCTGTCGCCGCAGCGTAACGCGCTGCCCTGTGCACATAGCTGTGGCCCACCAGCCATACTGTCACCGGTGTAATACGACACCCAGGGTCTGAAAGAAAAATTGAGAAAAAGGGAGGTAAGGTGACTGGATTGGTACTCATGGCGGGAGTGGGCGCACATAAAACTGAAAACATTGTGAGCCCCACCTCCCCATGCTGCGTATGTCAGCCCCAGAGTACCCAAAAGCAGCTGCTGTAGAGGCTGCACCAATGCGGAACGAATGTGTGCCATAACGGGCACCTGGTAGGCCCACCCTGGTGAGGGCTCTGGCTGTCACCTTCCAAAACTGAAATTTAGTAAGGGGAGACCCATCTTGGTGACAGAAAAACGGGCCGTGGTGCAAGCCACGCAGTGCCAGGTACTCCTGTAGGGCACCAACCGGACAGATGTCTGCCAAAGAACACCGTAGCAGTCTTACTCCACTGCCTACGCCATGCTGATCTGTTTTAGAGGAGCGGATCCTCAACTGGGCCCAGTCTTTGGCAACATAGACATCTTCGAGTTCCAGTGCCCTACCACTTGCATCCGCCTTAGACAGCATCACGAGTTCGCTGACGCGGAGCGCTCCAAAAAATGCCACCGTTGTGGCTGCATGAAAGAGGGCTGCCTCATAATGATCAAAACAGAGGCCTGGCCAGCCCCGGGCCAACTGGGTAAGAACCCCTGGGGAAATAGGGTGCCGGTCGTCCGGGCAACGCCCGCGCTCGCGCACCCACCCCTCCAAAACGTGTCTCACGCGGAAGTCAGAGGTGGTATCCACATGACCCCCTACTTTGGCCATAAAAGCCAACGCTGAGAGCTTGGATGCTATGGTGCGAGGTGCGAGGCCCTGTGCATGCAGGTGAACCATGAACCGCAGAACATGGTCCACCGGAATAGGCCAGGTCTCTGGCAAGTGAAATTGAGTAGCAAAAACCCTGTACGAATTGAATGCTTGTTGATACGCCTTACGCGTGCGTGGCGCTAGTGACAGGCCAATCGCCCGGTTCACCTCTCCTTGCCAATAGTCCACATCTCGTCCGGGAGTGGCGAGGGAAATTCCTCCGCATCCGGGGCCAAGGCGCGGAACCGGGAGATCTGCAGGCGGGACAAAGCGTCGGCAATATCGTTATTTACCCCTGGGACATGCCTGGCCCTGAACAAGACGTTGAGGCGCAGGCAGCGCAGTACAAAATGGCGCACTAGATCCATAACCCTGGGCGATTTGGAAGTCTGTGCATTGACAATGTGTACAACGGCAGCATTGTCGCACCAGAAATGCACCACTGAATTAGCCCACTGTTCGCCCCATAGCATCAAAGCCCCCAGAATGGGAAAAAATTCCAGGTATGTGAGATCCCGCAGGCGACCTGTGCCTGCCCATGCCGGTGGCCACCCACCATAGGCCCACTTCCCGTTGAAGTACATCCCATAACCCAGGGATCCTGAGGCATCAGACTGGATCTGGAAATTAGGGGATGCCAGGAGGTCAGACCTCCAAAATGAGACCCCATTAAACTCCCTCAGGAATTGCAACCAGACGAACATGTCTGCCCTGATACCCCGGGTAAGCCTGACTCTGTGGTGGGGCCTGGATAACCCTGCCATGGCGTCGCATAAGCGCCGGGCAAAAGCCCTGCCCGGTGCGACCACCCTGCACGCAAAATTAAGGTGCCCATGTAGCACCTGCAGTTCCCTCAGGGATGCCTTACGCTTGGCCAGCAATTCCGAGATAAGGGTCACTATCCTGGACACCTTATCACCCGGCAACCTAGAAGCCTGCTCTACTGTGTCAATCTCAACCCCCAGGAATACTAACTTGGTCGATGGGCCCTCGGTCTTTTCGGGCGCTAAAGGGACACCAAGTTCCTGCATTAGCGTCTGAAATGTATTGAGGAGACGTGCGCACGTGTCCCAGCCCCGTTCACCCCCGAATAGAAAATCATCCAGGTAATGGGCTACAGACCGGGACCCTGACCTGCAGACGAAAGCCCACTCTAGGAAGGTACTAAAACGCTCGAAAGCCGAGCATGATATGGAGCAGCCAAAAGGCATGGCCTTATCAAAATAATATTCCCCTTTAAATTTAAAACCCAGCAATTCAAAGTCGCCCGGGTGTACCGGCAAGAGGCGAAAAGCCGACTTAATGTCGCACTTGGCCAGCAGGGCACCCGGGCCACACGAGCGCACCATGCGCAGCGCATGATCAAACGATGTATACCTGACCGAACAAAGGTCATCAGGTATAGCATCGTTGACCGATCGGCCTGCTGGGTAGGACAAATGATGAATAAGGTGGAACTCCCCTAGGGACTTTTTGGGAACCAACCCCAATGGCGAGACCTTAAGATTGGGAAACGGGGGTGCGGGGAAAGGTCCAGCGACCCTGCCCGCGTCTAACTCCTTTTTAATGCTGGCCGCAGCCACCTCCTCCCTTCCTCTGAGGGATAAAAGGTTGGGGGCATCCTGAGGGGACCTATCACCCATAAAAGGGATACGAAATCCCTGCTTAAAACCTTGAAGGAGATACTCCCCGTCCTCCCCCTTCGGATACGATGCGAGCCAGCGCTCCAGCATGTCCACCTTAATTGGGGAGGGGGCCTTTTGGAGAACTAGCTCCATCCGTGGCAGCCTTGCCAGCCCACTGCCCACCCCTCCCTCTGCCTCGCGCCCCCCCAGGCTTGGGACAAGCAGAGGCTGCATGGGGACCAGAACATGTGGGACACTCATGCTTATACCTGCAGTTCTTTCGATTGCAGGAACCATTTGACGAGAAAGTCCAGCACAGCAGGCGGGCTGGAACCCCCTGCCCCGCCGGTTGGCGGGTAACCTGCGCTGGAGCCGCTCGCTGGACCGCATGTCCA
The DNA here is from genome assembly GCA_035047345.1 of Bradypodion ventrale. Classification (NCBI taxonomy): domain Eukaryota; kingdom Metazoa; phylum Chordata; class Lepidosauria; order Squamata; family Chamaeleonidae; genus Bradypodion; species Bradypodion ventrale. The sequence goes on from JAWDJE010000003.1 coordinate 53,485,336, forward strand.
CAATGGTATCTCTCCCCCGGGGCAGGGCGTGTGGGTGTCATATACAAGAGCCACAGTCTCTGGCACGGCTCGTCCCATCTCATCTCGGGGTGGAGGGGAATCCTCATACGGAATTCCTCATCATATGCTAGCCATGAGGGGCCCGGAAAATCGACCATCGCCCTATATATGTTGTCCAAATATTGGACCATGGGAATAGCTAAATCCGGCCGCGCCCTCAAATATACCGCCATGTATATTAAATACGCGGGGAGCCAGTTGGCCCAAGTACGTGGCGGCTTACGGCGGCGTGCCTGCTCCTTATCCTTCTCATCCTGACCCTCCCTTTCCTCCTTGGTGGGCTCTCTGTTCAGGAGTGAGAAGATATCTACGTACTCCCCTCGCCATATCTTTTCTCTGGTAGCCTGTGCCAAGTGATCACCCAATGGCAAGGAATACCCTGCCGTTGGTAAAGCTGAAAAGGGGACAGCCGGCCTACTAAAAGGGGCCTGAGCTAACCCTGCCACCCCCAGGATATTCCCAGCAGTGTAAGGACCGGGGCCCACCCCAGTGGGCATGGTGGCAGTCGTTGTCGCCGGGTGGGTCGCCAGCAGTGTGGCCCCCGCACCACCCGCGCGAGGCCAAGGCCACTGAACGGCCCCCCCTATATCGGGAATGTGTGTAGATGTACTTGCTTGCACCGTATACTCACATGCTGCACCCCCGCGGGCCGCCCCCACCGGGGGTTCCGGCCCACTGGGGGCGTCGGAGCTCACGACCGATGTAGAGCTCATCACCGGGGCTTGACCCGCACCAGGTTGCTGGCTGGGGAGCTGCGAGGCAGTGGCCGGAGCCGCGCCACCCGCCTGCAGCAGCTCAACCCTCCCCGCCGGCTGTCGTCCTGCTGCCGACGGCACCTCAAAAGGTACCCCGAAGGGGGCGCCTGCCTGGCTGGCCCGGGCCAAAGACGCCTCCAGGGCCGCAATGCGGGCCAGTAAGGTGTCCACGTTGACCATGGGCAAAGGGCCGGCCGGCCCGCCCGATCCTGGCATGGGGACAGGCCCCTGCGCCCCAGGGCCCATATACGGCCATTGGCCAGCGCCAAAGCCCGGCAGGGCTGGTGAAGAAACCTGCCAAGGCAGGGAGCCGGGCCACCCCCAAGGCTAGAGGGCCCCGGGAGAGGCTGCGGCCCAAAAGAAATAGGCCCGACGGAGTGGGCAGGAGGAGGAGCGGTGTCCACCGCTCGCGGGCCGCGGGCCGGAGCGCCCTCCGCGCCCGCACTCTGATCGGGCCAAGGGGCGATAGACCCCATTCCACCAGCCCCGGCCGGGGGTGGCAAAGGAGGCTGCTGAGGAGGCGGCACCACGGTCCTCCGACCTGGGTTGCGCCTCCTAACAGCCCGAGCTGAACTCGAAGCTGCCTTCTTTTTCGAAGGCATCTCTCCTGAGACGAAAAAAGGGAAGCCAGCCAAACAGAAACGCTACCAAAAGGCTTCCCGGTAAGCTAACGAGCGACGGAGACGCAGGGAAAAAACTTCTCCGCTCCGTCGCTGAGGGAAAATGGCAGCTCGGCTGCCTCGTGGCCACCCCTTTTATAAGGGAGCTGGCCACGCCCCTAACTACCCGGATTCTCTGTCCTGTGGGGGGGGACCGCAAAGGGCGCGGCGGCCATTTTGGCGCCGCGCTTGCATTAGCTCATACAATGAACACTCTGGATGTATCCAGCTCAGCTCCTAAAAAACATTAATATCTGTTGCCAGGAGTTGGTTCATTCCGACAGTTTTTCTAATGCTTTAGTTGAGATTAGATGCAGAATGCATATATTATGGCATTACATGGAAAGCAATGACTATATAAAATGATAGCCCATGTATAATTCTTTCATATACCATAGTTTATAATAATGCACTTTTATCCCTTTAAGCCAGATAAACTGTATAATATAATTTGAAAACATCTGAGTGATGCCATTGGGTAACCATGAAGATTCGATTGCAAATTGATAAACTCCTACTTCAGCTTGCCGAATTGCAAACAAATAATGTTTGAAGCAAATTTGATTCTTTTAAAACAGCGCTATTTCAAAATTCCATAGCAATGGGGGTTTTCCATGTAAGAAATTCCAAATGGTAAACTACTTGTAGATCTCCCCCCCACCACCACCACCACCATCCCTCTGCATTTGTTGGCAGAACTCAGATAAACACACAACCTCCAACATGATAGGGGATACTCTGTTTACTCTAATGAAATACATGCTATTCTTGAAAATTAGAAAAGCATGTGCTGGCATTTGAAAAGCACATAGTACTGAATTGTGAAATGATAGATCACATTCTGATTTTTTTTTTTTTAGCAAGTGTAAAGTCTGGATATGAGTCTTCTTTCCCACTCCCCATCCAATGGGAGATGTGCTGTGATATATAAATATGGCATTAATGTCATGTTAAATCATGTATCATTCTACATTAATTACTTTCTTTTTTAAAAAAACATTTTATTATTTCAAACGAGAAAAAACAACAAGAATATACATGTATAACAAACCGATATACAAAATTACAATACAACATTACAAAAATAATAAGTTACAACAAATAAGTGCAAAACATACTCATAGACACACCCACATGTATATACATGAGTTTGAATCATTCTATTTAAATGAAGTCGACTCGTCAAAATTACCGTATTTTCCGGCGTATAAGACGACTGGGCGTATAAGATGACCCCCAACTTTTCCAGTTAAAATATAGAGTTTGGAATATACTTGCTGTATAAGACTACCTCTCTTCCAATGCACACCAAATAAAAATTAACCCACACTCAACCCGAAGACGCGCAGCCCTCCGAGTCGAATGGGCAGGTTCTGGTGGAGAGCCAATCCACGCTCACATTCTCCTCCTCGAGGTACAGAAAAATGTGTGCAGCTTGCTTCCCCTTGCTTCATACTCCCCGCACAGAGCAGGGACTTGGCCGCGGCACCCCCCACCATATGCGCCGGACATATGAAACAAGGTGAAACAAGCTGCAGTTAAGTACCTGTCCTATAAGACGACCCCCAACTTTGGCACAGATTTTTCAGGGTTAAAAAGTAGTCTTATACACCAGAAAATACAGTAATTGTAATCTCCCAGAGGGAATGTACACACAAATCATTGCCTTTCATTCCAAAAAGATAATTGTTCCTTTGGAGGCTTATTCCCCTTCATTTGAGTTATGGTATGATCAAGAAACGGTTTCCAAATCTCATAAAATTTATTTTTACTTATGATACCTTTTTTAATATTTATTTCAGACGTGAGCTTGTCGTTCAATGCGGTTGTCCAATTTTGAGCATACCAATCCTCAATTTTTAATTGTTCACTTCCCTTCCACTTGGCAGCTATGCAAATCCTTGCAGTTGTAATCAGAATAGATAATAATTCTGCCTTACAATGATTTAAATTCGAACTACCAAATTCAAATATTAGCACACTAGGTGCATCCAATTTGATGCTAGTGCCCAACATTCCTGACACCTCTTTTCCTACTGTTGTCCAAAATTCTTTTAGTTTTTCGCACTCCCACCACATATGAAGATAAGTCCCAACTACTTTTTTACATCTCCAACATAGATTAGATTTAGATTTGTCCATCAAGTTTATTTTTACTGGGGTTGAATACCATTTCCAAAGTACATTAATTATTTTCAAAAAGAAAATTCATCTGTATGTCTAAGAAATGACAACAATATCAACAATAGTTGGAATAATAGTATAAATGGTACAATAGTAAGAATTCCATTTATTAAGGTTGAGATGAGGCAATCTTTGCCTCTTAAAATTTCTTCATGTTTTTACTATCTCTATGTTTTCTTCCAATATCTATTTAACTAGCTCTGTCTCTATGTCTAGGCAGTATCTGTAACTGAGAGAGGAAGACAGAGAGTGGAAATGGTTTCAAGTCACGTTCTACAAATGATAACATTCAATTTTACTGGTCATCCTTCCCTCCTTAATAATGCCAAAGGAAATTCTGCTCATAACTAGACTCCTTACTTCTCATGTGAGAATTGAGCTTGGCAATTTTGTTTTATCAAAGTTCATTTCACATGTATGGGCAATATTTTTGTCTGTTGAGCCACATTTCCTCCTAACATGCATATGAAAATGTTGGTTGTCTTGTACTGTAATAAAAACACAAAGTCATCATACAAATGGTCAAACCTGTCTTCCAGGAAGATAGTGACTGCTCATGCTTCCTTAACTTTCTAGTAGTCATCTGTTAGAGCTGAACAGTACTCAGGCGTGGATGGCAAGTGGTTATACAAACACCACTTATTGATCTGGAAATAATCAATAAAAGTATTTGTGCATGTGTGTGTGTTTGTGTATGTGCATAGTTTTGTTGCTGTTATTGGAAATAATATTTCTCCCACTATCTCTCACTGAGTCTGGGCTATCAAGATAGAAGCAAAATGGTAGTCTGGCTGCCATCAGAGTTGCAACAGAAAGAATGGTTAGGCACCAAGAAAGAAACTGTGATATTGCCAGTGTTAATGTGAGTGTGAAGCCAAAAAAGCTTGAATTTCACACACACACACCAGCTTCATCTGAGGGATTTTGGCGAAATTTCCTCTCCCCCAATTTCTCAGCGGTACTGTGGAGAATTTTAAGAGGCCTCCGTTCTTGCCTCATGTCTGTCATCCTTCTTAATAGTTGATTTCTACACCTTGCTCCTTCTTCTGTCATTTCAGAGACTGATCATTAGTGGAGTTAGTTTCACAATTCATTATGTATCGAGTAATAACCCCAGAGCTCTTCAGAGACTGGTGGAGATGGCCACCCGACCTGTACCGATGTCACAATCTTTATTAAGAAGGGGTCAGTCTTGATAGCAGCAGCAATGTTCAAGCTTATAAGTTCAGTCATTAGGCGATCTTTGAGTGCAAAAGTCACTTGGCAGGGTTTTAGTTGAAAGGGTGGACAGATGTGTCCAGATCAGTGTGGACAGGGGGCCCCATGAATTCCCTCAGTCCTGGACAAGGTTTCTCTGGGAAATGACCATGCTCAAAGCATGGGGAACCAGTCTTAGGGGAACCAGTCTCAGGCTTCCCAACCCCCGCAAGAGCAATACCCAGGGGCCTAAACCACTGTGTGCCCAACAGATTGTGCTTACCCGCTTTGCTCATGACCAATGGGAGTTTGATGAACCTGCCCCTTGAATTTTCCTGCAAAAACACCAACACCCAGCACTGGGATGTGCTGACCTTGCACATCTGTCAGCTGAACCTGCAGAGTCCGCAACTTAGGCCGGTCAGCTGGAGGAATTTGGAAGAACTGCTTCTGAGTGATGACGGAATAAGAGGATCCTATGTCAACCTCCATGTGGCACGGCTGACCTTGTACATGGACGTCGGCAACGAAGTGGTCTGCAGCCATGCGAGCGCTGAAACTTGGGCTGGAGCCTTGACTGGTGGAGAACCTGGAGATCAGTCACTCCTGCTCCCAGCGACCCTTGTCCCTGGAGGACTTCTCGGAACACTGCCAGCACACCTTGGTGATGTGCCCCTTCTGCATCCAGCAGACTCAAAAGGGCAATGGGCACAGAGGTGATATCCCCCTCAGCCCTCCACAGCTGGATGGTGTTTTTGGAATGACTGGGATGAACCTTATGGATGTCATGCTCTGCATCAGAGTCGCCGGTAAACACTGATGAACTTGAATTGTGCAACCTCTGGATGGCTGCCTCCTTCGGAGCTATAACCACAAGCTGCACTTGCTGGACTTCAGCAGCCTTTTGTTTGAAGGTTTTTACCCCAGAATCTGTGGCCTCGGATGCTAGTGCCTCTCTAAGCAGAGTATCTCTTTTTAGCAATTGCTTCTGAGCTGCCCCGTCTCGCAAACCTGCCAGAAGACGATCATGGAGGGCTATATCTAGGTTCTCCCATTTGCAGGAACAGCTGCCAACTGGAGCGCCGCCACGTAGTCTGCGACCGACTCATCAGGTTACTGGTCCCTCCGATGAAATGCTAGGCATGCAGGAAAAATGGACACAGTGGGCCTGAAGTGTGCCCGTAGTGTGTCCAGGATATTCTTCAGTGATGTGACCTCGATGTCCATCGGAAAGCAGCAGGTTGGATGCATCCCACAATTGGCAAGGAAAAATGCCTTCTTCTTTTTATCATCATTGATATTCTGCATGACTAAGAAGTGCTTGAACTGGATCTCATAGAGCCGCCACTTCCCTGGCTCTGTGATGCAGAATGGAGTGAAGGCAGGAGAGCAAGATCCCACCTTTGTCGCCAATGTTGTGTCCGAACTCAGGAAGGACTCTGACCAGCTTGAACAGTTCAAAACATAAGTGATTTATTAACAGCTCATAACTAGGGTAGTTCAGACCAAAGAATAAGGGCGAGGTGACTTGCTTATATACACAGAACAGCAGTGGGAGAACGAGATACATTTACCCATCTTCTCAGAAAGGGTGGGAACCAATCAGAACATAAAGAAAACAGCATACAGTTTGCACCTTGCAAAAAGGGTGCGTTTTTGCAGCAAAGACTTGATTGCAAAACCAACAGCAATTAAACACAAGGACATAACAGTGACCTTTACATTTACCTTATTCCAATGTAGCTATAATTATGCTCTCCATATCCTGACTGAATCAGGTTGATGGAGTGACATATTTTGAAATTGTGTTGTTTTATTGTTCAGTCACACAGTCAATTCTGACCCTTCACAACCCCATGGACCATTGCTCAACAGGCACCCCTATCCTCCACTATTCTCCTCAACCCACCCAACTCTGTGCCCATTGCATCAACATTACTATCTAGCCATCTCATTTTCTGCCACCCCCTTCTTCTTTTGCCCTCCACCTTTCCCAGCATCAAGGCTTTCTCAAGTGAATCCTCTCTTCTCATTTGATGTCCAAAGTACTTTAGTTTCATCTTTACTATTTGACCTTATAAGGAGTACCCAGGGTTGATTTCTTCTAAGATTGATCTCTTTGTTCTCCTTGCTGTCCAGGGAACTCTCAAAAATCTCCTCCAAAACCACATTTCACATTTATCCATTCCCACGGGTTGAGATATCATCAGTATGCTGATGATACCTAGCTGTACATCTCGGCCCGTGGAGACCCAAGTGATGCGGTCAATGTCCTATCCAGATGTCTGGAAGCTGTTGGGGTCTGGATGGGGGACAATGGGCTACAATTGAATCCCCCCAAGACTGAGTGGCTATGGATAGGGGATCCTATGTTATCCAGGGAGCTGCCAACTTTGGTCTTGGATGGGGCTGCTTTGCCCCAGACAGACCCGAGACGCAACTTCGGGGTCCTCCTGGATTCATGACTGCTACTTGCACCGCAGGTAGTGGTCGTGGCCAGGAGGGCTTTCGCACAGCTTCGTGTCATCCATCAGGACCGCTCCTGGACTGGGACTCCCTGCTCATGGTCACACATGCTCTGGTCACCTCCAAGATAGACTGCTGTAATGCACTCTACATGGGGCTGCCCTTGATGACCATTTGGAGGCTGCAGCTGGTCCAGAATGGAGCAGCCTGGGTGGTGATGGGGTGTGAACGCTATGCTTGCACATCACCATTGCTCTGGGAGCTGCACTGGTTACCAGTTTGGCTCCGGGTGCAATTCAAGGTGCTGGTTTTGACCGTTGAAGTCCTACATGGTAGTGGGCCAGGATACCTAAGAGACCACATTGTCCCAATAATGCCAACCCATCCAACAAGAGTGGACCGGAGGGATTCTCTAATTGTTCCATCAGCCAGAGGGGCTTGCCTCTCTGGCACACGAAGGAGGGCCTTTTCTGTGTCCGCACCAGCCCTGTGGAACCTCCTGCCAGTAGAGCTGCAGGTGCAGATGGAGCTGCTGCCTTTCAGAAAAGCTAAAAACCTGGCTGGCGGGGCAGGTGTAGGGTCTGAATGGAAAGGTGGCCCCTGCCTATTGGCTTATAAAATAAAGCTTCCCCTTTAAAGTGGGTAGTTTTTAATGTGGGTAGCTTTTAAACTATGTTCCCCAGGTTTCTCATAGGTTGCATCCCAAGCAGCAGTCACCTTTTTATTTCATGACTGCAATCACCATCTGCAGTGATCTTTGCTCCTAGGAAAGTAAAGTTTGTCACTGCTTCTACTTCTTCCCCATCTATTTTCTAGGGACTGATAGGGCCTGTTGCCATTATCTTGGTTTTCTTGATGTTGAGTTTTAAGCCACCTTTTGCACTCTCCTCCTTCAACCTAAGCAAGAACTTCTTTAGGTCTTCCTCATTTTCTGCCATTAGGGTGGTATCATCTGCGTATCTCAAATTGTTGATGTTTCTCCCAGCAATTTTAATTCTAACTTATGATTCATCCAGCCCTGCGTTGCGCATTATGTGTTCTGTATATAAGTTAAATAAGCAGGGTGACAAAATGCAGCCTTGTATTACTCTTTTTCCTATTCCAAACCACTCCATCATTCTGTATCCTCTCCTAACTTTTGCTTCTTGGCTCATGTACAGATTTCTCATGAGACATATATGGCGTTCTGGTATTGTGTTGTATTTTCTTCAAAAATTCTTTTTTTAAAAAATCCCAGTAGAATAAAACCAGCTCACCTCTTTATGTTTGCATTGTGTTTAGTACACTGAATGAACTAGAAGGAATTTTATTTTAGACTTCAACATATTGGCATCTTTTCCTATCTGTAAATGCAAGGAAGTTTGGAATCTATCACTTCACAATGCAAGCTACCTCATTATAAGAGCACAGCAGTCAAAATAATGCTGCCTTCCTTGGATACTTGCTTCCTTTCATTTTACTTTTTTACAGGTACAGATGCAATATTACATAAATATTTGCTCTAGCTTCTGTATTACTCACTTGTTCACAAAGGAGAGATAGAGAAGGAGGCAAACAACGTCCCAGATGGACTGAGGTTCAAAGCATTTGTTGACCTTATGTTCTGCAAAGTACATCCTCCTCTCTCGTATCATACAAATGTTTCTCACTGTGATCTTGCACATATTCCAGCAACTTTGATAAATATGGTTGCCAACTAGCAAATACAGAAAGTCTGAACAAAATTATTAAAGAACAAGAACAATCAAATAATTTTATGAAGCAAATGGGATCAAGTAAATATGAAAGAAGAAACCCATAAGGCCAAATACAGGTGCTATTCATGATGTGTATATAAAGGTGAAGGAAGGAGAGACACAATAGAAAATGAAGGAGAGGAATCTGGTTAAAATGTCATTAAATTGCCTTAACATTTTATTCTGAAAGTTACTAAACATATTGCTTGTTACTCTAGTTTAGCAACTTCATTCCTACTCAATGTATTACTTTTCGAATGTTATTTTGATATTCACTTATTCCTCAAAAGGGATTGTGGTGGCTCAAGTGGTTAAGACAGTGAACTTGATGAATGGAAGTTTGGAGTTAGATACCCAAGTACTGCATGACAGAGTGAGCTTCTGTTTCTGTCCCAGCTCATGCCAACCTAGCAGTTCAAAAGCAAGAAATTGCAAGTAGATAAATAGGTACCACTTCGGTGGGAAGGTAAACAGCATTCCGTGTACTCTGGTATCTAGGCATGCTTGACACATGTCCATGAAAATGTCTGCAGACACACAGTGCTGGCTTCTTGGTTATCAACAGAGATGAGCACTGAACCCTAGAGTCAGATATGACTGTCTTTTGAGCAAAAGCGACAATTGCCGTTACTATTCCTTAAAAGTGCAACTAGTTACAGGTAGCTACATTAACATGCTCCTTCCCTCTATCTCCATTTAGGGAGAAAACAAGCCAAAAATAGTAGTAATTTAGCAGCTTGGAAGAAAAGGTGGGGAAGAAGCACATATCCCTAGCTCACATCTTGGAAAATTATAGGAAGACATGCTGGTCATGCATTCAGTCATGCTCTTCATCTTGTATCTGTCACAGATGAAGTATACGAAGCCTTGCTAATTAGCTGCAATTAGCCATGATAACTTACATGATTCCTCTTGCATCCATAACAACCCAAAATGAATTTGACCACTGTATGAGTGCATTACTACTATTTATGGGCCCAGGAAGTATGCAATGAGATTAGACAAAGATCTTATAGTAATTATTATTTTAATTGTATTAAAGTTTTATTTTAAGGCTTTTAATACATTTGGTCTTTTTCTGCACATCACAGAATGCTAGCATTGTTAACTTGCATTAATTTCAGTTTGGCTGGAGTACTGAACATTCCCTCTCCTCTTGTCTCTTTCCAAAAACTCCAATCTCTTCCCACTGTGCTGACTTATATTGCAGCTCTTTGTACAGTTAAGAATGTTGTATCTTTGTTCTACTTATTGCTCCTCATTACATTTATCTTCTTTATCAGTTTCATTCATGATTTTCATTTAATTATGCAACATCTGTTCCCATTTTCTCTTGGTTTCTTGCTTTACATATGTTTATAATATATCTTCCCATTTTTAATTTTCTCAGTTCTTTATTTTTATGCCATGTGTATTAACATATTTATGTATTGTATCTTTTCTGTTTATATTGTGTTCTCTTTATAAGTTACAAATCCTTATAAAAACCATCTTCATCTGTGACAGAAGGATGACTTCATTTTATCAAATTCAGTAATCTGATACAGTAATACCACTCTCTCCAGAGGAACAGTGCTCTTGCTTAGCCAAAGGAACACAACATACATGTGGGAACCATGAGATTAATTTTTAGAGGGGAAACACTATGAAAAAATCCTAGAAAACGCCATTGAGGACTGAACATGGTCAGAAGCAATGGAAAAATGAGTATCTGCTGAAGGAGAGAAGGAAATGAGTGACAACATCCATACTGCAATATATTGAGCTGTCAAGTACATTAGACACGCAACACATAGAAGCATTTACCATTCTCTTCTTCTGGTGACACTCTGGAAATGCACAGTTTGCCCTAGCCAGTGATGGTGAACCTTGGCACTCCAACTGTTCTTGAACTTCAATTCCCAGAAGCCCTGATCAGCAGGAATGCTGACTTGGACTTCTGTGAATTGAAGTCCAAGAACACCTCAAGTGCCAAGGTTCACCATCATGGCCCTAGACTACACAGGTTGTTGACCTGGTACAGTACCTTTACTGTAGGCATCTCATATTGTTCTGCACTACCTCATGACATTTTTCTGCATGAGGTTAAATGGTAAATGACAACCTTCCCAATTTTGCATCATTCAAAATGAATGATAAACAAAGTTACCAAATAAATATTTGGTATTTGAGTCAGATGTGGTTTTTTGCTTTATAGAATCTGATAACTATAACTATGGAATGGAGTTAGTTAATCCCTCCCCCCATAGTTGCTTAAAGTATGGAAGCATTATTTCCACCAACCCACACAACCAGACTACACTCCCAGAAATTGTAATGAAGGGCAAGGTAATTTTTCCATCTTCTCTGATAATTGCATCTTGCATAGTTCATGTGTGTGAGGAAGAAATAAAACTCAGACCTGGAAGTAACCCTATACATCTCTGCATGACAAGAGCTGTGCATTAGTAAATATTGTTTATAGCAAAATATTGCTGAAATCCTGTTAGTGTTTTGGCAAATCCATATGTTATGATTTAGCTGGTTCAGTGTGCCAACTGAAGTGGCACTTACTCGTCGTTGACTGCAACTCGTATCTGAGAATGCTTCCCACAGACACACACACACACTGAAGCAGGAAAAATGTCATTGGCATGAATTTGTTTAAGGTGAATTATTATTATATATATTTATATATATACGGCCATCCTCACCCTAGGGCAACCCAAGGCGGATCCCAGCTTGCCATAAAGTGAGCCACACACTATGATCTCGGAGCCATCTCCTGTGGCACATATGAAATGAGACATGTAAGATTTCAACACTGGGACTGCCATGGACTGTCACAGCCTTGAGGATATTTTTATTTATTTATTTATTTATTTATTAGTCATATTTATATATGCCGCCCACTCAGGTAGAACCCGACTCAGGGCGGCATTACAACAAGTTCTAAAACAGATAAAAACACTTTAAAAAAACCCATATCCCACCCACTTTAAAAGACCCACCCATCCCACCCACTTTAAAAAGAAGAGAGAGTTCTTAGTTGTTTATATAAGCCAGCAGGCAGGGCCCGTGTTCCCATTAGGGCCCCACACCTGCCCCGCCAGCCAGGTCTTCAATCCTTTCCTGAAGGGCAGCATTTTCTTTCAAGTCTTAGTTCTGTTGGCAGGAGGTTCCAGAGGGTTGGTGCAGACACGGAGAAGGCCCTCCTTCGGGTGCTGGATAGATGTGCACCCCTAGTTGATGGCACCATCAGAGAGCCCCTCCGGTCCACTCTGGTTGGACGGGCAGACACTCTTGGGATGATGCAGTCTCTAAGGTATCCTGGCCCACTGCCATATAGGGCTTTAAAGGTCAAAACCAGCACCTTGAATTGCACCCGGAGACAAACTGGTAACCAGTGCAGCTCCCGAAGTAGCGGTGAGGCGCGGGCATATTGTCCGCACCCCATCACCACCCAGGCTGCCGCATTCTGGATCAGCTGCAGCCTTCAAGGTGCGCCTTCACAGCCAGTCCATCTGGCATGGCCTCTTCAGCCTCCATGACTGTTGCGAATCAGAGTTCCTCCTCCACTCATTTTGCTGTTTGGCCCAATATGATGGTTTTCAATGACATTTCCTCCACTGAGGGTGACCATCACTCCACCAAAAGGGGTTCATCCTCTGTAGCCGTTGGCCACTTTAGGGATTCAGATTAGTTAACCAGTGCTTGACACTCTGCGTTGAGTCGCTGGCTTTATGGTCTACTCCATTACCATAGCAGGATGTTTGGCCAGCATTTACTAAGCAATGGGATATTAGTCAAGATTCAATAGACTTACTCTACTGCAACTTATGGTGCAAAAAACAGGATTTCAGCTACTGTCTTCAATTACAGCTAGAAACTGAAATTCTGCACATAATTGCACAGATCTGTCCTTGGTGCAGGTCAAGTCAACTCTGCTGTTCTAACATCCAAAGGACACAAAACTGCCAGATCATTAATAGGTATTAAACAGAGCTATTGTGAAAAAAATGTGGTGTGAGGTTTATGAGCAGTCACAGATGCATAGCTGTCAAGTATCCCTTATTGGCTAGGAAAACCCCTTATTTTACCCTCTTTCCTGCCATCACCCCTTATTAATTAGACTGCAATGCCCTATTGCCACCATTGGAGGGCAGCACAGGATAAGCATAGCTGTCAAGTATCCCTTATTTGCCGGGAAATTTCCCTTATTTCCAAATCCAAAACTTGACAAGTATGCACAGAGGCATTTATGTAATTGATGCTATATACCTTCACATTTTTGGATCAGAACTTACTGCTAGGAAAATATATGTAGTACAGCTCTGCTGTAGGAATCAAAATGACCAGGTAAAGTTAAAGGTCACCCTTGCTTAAAAAAAAGCCAGTCATATCTGACTCTAGGGTTCAGTGCTCATCTCTGTTTCATAGCTGAAGAGCCAGCACTGTCCGCTTTGGCAGACATTTCCATGGTCATTTGGCAAGCATGATTCCAGAGTGCATGGAATGCTGCCCACCAAAGTGGTCCCTATTTATCTACTTGCAATTTCTTGCTTTCGAACTGCTAGGTTGGCAGGAACTGGGACAAAGACGGGAGCTCATTCCATCCTGCAGTATTCGGGTATCGAACTGCTGACCTTCCGCCTCCCAGTCAGCGTCTTAGCCACTTGAGCCACTGAAGTCCAAGATTACCAAGACCCCTTTGAATAATTAGCAGTGGAAAACACCATAACCAGTAAAGCATGTATTGCACAAAGCTATTTATGGAGCTGAGTAATTATGCTGCACATGTTCACGCTTTCATGCCAAGGCCTGTATAATTTTCTTTTTCCTAGCTAAAATACCTCTGTTCTTTCCCAGGAACCTATAATTCACATTTAAATAAAATAGTTATTTCCAAAGTGTCTCTTATCCCCTTCAAATGGGTGCAGTTTCATTTCTCTCTGTCCTCAAGTGAAAATAGACTCTTTTTTAATTAATAAGTTGCAACCTTAATGAAATGTGACATTTATTTTGTTCTTAGGCCAGTCACCTTTGCCAGCTGCCTCAGGGATTTGGCAATGGAGATAGGAAGTGCTGCATCAAAACCTCTATTGAGCTCATCCTAACAGACCCTTCCCCTGCTTAGTATTTTGGCAACTATTGTAGCCACTGAGTCCCAAGGAAGGCAGATGCCCACAGTTGAGGCAAAGGTTTTGGTGTATTCTCAGAAACAGGAGGTGGATTGAAATAAGGCCAACCGCAAATACCATTAGAGGTACATTATATGGTCCTTTTCCATGATTTATGGGAGGTAAAAGTGGCCACATTATACCTTAAAGCAAACATATGGATATATTGTACTGCAAACCAAACTTCCTTTTCAACATTGATGCCATAAATTAAAATAGGGGTTGAGAGCCTACGACATTCTTTTTTCTATCAGCTTAAACTAGTACAGTCTATGTTAGGATCATGAGGAAATAAGGTCCTAGTCATTTGGAGACTCCCAGGTTCTCCATTCCTTGTTTAAAGCAAATAATAGGACAGGCAAACTCATGTGATCAGCCATTTAAGGGAAGTGATGCAGACATACTCAGAATCTGGTGCAAGATGTTAATGTGACTGATCCAATAGGGAACAGTGACCACAACTCAATTATGTTTAACTTGATCATAGACCGCAAATCACTGAGACCTTACATTTCCAAAAAGGAAATTTCCCAAAGATGAGGAAACTAGTAAAAAAGAAGCTGAAAGGGAAAATTGATAGAGTCCAAATACTCCAAGAGACATGGAGGCTGTTTACAAAAACAATAACAGAGTCCCAATTGGAATGCATACCCAAAAGGAAAAAGGGCACTGCCAGGTCCAAAAGGACTCTGATGTGGCTTACAGGAACTTTTTGGAAAGTGATCAAAAGCAAGAAAAGCTCATTTAGAAGATGGAAGGCTTGTCTGAACGAGGACAGCAGGCTGAAACATAAATTCTGGCAGAACAAGGCAAGGGGTTATTAAAGAAGAAACAGAGATTGCAGAGAGATGCAATGAATTCTTTGCTTCAGTATTTACTGAAGAAGACAGAGTCCACATGCCCAAAACAGAGCCTATCTTCGTAGGGAGGGAAACCGAAGAATTAAGCCAGATAGAAATAACCAGGGAGGAGGTCCTTGCATGTCTTGTTAAACTAAACACTAACAAATCACCAGGACCAGATGGCATCCATCCACGAGTTCTCAGGGAACTTAAAGATGAAATTGCTGATCTCCTAGCCAAAATATATAATCTTTCCCTCAAATCAGGCTTTGTGCCTGATGACTGGAAGGTAGCGAATGTAACACCAATTTTCAAAAAAGGATCCAGGGGTGATCCAGGGAATTGCCGACCTGTCAGTTTGACATGTGTCCCAGGTAAAGTGATGGAAACCATCCTAAAAGATAGAATTAATAGGCACATAGAAGAGAAGGCGCTGCTAAAGGAGAGCCAACATGGCTTTTGCAAGGGCAAATCATGCCTCACTAATCTGTTGGAATTTTTTGAGAGTGTCAACAAGCATGTGGATAAGGGGGATCCAGTTGACATTGTTTATCTGGACTTTCAGAAGGATTTTGACAAGGTCCTGCACCAAAGGCTCTTGAATAAACTTACCAGTAATGGAGTAAAGGAACAGGTCTTGTCCTGGATCAGCAACTGGCTAAGGGACAGGAAACAGAGGGTAGCACTAAATGGAGGGAAATGGAGGGAAGTAGAGAGTGGGGTCCCCCAAGGTTCACTACTGGGACCCCTGCTTTTCAACCTCTTCATAAATGATCTAGAAGTTGGTGTAAATAGCAAGGTAACCAAATTTGCTGGCGACATTATATTATATAGGGTAGTGAAAACTGTGAGAGATTGTGAGGAGTTCCAGAGGGATCTCTTGACACTGGGGGACTGGGAAAAACAATGGCAAATGAGCTTCAACACTAGTAAGTGCAGAGTGATGCATGTTGGGGCAAAAAAACCCAATTACATTTATAAACTGATGGGATCTGAACTCTCTGTGACAAACCAGGAAAGGGACCTTGGTGTCCTGGTGGACAGCTCAATGAAGGTGTCAACCCAGTGTGCCTCAGCAGTGAAAAAAGCAATCTCAATGATAGGGATCATTAGGAAGGGTATAGAAAATAAGTCAGCAAGTGTCATTTTGCCTCTTTATATATCTATGGTGAGGCCCCATCTGAAATACTGCATACAGTTCTGTCGCCACACCTCCAGAAGGATATTATGGAGCTGGAAAAAGTGCAGAGGAGGGCAACCAGAATGATTAGGGAACTGGAACACCTTCCTTACCATCTGAGGTTGCAACGGTTGGTCCTCTTCACTCTTAAACGATGGCGCATAAGAGGTGACCTGATTGAAGTTTATAAAATCATGCACAGTGTGGACAAAGTAGATAAAGAAAAACTGTTTTCCCTATTGCACAACACTAGAACTAGGGGGCACTCCATGAAACATTTGGGTGCTAGTTCTCAAACAAATAAGAGAAAGTACTTTTTCAACCAGAGGATCACTGGTCTATGGAACTCCCTGCCAGAAGAAGTGGTGACAGCTGTCAGTCTCGACAGCTTTAAGAAAAGATTAGACAAGTTCATGGAGGACAAGTGTATTAATGGCTATAATTATGGATACCTAAGGACAACCTCTGGGTTGGAGAGATAGGCAGCATATCTCTCAATGCCATTTCCAGGGAATCCTAAGCAGGTGAAGGCATCTGCTTGAGAATACCCTGAAGCAAATGGTGAGCCACTGTGTGAGACAGAGTGCTGGACTGGATGGGCTGTGGCCTGTTCCAGCAAGGATGTTCTTTTGTTCATGTTTGCGGTCATACATTAAGTCACAAAATATGTCTAATTTAAGGATTTTACAGTTTATTTTAAAAGTATGATTGGAGTATTTTCAGTATGCTGCTGTTCCAGTGAAGTTACTCAAGGTGGCTCAAGGGAAGGGCATCCCTGGGAGATTTTTAAGACCTGAATAGGGTCTTATGTGGAGAGATAAAGTCTGTCAGATAACTAGGACTCAAGCTATTTTTTTGTTGTTTTTCAGTTGCACAGTCGATTCCGCCCCTTCGCAACCCCATGGACCACAACACGCCAGGTCTTAAAGGTCATACACAGAACATAGAATAGTGTTCAGAAAAAGACTGGAAGCTAGTCTTTTAGGAAAGGACTCAAAACCTGGCTGGCAGGGCATGTGTGGGGCATGGATGGAGAGGTGGTTCCCACTCGGTGGCTCAAAAAACAACTGTCCCTCTCTTCAGATGGGGTGGGTGGGTGAGTCTTATGAGTTCTTATGGGTTTTCATCGGTTTAAATGGTTTTATAGTGTTTTAACTGGATGTTTTTATGCTGATGTAAGCTGCCCAGAGTCACTCTGGTGAAAGGACGGCTATATAAATCTAAACAAACAAACATATAAATAAATAAGTAAATAAGCTAATGAAGGTGCTATAACAGGGGATTTATATCATTTTGCATCTAGACCTGATCAAAAGTCTGGCTGCATGTGGGAATGCATCTGGTTTCTGTCTTCCTGTCTGCCTTCACATTTTGTAAACAAATGCCTCTTTGGTTACATGAGAGACAACGCTTGATTGTGGGCATGCGTAGAATAGTGAGAAAGAATTCTCCTTATTTGGTTCGGACACTTCTAATTGGTTGTATGTGCCTTTTTTGTTTCTGATATACTCTGCTGGAATAAAGAGACGCCATGATTATTGCTTTGTTCAGCCAAAACTGCAGTCGTGTGTATGCTTTTCTCTCTATCTCTGTTTCTTCCTTACCTTGTCTAATGAAGCTCGACTTCGTTGGACTGTTTAACTTTTCCTTTGTTTATCTGGGGCTATAAACTGTTGCTAATGAGGCTGATTAGAGATATTTACATGAATCGGACTCCTACAAGTGGTGCCCCGTCGCGAGGCGTTTGAATGAAATTCAAAGGAATGCTTTGAAGCAGCGATTAGCACCTCATTATCACCTCATTGCGACCAGGACAAGGTCTTCATTCACCCACGACCAGAGGAAAGGTCAGTCGAGCGCTCGAAATTCATCCAAAGTCTACTTTGGGTCCCACAGGGTGAGTGAAAACAATAATTATGGGGTGTGTGCTAGTTGCGCCAGAGCAGGAGCTTTGTAAAGATATCTCATATCTTCTGCATAAGAATGGGCGACGGGCTGATAAGAAGGAAGTACAACAGCTGGTCCAAGTTGTAGGAAAACTCTGTCCTTGGCTTAAATATGACTGTTTGGACTTAAAAGAATGGGAAAAGATTGGGAATGAATTGCAGAAGCATGATGGGGTTTCTGTATCAGTGCAATATAACTGGAATGAAGTCAGAAACTGTCTTCAGAGACTTACTCCAAGAAATATTTTATTGTCCCAGCGGCTTGCTGGTCCCCTTCCACAGCTTTTGCCCCCAGCCAAGGGAGGGACTCTGGCAACTGCCCCTCCATCATATGAGAAACAACAGCATGAGCCCCCTGATGGGGATGGGGGTGGAAAAGGAGATGGGACATTATATCCTGCCTTGCAGCAATCAAGCACTTTTAGCCCTACAAAAGACCTGTTCTCTGCTGCTTTAACTGCAGTTGTGCTGGATATGGAACCTGTTGCTGTATATCCAGTGAACAGAGAGGCTCTGGCAAATGGGACTGCTGCAATACTGCCTGCCAAGTCTAAAAAACAACTAGTGCCAGCTGATTGGGAACAAATGGTGGGGACCTCATCACAGATTGAAGCTATTAATGCCTGCAAAGTGGCAAGAAGCAAGGAGTGTGATTCAAAGAGCAGCATAGGAGATCTCAGCCCACCCCTGAAGCAGCCCTCATCACAAAAGCAGGAGAAGCTGAGTAGTAAACTTGATTCCTCACGTTTGGGCACGAAGTGGAAGGAGGGCCCAGAGGAGGAATGCAGAAAACCCAAGGCCAAAAAGGGGTCTTATTGCAAGTACAAACTAACAGATGCAGTTTGTCATAAAGTTGAGATTCAGATGCTGCAAATGAAAGAAGTCCAGAGGAAAAGGGGTGTGGAAACTTCCTGTATGGACAGCAGGCTGTTGCAAAAATACAAGGGAGAAGACATACTCCAGTTTTTGGCTGATTTTGAACTGCCCACCCCTCAAACAAAGAGGTCCGAGTGGGCTGTTCCAAGTTTCAAGCATCAGGATGGCAGGGAAAGCAACGGGGAATTCCCTGTACTGTTCTTCTGTGTGAAAGCTGCTTGCAAATTCTGGAGAAGTTCTTTGTGCCTTCATACCTCATCGGCCTGCCTTAATACAGATGGGTGTGCCTGGAGCATGAAGGAATGTGTGTTTGCCTGAAAAGCTGAAAAGGGGGGTTGGCTGGGTGTCTTGTGAATTCAGTGAGAAGTAATTTATGGCCTAATTTCAACCTTGCCATGCCAAGAACTGTGCTGGAGAGAAGATAGTGTTTAAGTTGTAATCTGAGAAGAAGAAAGCTTCAATCAACATTTGGACTTTTAATTTGGACATTTTAATTGGACAAAAAAGTTTGTGTGGACTCTAAAGAAGAATTGGCTTTGTTTGCATTATAAAACCTGAAAGCCTTTTTAAAAATTGTCTACCTGCTCATGCTATGAGTGTGAAATGCTCTAATGATATTTGTACTGTATTTGATTTACCATGCTATGCTGGTTTTAAGTTATTGAATGCCTCTTTCACTTACACCTAGTGAGAGAAGAAAAAATGTAATGCCTTACTCATGTAATTGGGGAGTGAGAAATGCTTGCTAGAATGCAACAGAGACCTCCTTCATGTAAGGAAGAAGAGAAATGTTCATGTTTTGTTCATGCTTAAATGTTTGCTTATTCTCTTGCAGGGGAAAGACCTGTCTTTGCTTATGTTATGTTTTGCCTTATGAAACTGCATATCTCAAGGTACCTTCAGAAGTACATGGAAGAGTTTTCAGTACCCTACACATGTAAATGGGTTTGTGATATTGCATTTGTGTTAAATGTCAGGCATGTTTCATGTTTAGTTACATGGTGCTAGTAATAACATAGCACTGATCATCAAACATGGCATGCTCCTGTTTCTTAGGGGAGTGTCTTCCTAAGCCATTGGTCGTTTATTGGCAACAAGGGGATCCTGGGTATGTGGATTCCTGCTCGAGCGATCCGCCCATGGAGAGAGAAGAAGGTTACTCAGCTCCAGGATGGTGGTTCACCAGTAAACTAAATGTGCTGACATTTGTTCTTTTCTTTCTTACTGTGCTTCCAGCTGTAAGAACAATGCCTCATGGGGGCAACCCCAACTTTTGGATTCGTCATGCTAACTATATGTTTGAGGTTCATGGTAAGAATGCAACGTTATACTATGAGCATCCACTGGCAGTGTCTCAAATGGCCTTTCTTCCGGCTTTGTTTAACACGCCTGAGTTGGTTATTGGACACTTGCAACATCTTGATAGGTCTACACTCTTCTCTAATCCCCCAGAACAATTTAACAACACCCGCTGGCGAAGCATGACATTCAAGAAATACACTAAAGGGCTTTGTTTCTGCTGTCATAGTTCCGGGGTCTGGAATAGTAAATGGAAGCACTGGACTCAAGCAAAACGGGTTTTGTGGAATGTAGGCAATTATACGGGTTGTGATGATTATTTTTGGTTATGGGGTAGTTATAACAGTTCTTATAAGCTTAATTTTACCTTGTTTAACACTACTATTGAAGATATATATGATGTGTTTCCTATGTTTACTCCTGATTATTCTGCTATAGATAGTGGTTCAATTTGCAATGGATGGCAAATTAAGGATCCCAACATGTGGTTCTTTTTTAATGGAGTTGCCACGAATTTCCATCCCAGACATTATCAATGTGCAGCATTGGGTTATTTTACCTTACCCGTACAAGTGCAAATGCCGCTTCAGACAGATGCATGGCGCCGGAGAGCTGTTGCCGGCCCGATGGGTTCTGGTTGCAATGATGAAGTGATAGTCGATGTTCAGCTTTCTGATGGTAGCTCCTGGGGAGAGCTATAGGGGGTGTTATCACTGGAGCACTCACCTTGGGATCATACCCAGGTGTCATTTCCCAGGAGAATAGAAGGTCCATTTTGGGACTCATTTGTAGGCTGAAGAAATCAATCAATGCCACAGGGAGGGTCATACAGGATCTTCAAATGGAAATCACTGAGCTTCATCAAGACCAAATGCAGGACAGACTGGCCATAGATTACCTGTTAGCAAAATCCGGAGGATTTTGTAAACTGGTCGGGAACCAGGGATGTCGGGTAAAATTCCAGGATCTGAATAATACTATTGAGAAAGAACTTCAGAATTTACAGGAGAGCATTACTAACAATGTATGCACTGATGTTAATCTCTTTGATTGGATGACTTCTTGGTTGCCTGATTTGTCTGTCCTTAGACAAGTTTTCTTTTATGGGTTCATTATTATTATTTGCCTTATATCTTTGTGTTTTTGCATTTATTGTATTCCTAATCTTATTTCTATGTGTAACACATGTCCACTGCGTAGAAGGGAGACATCGAGTTTTGCATGACGGCAATTGTACTCAATGAGGTATCATCCTCCGGAACAAGGTACCAGGAGTCAGGAGGGGTACGATGTCCAGGAGGACAGTGATGATGTATATGGAGGAGTAGTTATGGAGTATGATGACATGCAGGGGTATGATTAGCCGTCCCTCTCTCAAATTTAAATGAAAAAGGAGGACATGTGGGAATGCATCTGGTTTCTGTCTTCCTGTCTGCCTTCACATTTTGTAAACAAAGGCCTCTTTGGTTACATGAGAGACAACGCTTGATTGTGGGCATGCGTAGAATAGTGAGAAAGAATTCTCCTTATTTGGTTCGGACACTTCTAATTGGTTGTATGTGCCTTTTTTGTTTCTGATATACTCTGCTGGAATAAAGAGACGCCATGATTATTGCTTTGTTCAGCCAAAACTGCAGTCGTGTGTATGCTTTTCTCTCTATCTCTGTTTCTTCCTTACCTTGTCTAATGAAGCTGGACTTCGTTGGACTGTTTAACTTTTCCTTTGTTTATCTGGGGCTATAAACTGTTGCTAATGAGGCTGATTAGAGATCTTTACATGAATCGGACTCCTACAGCTGCAGCATTTTGTAACAGCTAAAGTATCTGAACCAATTTTAAAGACAGTCTTGTGAACAGCAGATTGTTGTAACCTAGATGAGATGTTACTAGGGCCTGTGTCTACAGCCAAATCAGATATCTCAATGAATGGAAACAGCTGGAACACTAACTTTAATTATTCATTGCATCCTGGATATAGCTGTGACAAAAACTATGAACCTGGATTTTCAGGGGGCATGGAACCCCATTCAGCACAAATTTTACCTTGATCAGCCTTTTGATGAACCAAGGTGTTGTGTATGCATGTTCACTGTACTGATAAGAATGTAACCACTCCATTTACAATGTATCTCAGCTGTAAAGGAACGCGAGCAAGCAGCCCATAGAGGGCAGCTGCGAGCGTTCAGTCTCACATGGTTCACATTGCTCAATCACGGACAGCCGCGGGAAAACCTTCCCCGCATTCAGCAGCAGAAAGAAGAACTACTGAACAGAGGCGTGCCTGGGCGAGGCTACGCTGGTAGCGGCCAATGAGCTACCGTGCTACAAGATTCAAATGTATAATGCTACTGTATATATAGAGATGTATCACCACCATTACCTCATGCTCCACCGGATCATCATGCAATAAACCTGTGTTAAGCCAACCCTTCGGCTGTTCTGTTGTCTTTGGTCCCATACAGTAAATTGGCGACGAAGGTGGGATATGGCTGCCCACGGGACCAAGACATGCGCCGGCTACGAGATCAGGAAGCCGGGAGACTTGGAGCTGTTTGAGATAGACTTCAACGGAGCGCTGGTGGAGCTCGAAGTCTCAGATGAGGACAAGAAGAGGGCCATCTTCGTCCGCATGCTCGGGCATGAGACCAAGAGGACCTTGGTGGACCTGATCGCGCCGAGGAGGGTGAGCGACTTCAAAGCCAAAGAGCTCTTGGCGGTGTTGCGCACCCACCTCCGGCCCGCGATAGCGATGTTCCCCGCTCGGAGCGCGTTCTGGAGGCGAGTCCAGGTGCCCGGAAAATCGGTCGCTGAGTTCGCCGCGGCCCTGTGGCTGGCCGCTGGCCCATGCAAGTGGGAGACCCCAGAAGTCACCCTCCGAGACTGCCTGCTCTGCGGCCTGAGGGACACCGAGACTCAGCGCGTGCTGATGAAACAGGAGCTGCCTCCCACGTGGCAGCAGGTCCTCGACACGGCACAGGCCGCGGAAGCCACGACGGCCGGGGTGCAAGAGCTCCAGGACTGGCGCCCGAAACCCGCCAAGGCAGAGAGCTCGGTGCGCGCGGCCCGGCGAGTTTCGAACTCGTCCGCAGAGAGCGGCGACGACGAGGACGTCCGGAAGGTCCAGAAGGAAGGCCGGCGCTGCGACGGCTGCGGCGCCGCCCACGCCCGCGCCAAATGCCCGTTCCGCAAGGCCGAGTGCCACAACTGCGGCCGGCGCGGGCACATCGCCAAGGTCTGCCGAAAACGGCGCGAGGCCAAGAGGAGTTCCCCAGACCGCTCGGCGAGGCAGGACCGCACCACAAGGCCCAAGGACGGCACCCGGCCCACGAGGAAGCGGGACGGAGTAGGGCGCATCTCCGACGACAGCGAGGACGACGCTCCGGTTTTCAGCGTATCCACGGAGCACCCCCGGTACTTCGTTGAGGTAGTAATCCAAGGGGCCCCTGTTAGGATGGAGGTGGACTCGGGTTCTTCCTACTCTATCATTTCCCAGGGAGAGTTCCTAAAGATAGCCCCCCACGTGCGGCCCAAGCTCAAAGCGTTGAGGTCCACGCTGAAGGACGTGCAAGGGAACCGCATCCCGGTGCTGGGGGTTGGGAAGTTCTAGGTCCAGTTCAAAAAACACGCCGCAACGCTTCCCCTAGTCGTCCTCAAGGGAGGTAAATGCAGCCTCCTCGGGACTCAATGGTTCCAGCCCCTGGGGTTGTTCATTGGGGGGGTGCACGCCGTGGGAGTACACGCCGCCGGGACTGATCCAATACAGAGCGTGTGCGATGCGCACCCCGAGGTTTTCAAAAAGGGACTCGGAAAATTCAAGGGCCCCCCAGTGACTTTCGACCTGGACCCTGGAGTACGTCCAATCAGACTTAAGCCGCGCAGAGTGCCTTTCGCACTAAAGGACAAAATAGAGGCGGAGTTGGACAAATTGGTGGGCCAGGGGATTCTTGTTCCTGTTGATTCTGCGGAGTGGGAAACTCCAATTGTAACAGCACTCAAGGCCAACGGGGAGGTCCGCATATGCGCTGATTACAAGTGCACCATCAATAAGGCGATCCGCCCTAATGCGTATCCGGTGCCGGTAGTCAGCCACTTGTTAGCCAGGTTACACGGGGGGTGTTTCGCTAAACTCGACCTGGCCCAAGCCTACCAGCAACTCCCGGTGACCCCCGCCGCAGCTGCTGCGCAGACCATAGTCACCCACAAAGGGGCGTTCCAGGTGACGCGCCTCCAGTTCGGCGTGAATTCGGCGCCCGGGATCTTCCAGTCACTCGTGGAACGCCTCCTGAAGGGGTTAGAGGGGGTGTTACCCTACTTTGATGACGTATTGATTACAGGGGGGAGCCGGGCCGAATTAGCAGAAAGGTTGGGAAAGGTCCTGGCAAAATTCGAAAAGGCGGGGTTGCGGTTGCGAAAAGACAAATGCGTTTTCTTCGCAACTGAAGTTGAGTTCCTAGGGTTCCGTGTTACTCCCGAGGGAATAAGGCCATCCCAATCCAAGGTGGCCGCCATCAAGAAGGCCCCTCGCCCCACCTCCAAGCCCGAGCTGCAGTCATTCCTGGGGCTGCTCAACTTCTACCACTCCTTCCTTCCTCGGAAGGCAGCCGTGGCGGAACCGCTACACAAATTGCTAAAAAAGGACGAGGCATGGAAGTGGGGCGACGACCATGAGAAGGCTTTCAATGACCTGAAGCGACTCCTGGCATCAGATGCTGTACTGACCCACTTCAATCCCAAACGCCCAGTGGTCCTGATATGCGATGCATCCCCGGTGGGGGTGGGGGCGGTGTTATGCCACGTGCTGGAGAACGGGAGGGAGGCCCCGATAGCGTTCTACTCTAGGTCCTTGTCCCAAGCAGAGAGAAACTATGCCCAGACAGACAGGGAAGCACTAGCGATAATTGCGGGGACCAAGAAATTTCATGATTTTGTGTATGGCCGCCCCTTCACCATAGTGACCGACCATAAGCCCTTGCTAGGCATCTTCACCGCAGATAAGCCCACACCCCAAATCCTGTCCCCGAGAATGCTCAGGTGGGCCATTTTTCTCAACGCGTATCAGCACGCGTTGGTGTACCGGCCCGGGAAGGAGATCAGCCATGCGGATGCCCTGTCGAGGTCCCCCATTCCCCGGGATTGCTGCCACGTGGGCGAGGAAGAGAGGGACCACCAGGTCTTAATGATAGAGGTCCTAGACTCCCCTCCAGTAGTACCGGCCGACATCGCCAAAGCGACCGGTAAGGACAAAACGTTAGCTACAGTTTGTTCCTGGGTACAGAAAGGGCGGCCCGTGTCTTCCCCAGCAGCGGAATTCGACACATTTTTCAAAAAGAAATTAGAATTGTCCCTAGAGAGGGGTTGCCTTTTATGGGGACAGCGGGTAGTGATCCCCACGTCCCTCCGGCCGAGGGTGCTTAAACTGCTGCACGTCAGCCACCCCAGGATCGTCCGCTCTAAGGCACTAGCCCGCAGTTACTTTTGATGGCCCCAGCTAGACGCCGACATCGAGCACATGGTCGGCACTTGCGAAGCGTGCCAAAGCTCCAGGCCAGAAGAGGCTCGCTTGCCACATAGGGAGTGGGACGCAGCAAGGGGGCCCTGGTCCCGGGTACACGTAGACTTTGCTGGCCCGTTCAGGGGAACACTTTTCCTCCTTGTGGTGGACGCGTTCTCCAAGTGGTTGGAGGTCATTCCAGTCTCGAGCACCTCCTCGGCCACAACAATTAAACAGTTACGGAGGGTCTTTTCCACGTTCGGTTTACCCGACACCCTCGTCAGCGATAACGCTAGCTGTTTCACGTCCGCCGAGTTCAGGGCATTCATGGATCTCAATGCCATTCGGCACATCACCTCCGCCCCTTTCCACCCGGCCACCAACGTCCAAGTAGAGCGCCTCGTGCGCACCACTAAGGACGCGCTGCGGCGCATGGGCCCCGGAGATCTTGACTTACAACTGTGCCAATTCCTGCTAAGGTACAGGGTCACCCCATTGGCATCAGGGTACTCCCCCGAGGAGCTGTTAATGCGCAGGAAGCTGGCCACGGTAATCTCCAAGCTAGACCCCACGAGAGTAGAGGACAAAGGGCGGAACGTAGGGGTGGAACCCGCAAAGAGTTTCAGCGTAGGCGCCCCGGTGCATTGCAGGAACTACACCAACGCGGGGCCAGCCTGGGTGCCGGGTACTGTAATAGAACAAACCGGCCCCGTCTCATACCGCGTGGAGACCAATACAGGCCTCCTGTGGAGGCGGCACGCGGATCAACTCAGGCGCAGGATCCCCAGAGAGCAGGACGAGGACGATAATAGCCATGAATCAGCGTTAGGGTACTCCCCCACCCGCTTAGCCCAAGGGGGAGAAAAAGGGGGACATGGGTCCCCACCAAGGGGGGAGGAAAGGGAATCGATCCTCAGAGATCTTTTGCGGGAGTTTGCGGCGGAAAGGAAGAGCCCCGATCTCACACACAGCCCCCGGAAGCGTCCCCAAAACACAGATTCCCCAAGAAGTTTAGACCTTGAGTTACAGTACCAGGGGGAGTTAGCGGAGTGGTCCCCCACCCGTCCTAGCGAAAAGAGGGGTTTCAGTTCAGCCCCTGGTACTTCCAGTCCCAGTAGCCCCTGTGAGTTAGAGTGCGACATAGCACCAATTTCCCGGAGACCGACACCCCCAAGACAGGAGGCGACGGCGAGTCCGCCCACCACAGCCTCAAGGTCCCCCGAGCAGGGAACAGAGGGTAGCAGAACCACAAGGGCATCCTCATCGGTCCCGCGGTTCACAATAGGAGGGTCCCCGGGGTCCGAGAGCAACAGGCAGGGGTTCACGTCCCAGCTATTCATTCCATTCCCATCCCCCAACGCAAGGCAGGCACGGACGCCCCACAGAGCCACTAATGAGTCCCCGTTTTCCGTTGCAGGACAAGCACCCACGGAGTCAGGGATCACAGGCTCTCCGGTATTAGGTCAGGCGCAAGCACGCCCCAAGCGCACGTGCGGCAAGCCACATTGGTTGCGGGACTTCGTCCCATCCTAGGGGGGAGGGATGTTGTGTATGCATGTTTACTGTACTGATAAGAATGTAACCACTCCATTTACAATGTATCTCAGCTGTAAAGGAACGCGAGCAAGCAGCCCATAGAGGGCAGCTGCGAGTGTTCAGTCTCACATGGTTCACATTGCTCAATCACGGACAGCCGCGGGAAAACCTTCCCCGCATTCAGCAGCAGAAAGAAGAACTACTGAAGAGAGGCGTGCCTGGGCGAGGCCACGCCGGTAGCGGCCAATGAGCTACCGTGCTACAAGATTCAAATGTATAATGCTACTGTATATATAGAGATGTATCACCACCATTACCTCATGCTCCACCGGATCATCATGCAATAAACCTGTGTTAAGCCAACCCTTCGGCTGTTCTGTTGTCTTTGGTCCCATACAGTAAACAAGTGCATCTCTCTATTACACAGATTAAATATATTCTTATGCACTGCATCACCAATACAAAGCTCTGGCTTCCTTAGAGTTAGATGG
Organism: Bradypodion ventrale; assembly: GCA_035047345.1. Taxonomy (NCBI): domain Eukaryota; kingdom Metazoa; phylum Chordata; class Lepidosauria; order Squamata; family Chamaeleonidae; genus Bradypodion; species Bradypodion ventrale. The sequence continues at coordinate 53,513,213 of JAWDJE010000003.1, forward strand.
AAAAGAGAGACAGAGCAAGGCATAAACAATCTACTGGTTTCACTAAAGTCCAAAACTTTGGGCAATTTCTCCCAGCAGTTTCATTTAAACATTAAATAGCATGGGGGACAAGACAGAATCATTAGGTTCACCAAATGCCAAGGAACAAAACATGAGTCCTACTTTCTGAGTTTAGTTGAACAGGAAGGATCTGATCCACTCCAAAACGGTGTCTTCAAGTTCCAACCTAAAGAGATGGTTGAGAAGGAAACTATGGTCTATGGTATCAAGAGCCACTAAGAGGTTCAGTAGAACCAACAGTTCTCTTTTTTAGTTCATGTCACAGGTTGTCCACCAAGATGGTCAAAGCCATTTCTAAAATTCATGACCCCTCCTCTTTAAAGAAGGTCCATATGACTCCAGAATTTATATGCTGACTTTCAGGGGAAACTGTTTGGAGTTGTGGCATAGAAATGGAATTGCTCTGTGTATATGTTTTCTTGCCCTTACATATCACTGGATAGGGGCTGTGGTGGCTCAATAGTTAGGAAGCTCACCTTGTTTCAGCAAGGCCAGCAAGTCAGCAGTTCGAGACCATGACAGATTGAGCTATTAGGGCCACAGCCAGGAGATGGCCAGGGTGGGTCAGCCCCAACCCCCAAGCTAACAGCCTGGCCCCCACGCCACCCCTGGGATGCCAATGTTATATATCTGTGTGTGATATTGTTGCCCCTCCTGGGGAAAAATATTTGCCCCCCCCATCTAGAATCCTGGCTATGGCCTTGGCTTGTCTCTATCCCAGCTCCTGCCAACCTAGCAGTTTGAAAGTAAGAAATGGCAAGTAGATAAATAGGGACCACTTTGGTGGGAAAATATGTTGGGGACATGAAAGGAGCCTCATTTGGGCATTCCCTGAGTGGAGTTTCTCCAGCAAAAATCCTTTCAACCCAGAAAGCACCTTTGTGTGCTGGATTTTCTTTATTTTTAAATGGTAAACCATCTGGAAAGGCTTAATAGGAAGACCCATATTCTAGTAGCTTTGGTTTAGGCTTCTAATTTTTTCCTTTACATTGGACCTCTGCCTAACGATGCGTTTGAATAGCATCATTTTCGATTAACGATGCTACAATGGTCCCCATGTAACAACAAAAAAGTCATTATTTGAATAACGACGGTATTTTATCGTCGTTATTTGGATAATGACATCGTTATTAGAATAATGTCGGTATTTTTATTGTTGTTATTTGGATAACAATGGTTTTTGTCATTATTGGAATAACAACGTTTTCTGCATAGCGATGCTACTTGGGGAACCAAGTAACGTCGTTATGCGAGGGCCCACTTATCTGTTTGCTTGGTTTTGGGGAAATAGGGTTTTGTCCATGTGTGTTTCCCCTTTTTCTCCATCTGTGTGTTTGAGGGTGCTTTCCCTGTTTGATTTTAAAGTGCATAATAACAGCAGTAGGTGGACCTAGAAAACATGGGGAGTTTATTGTCACCCCAGTCTTTGAGATTTCAGAGCCAAAAATCAAGACAAGGAGACATACTCTTGAGATGTCACAGAACAGGAGCAGGAAAATAAGACTTGTTTTCTTTCTAGGGTTTGCACTGTTGTTCCCAGGGCATGAGAAACAAGAAGGCTCATGAGTCACCAGAGTTACTTCCTGTCTTGCTCTAAGTAGTATAATGATTTCAGCACAGACATAGCAAAAAGCTTAATTGATTGAAAGAGATTGGCCGAAGAGCTGATGGAGTCATGAGCATTGGCTTGTTGGGTTATTTGGAACAACACATATAAAAACACCTTCATGGTAAGCCAATGAATCCTGGCACTAACTAGGAATTCAGAGCTTCAAGGTTACTCCATAATGAAATCAAATTATCTTATACTTTTAAGTTGTTTTCCATTAGGTTTTTCTTCACCAAGAACTAGAAAACACTGAAATAGCAGGAAAATTTAGGCAACACAAAAACAGGTTAACTTGGTGCGTGCATGCATAAATCCTTTAGAGGTAAATAAAAATAAACAAATTGTTGTTGTTCAATCGCACAGTCGATTCCGACCCTTTGCGACCCCATGGACTATTCTCCTCCAGGCACCTCTGTCCTCCACCATTCTCCTCAGCCCACCAAGCTCTGTGCCCACTGTGTCCACAATACCATATATCCATCTCATCTTTGGACGCCCCCTTCTCTTGCCCTCCACCTTTCCCAGCATCAAGGCCTTCTCAAGTGAATCCTTCCTTCTCATTTGATGTCCAAAGTACTTTAGCTTCATCTTCACTATTTGTACCTCCAATGAACAGTCAGGATTGATTTCTTCCAGTATTGACCTATTTGTTCTCTTTGCTGTCCAAGGGACTCTCAGGACTCTCCTCCAACACCACATCTCAAAGGCATCTATTTTTCTGCACTCAGCCTTCCTAATGGTCCAGCTCTCACACCCATACATTACCACTGGGAATACCATTGCTTTGACTATGCGAATTTTTGTTTTCAAGGTGATGTCTCTGCTTTTCACTATATTTCCCAGGTTTCTAATCGCTTGTCTCCCCATAATCAGTCATCTTTTTTTTTTCATGGCTACTGTCGCCATCTGCAGTGTTCTTAGATCCCAGGAAAGTAAAATCTGTCACTGCTTCTACTTCTTCCCCATCTACTTTCCAGGGACTGATCGGACCTGTTGCCATTATCTTGGTTTTCTTGATATTAAGTCTCACTTTCCTCCTTCAATCCAATCAAGAGGTTCTTTAGGTCTTCCTCACTTTCTGCCATTAGGGTAGTATCTTCTGCATATCTCAAATTGTTGATGTTTCTCCCAGCAATTTTGATTGCATATTATGATTCCTCCATCCCTGCTTTGTACATTATGTGCTCTGTGTATAGATTGAATAAGCAGGGTGATAAAATGCAGCCTTGTCTTACTCCTTTTCCTATTCCAAACCACCCTGTCTTTCCGTGTTCTGTCCTAACTGTTGCTTCTTGGTTCGTGTACAGATTTCTCAGGAGGCATATGAGGTGTTTTGGTATTCCCATCTCTTTAATTACTTGCCACATTTTGTTGTGGTCTACACAGTCAAAAACCTTGGTGTAGTCAATAAAACAAAAGTAGACTTGTTTCTGGTATTCTTTTGTTTTCTCCATGATCCAACGTATGTTGGCAATGTGGTCTCTAGTTCCCCTGCCTCTTTTGAAACCAGCCTGCACCTCTGGTAGTTCTCTCTCCACATGTTGTTGAAATCTATCCTGTATTATATTGAGCATCACCTTGCTGGCATGTGGGATGAGAGCAATTGTTTGGTAATTTGAGCATTCTTTGGCATTGCCCTTTTTTGGGGATTGGAACGCACACTGATCTTTTCCAATCCTGTGGCCACTGTTTTGTTTTCCAAATTTGCTGGCAGTAGTTTGATTCCATCATCTTTTAGGGCTTTGTATCCCATTACTGCCTTCCTCACTCTTTTGTGGACAATTATGGCTACTCCATTTTTTCTGAGGTTTTCTTGTCCACAGTAGTAGATATGATAGTTTCCAGAGCTGAATTCACCCATCTCTGTCCATTTTAACTCACTAATGCCCAGGATGTCAATGCTTATTATTTCCATCTCGTTTTTAACCACTTCCAGTTTTCCTTGATTCATAGACCTCGCATTCAATGTCCCTATGCAGTATTGTTCCCTGCAACACTGTATTTCTCCTCCCCCTTTTCAGATTTGCTGTGCTGAGCATCCCGTAGTTTTGTCTTTTGTTTTGGTTGATAGGGTTCTCTTGGCAAACTTTGTGGCGTGCCTTACCGGTCTCTACACCAATTTCTTCCCATCACACATGTTATCACAGTTTAAACAGTTTTAAAACAAAGTATTATCATGCACAATATCACAGTTTATCACATAGTATCAAAGTGAAAGTTGAACTAAAATAAACAAATATTGTATGATATCTTATTATTTTCCAGTTTGAGACCCGGGTACTACATGACAGATTGAGTGCCCATCTCTGTCCCAGCTGTTAGGGACATTTAAGGAGCCTCATTTGGGCGTTCCCTGAGTGGAGTTACTTCTGCAAAAAAACTTTCAACCCAAAATAATATCTGATGCAAAATTATTATTACTATTATCAAATATGAACAAAAATGATTTTTTTTGTTTGCCTGGCTTTATTTTTTATACCATCTATCTATGGATATCTTGAATGAATTTACTGTGGAGATTATAATGGACATTAAGAAATACTTCAGAAGATTCATTTGTTTTTGTTCATGACTGCATGAAATCAGATGCCATTGTTAAAAGTGCTGGAAAAATATAATAAATTCATTAACAATGTCCTAAATAATGTACAGATCAAAGCCTTTTGTGTGTGTATTTTGGAGCATTCATCACAAGCTACCAAATAAAATAAAAATCACACTATAAAAACATGATGTTTTTCTTAGGATTCATTTGTACTTGGTTGTAGTCTCAGTCAAATGGTTGCAATAATGATGTGGAGCTACGAATTTACAGTAATCATGTAAATCCAGAAATCAGAATGTATCAATGAAAATCCACATAGAGGCTTGTTCAGAAATGTGGGAAGCAGTTAAGTATTCTAGTCTGTGTTCCGGTACTGACAGCTGTGATTGTGTGTATAGATCTACACAATAAAGTCTTTCATGTGAGTAATTTCTTACAAACCCAGTTTCCAGATGGGAAACTAGGCTACAAGCCTCACCCCCATGCCAGAAAAGAAGATTGGTGCAAACCTTTACAGCGGGTGCCAAGTTGTGATTCGTGCTCAGTTTTTCATAAGAGGAATTTAATCCACTCTGCATGTGTGTTTGTGTCTGTGTGTGAGAGAAAGACAGAGAGTGAGAGAGCAAGTGAGCGAGAGAGCTCATTCCATTTGTATTGTTTATACAAGCTGATCTTGAAAATGATGCACATGAGAAACTTGAAGTGCTGACCTAATGCAAGTCAGATGTCTCTTTCAGGTTATGGGGGGTTGGAAGTTCAGAGCTTCTAGTCCAGGGGTGACCAAACCTTTTGGGCTGTGGGCCGGTCATGTGGTTCAGTGGGCTGATTATGTGGTTCCTCCCACCAAAAGAGGAAGTAAAGCATGCCTTGTAATCTATTTTGTAACAGGATGCCATTTTCTCTACTTAAATCAGGGCTGTACAAACTACAGCCCACAGGCCTGATCCAGCCACCAACGCCAATTCATCCGTCCGTGCCACCCTCGTTGTTCCCAGAAGCAGAAGTAAAACATTCCCACATGGGTGCATTTTACTTCCACTTCCAGGAGTGATGAGTGTGGTGTGGGCTGGATAAATTGGCTTTGGGGGCCAGATCTGGCCCATAAGCCTTAATTTGGGCATTCCTGCTCTAGTCACTAGATTCACAGTGCAGAGATGCTACTGCAACAATTCAGTAGAATCAGACATTTCTTTTGTGACTATTACCCCTGAAGCTTAGTAAACAAATTTATTAATATTATCATCACAGAGATATCTACCAATGTGCAGATTCCTCACTGTATAATGACTCCAAAGTATCCAATGTATCTTATATATGTTTATTCAAAAGTAAGTTCTGAGTAATCATGGAGTGTTTCTTCAGCATACTGTATGCAGTCCTCTGCACTTGGCAAGCCAACTTTCTTTTTTAAAAAATGTTTTAAATCAAAGTTTAATTGTTAGAATAACTGATACACATTATTAATTGGTTAATTTTCCCCTTTATCTTTATGAGATTGTTTGGAAATTTCTAATTTTTAACACATTGGCCTACAACATAAACTTTGAAAGATACTTTTCAAAATGAATTTCTTACACATAATGGTTTTCTTTTATGCCATCAAGTTAATTCCAGGACTTCCTAGAGGAGAATTCTCAGAAGTGGTTTACAGTTTCCTTTTTCTGCAGGCATCCTGGGATTGTGCAGCTTGCCAAAGGCTACACAGGCTGGCTCTTCTCCCAGTAAGACACTATGGGGACTCTAATTCTCAACCTCTGGCTCTGCAACAATGTACTTAAACCACTGTACTATCAAGCAGCGTCATAATTTACCCTCAACTAATTCACTAACACTATGGAAAAATTTGCACATTATATTAATCTTGTTTATGTTGGGGTTTTTTCTGGAAAAAAAATAAATTGAAAATTTCTGAAAGGACAAAAAATTGTCCTTTTAGCCACCACCACCACATTACTGTATGTGAAACATAGTACATTATGTTAGATGTCAGGAACAAACATGTTACCAGTCATGTATACACCATTGAGGTGATAATTCAACTTGCCACCGTTAAGATGCAGTAAAACTTACGTAAAAAGTCTGTTCCGTAGGCTTTTATGTAAATTGGTTTTTTACTTAACTCGAAGCAAACCCATAGGAACAATGAATTTTTTACTTAACTCAAAGCAAACCTATAGGAAATTACTACTACTACTTACTTTATTATGGAAATTATGTTATGTAAATCGGGACATGGTTTTAGTGCAAAAATCATTATGTAAGTATAATTTTATGTAACTCGAGGCATATGTAAGTTGGGGTTTTACTGTATTTAGATGGATATTCCCAGCGGTGGGATTCAGACAGTTCACACCAGTTCAGCAGAATCTATGCCTAATTTTTTGTTGAGTTCAGTAAACTGGTTGTTAAAATGACACTTGTAATCTGGGTTCCCTCTAAAGTGGGCACCCTAGAGAGGCAAAGTGGGAGGAGACCAGGCAAAGAGGAAATCTCACAGTCATTTCATGTTTGCCTAAATCTATTCCAATTTTCTCTCCCCTCTGGCCAAAATTTTGGGGGTTCTTTGTCCAAGCCGGGGGGTGGTGCATCCTCTTGCCAGACTGGCTGAATTTGGTGACTGATTGGGAAAGGAGAGAAGGACTCTGGGTTTCTGGAACCTGGAAGGACAGGTAGGTGGGAAGGTCAGATAAGAGGGTGGATAGGTTGGAAGGTTCCCCCCATTCCAGCCCATCACACCACTGGGAAGGGAGGCAGGAGAGACTTCATTCCATTCAATTCAATATTTATTAGGGCAGTGAACTGGTTGTTAAATTATTTTAATCCCACCGCTGGATATTCCCATTGGTTACCAGAGTCTTCATGATGTTGCATCTAAAGAGGAAAAGGTACTGCTCATGCAGCCTTCAGCTCAAGACTGCAAGAATGTCCTTGTTTCTGTTTAGAGCCTTAATGCAAGTGGGAGAATCATCTTCTTCAGAGTCATGTATAAGAAAATGGGGAGGGCAGAACCACAATAGGGTTTTTATTATGTGCAAAAGGAGCACTGGTATGTCCTTCATACTCCAAAACGTGTCATACTACAGACAAAGTTGATATGAAGATGTGACATTATTTCCAAGGACTAATACAGAGAGTTTATTGCTAATTGTGTGCTATTCTTCAGTTTGCAGCAGATGACTAATCTTCCAGTCAGGATTTAGGCATTGAAATAAATGTTTTGTACAAAGGGCCCGTGAATTTTGTTATGGCATGTGTATTGCACTTATTGACAATTGTAAGAGCAGTTGAGTCTATTTGTTCCTTTTCACTGTGTGCAATTGTAATTAATTTTGCCGTTACACTGTCTCTCTGCTCTTATCTTATTTATTTCTCTAGAAATTGCAGTCTATCAAATAAAGAGATAAGATGAAAAGAAAATTGATATTGAAAATTGAAGCAGAGACAGATTATCACAAAGGTCTCATCATACACAAAGATAACTTAGAAACATTTTCTGAACATTCATGGTATTTGTCCCTCTACTTCACAGGGTCTGAAAATGTCATTTTTAACTCTTGTATGGCATATTGTGCCTTTATTCTCTTCTAAATGTTCCCTAGTGCTTGCAAGATGAAAAATAATAATAATTATGTCAGATTTATTATAATGATACAGGACTTATCTAGATTGAGTGAGTCTTAGAATTTTAACAATATTCTTCATGTGGTTAATAGTTTAATTAATTAATAGTTAGCTAACATTTTCATATGTGAAACATGCTTTTGTTTGCAATTATTAACTGTTTGTGAAAGATAATTTTAATAATTTTAGCATGGGGGAGAGGTTGCAGGGGAACAGAAATATATATCCAATGATGATCCTAATTCTCTCTCGCCCTATCCACTCATTTTATTAGTGATAAATTAAAACTTTTGTGCCTCTCTCTTTGCAAAATCGGAAGGAGAAAGGACTAGAACTTTGTCTCACTTTTTTTTGTTCAGATCTACTTTTTTTTACTGAAAACCTGCATAGGACTAAATACCTTACCTTGGAGTCTTGGACTAGAGCAGGAGGTCTCAACCTTTTAAAGCCAGGGGCTGGGTCATGCTCCCTCAGACAGCTTTGGGGGCGAGATGGCCTTTTTGCCATTTCTCCACTACATGGCACTACCTGGAGTGGTGGAAGTGGTGGTGGGCCACACAAAATGACATTGTAGGCCATACCTAGCCAGTGGGCCACAGGCTGAGAATCCCTGGACTACATGCTTCATCCTTCATACGAGAAGTAAAGGGATCCCAACAGAAGCGCCAGGTCAGCAGAATTCAGTTTCCTGACCGTTGGGACCCTGTGTCAGGTGAGAATGTCATAATATTATGGGAATGGGTTATTATAAAGACTCAGAAATGGAACAGGCAAGGGTTGTAAGGGGGCTGGAACTTCTTATTTTCTAAGTGATTATGGAATTGGGTAAATGGGGATTCTCTCTCTCTCCAATTTTCTACTACCCTGTAGTGCTGTCCTTGTCTAGGTGGTTTACAATATACAATAAAATCATATGCTAAAATACCATATATGAATACAAAATACACTAAAATACAATACAGTATATAATAAATGAGAATAAACCCCATCACTAGCTATAACTACCTTTATATAAATAATATACAAACAAAACTCATTGCAACAACTCAGGACAATGTGTACTCTAGTAGAAAGCAGTTTGATATAATTTGGTATCAATTAGCTTCCTAAAAACCAGGGTGCCTAGTGAGCCTTGTTGTGAAGATTATTCCAGGAAGAGGGGCCCATGATGTGGAAAGCTGAGATTTTTTGTGTTGATTTTCTTGATCCCCTTGAGTGTTACAATTCTCAACATCAAGGACTACAGGTGAGATGGGTAGCTATTTTATGGTACAGAGGTTCTGCCAAATATTAAGGCCCTAAATTGATAAGGGGTTTATCAATTAAGATCAGCACCTTAAATTAGGCACAAAAACTAACAGAGAGCCAATTAAGGCTAGGGGTTGCTTGATCATATCTGCTGGTATCAGTAATCAGTCTGGCTGTGATGTTTTGGCTCTGCTAAAGTTTCCATACTGACATTAAGGGTAGTACTATGCAGAGAGCATTCCAGTAATCTATGTTGTTCAAAAAAATAAAGGGAACAGCTAAACAACACAATGTAACCCCAAGTCAGTCACACTTCTGTGAAATCAAACTGTCTACCCTTGTAGCTACACTGATTGACAATCAATTCAACATGCTGTTGTGCAAATGGAAGAGACAACAGGTAGGACATCAGAGGCAATTAGCAAGGCATAACCAATAAAGGTGTGGTTCAGCAGGAGGTGACCACAGACCACTTCTCAGTTTCTTTACTTTCTGGCTGATGGTTTGGTCACAGTTGAATGCTGGCAGTGCCTTCACTCTAGTGGTAGCATGAGACGGAGCCTATAACCCACACAAGTGGCTCAGGTAGTGCAGCTCATCCAGGATGGCACATCAATGCAAGGTTGGCCCTGGGTTCCTCCTAATGCATGACAATGCTAGACTTCATGTGGCTGGAGTGTGTCAGCGGTTCCTGCAGGACCAAGGCATTGATGTTATGGACAGCCTTCTCCTCCGTCCCTTGGTTGCAGCCCCTCACCCCTGTCCAGCACCCTCCCATGGTGCCCAACACACCCCTGGGTTGCAGTTGCAGCATGTGGTCCTTGGAGAACTTTCTGAGGTACTACACTGCTGCTGGTATATGAGATTTAAGGAATATGCTTTTAGAACCATATTCCAGACCTATCTTATGGCTTTCAGTGTAAAGAGGTCTTGCCACGTATCTTCCATTTGCTTATGATGTCAGGAATATCAGTTCACCCTCTGAGAACATTCCAGACCCAGATAAGAGTGTAGTTAAGTTAAGTGGCTCAAATGGCTAAGATGCTGACTGGCAGGTGAAAGGTCAGCAAGTTTGATACCCAAATATTGCAAGATGGAATGAGTGCCCATCTTTGTCCCTGCTACTGCCAACTAAGCAGTTCGAAAGCAAGAAATTGCAAATAGATAAATAGGGACCACTTTGGTGGGAAGGTAAACATTCTGTGTCTAGTCATGCCTGCCACATGACCATGGAAACGTCTGCAGAAGCAGACAGCTCTGGCTCTTCGACTATGAAACAGAGATGAGCACTGAACCCTAGAGTCGGATACAACTGGCTTTCGAGTTAAAGGTGTTGGAATGTCTTCAACAGAAATAAGATTAGACGGTAAAAGTATTAAAGATCAGATACTAACACTGAGAAGGGATAGAGAATTTAAGATTATGTAAGTGGGAGGCCATAATTTCTGAGACTGAAGGCAACTTCTAACTACTGTAATTTGACAGCAGTCAAGTATGCCAAATTATTCTATACTCAGACTAATGCAAGCGCGGCGCCAAAATGGCCTCCGCGCTCTTTGCGGGGGCCCCCCACCGGACGAAGGCATCCGGGTAGTTAGGGGCGTGGCCAGCACCCTTATATAAGGGGCGGCCACGAGGCAGCCGAGCTGCCATTTTGCGAAGCGACGGAGCAGAGAAGTTTTTCCTCTTACCTCCGTCACTCTTGCCCTTCGGGAAGCCTCTTTGGCGCAGCTTTTCTTTACTCAGGCTTCCTAGCAGATACCGGCTATGCCTTCCAAGAAGAAGGCGGCTGCGAACGTGGCCCGCTCTGCGCAGAGGCGCCAGCCGGGTCGGAGGACCGCGACTGCGCCTCCTCAGCAGCCTCCTCTGCCAGAGCCCACCGGGACCGGTGGGATGGGGTCGATAGCCCCTTGGCCCGAGGTGGGGCGTTCGCATACTGGCCCGGCAGGGCCCGCGGCCCCCGGCCCGCAAGCAATGGCCACTGCCCCTGGCATGGTCCATGCTTCGGGGCCTTCCCTGCTTGCTCCGCAGCTTATTGCGGGGGGTTTCAGCCATGGGGGGTGGTTGGGTTCCCTCCCCTGGCAGGGCATGCCCCCGGCTCCTCAAGGGCCGGGCCTGGGCTCTTGGCCGTATTCCGCCTCCGGGGTCCAGGGACCTGGACCGGCACCCGTAACTTGTGGGCCGGTCGGCCCTTTGCCCCCTCTTGGTACCGGTGGCTATGTTACTGTGGAGGCCCTTCTGGCCCGTGTAGCGGCCCTCGAGGCATCGCTGGCGAGGGTCAACCATCCGGGGGTGCCTTTAGGGTCGCAGGTTGATCCTTCGTCTGCCGGGCAGCAGCAGGCGACGGGACGGGTCGAGCTGCCTGAGGCGCGTGGGCCGGCGGCGGCCACTGCCTCGCAGCTCCCCACACAACAGGTGCGGCAGACTGGCGCTGATCTGGCCCCATCGACGAGCTCAGTTTTGGTCGTGAGCTCCGACGCCCCCGGTGGGCCAGAACCCCCGGTGGGGGCGGCCCGCGGGGGTGCATCAGGTGAGTATGCGGTTCAAGCTAGTGCACCCACACACCTGACTTCGTTGGGGGGAGCATTTCAGTGGCCATGGCCTCGCACGGGTGGCGCGACGGTTCAGCCGCCGCCGGCCCACCCGGCGACTTCACCTCTGACCCAGGGCCCGGTTTTGGGTGGTGCCTCCTACTCAGTTGGGAATGTGTTGGGGGTGTCCGGGTTGGTACAGGCTCCTTTTACATTACCTGCAGTTCCCACCGTGCCGGTGTCGGCGTTGCCGACAGCGGGGTATTCCTTGCCCCTAGGGGACCATCTGGCCCAGTATACCAAGGAGAAGATCTGGCGGGGCGAGTATGTGGACATCTTCTCCCTTCTTAACAGAGAGCCCACCAAGGAGGAGAGGGAGGGGCAGGATGAGAAGGATAAGGAACAGGCACGACGTCGTAAGCCGCCACGCACGTGGGCTAACTGGTTGCCAGCGTACCTCATATACATGGCGGTTTACCTCCGGGCCAGGCCGGATCTGGCCATCCCGATGGTCCAGTATTTGGACAACATTTACCGGGCGATGGTTGACTTCCCGGGCCCGTCGTGGCTGGCTTACGATGAGGAATTCCGTATGCGGATTCCCCTGCACCCAGAGATGAGGTGGGATGAGCCCTGCCAGAGGCTGTGGCTTCTGTACATGACCCCCACGCGCCTGGTGCCTGGGGAGAGATACCATTGTGGACATGCTGTCCAACGAGCGGCCCCAGTGCAGGCACCCCGCCAGGTGGCGGGGCAGGGGGTTCCAGCCCACCTGCTGTGCTAGACCTTCTCATCCAATGGTTCCTGCAACAGGAAAAATTGCAAGTACAGGCATGAGTGTCCCTCTTGTTCTGGCCCCCATGCTGCCTCCGCCTGTCCCAGGCCTGGAGGAATGCGGGGCAGGGGTAGGGGCGGACAAGGGGCCGGCAGGACTGCCGCTGAGGGAGCAGGTCCACCGAAAGGCCCCCTCCCCAATTAATGTAGATATGCTAGAGCATTGGCTCGCATTGTACCCGAGGAGGGCAGACGCAGCTTACCTGCTGCAAGGTTTTCGACTGGGGTTTCGTATCCCTTTTACGGGAGATAGGTCCCCCCAAGACGCACCCAATCTTTTGTCACTTAGGGGACGGGAGGAGGTGGCTGCTGCCAGCATTACTAAGGAGGTCGATGCGGGCAGGGTCGCTGGCCCTTTCCCTGCGTCCCCGTTTCCTAACCTTAAGGTCTCCCCATTGGGCTTGGTGCCCAAGAAGTCGCCGGGCGAGTTTCGCCTGATCCATCACTTGTCCTACCCAGCCGGCCGATCGGTCAATGATGCTATCCCTGATGACCTTTGTTCGGTCAGGTATACATCTTTTGACCAGGCGCTGCGCATGGTGCGCTCATGTGGCCCGGGTGCGCTGTTGGCTAAATACGACATTAAGTCATGCCTTTTGGCTGTTCCATCTCATGCTCGGCCTTCGAGCGTTTCAGTACCTTTCTACAGTGGGCTTTTGTCCGCAGGTCAGGGTCTCGGTCTGTAGCCCATTACCTGGATGATTTTTTATTCGGGGGTGAACGGGGCTGGGACACGTGCACACGTCTCCTCAACACATTTCAGACACTAATGGAGGAACTTGGTGTCCCTTTAGCGCCCGAAAAGACCGAAGGCCCATCTACCAAGCTAGTATTCCTGGGGGTGGAGATCGACACGGTAGCGCAGGCGTCTAGGCTGCCGGGGGAGAAGGTGGCAAGGATAGTGGCCCTCATCTCAGACTTGCTGGCCAAATGCAAGGCATCTCTGCGGGAATTGCAGGTGCTACATGGTCACCTTAATTTCGCTTGCCGGGTGGTCGCACCTGGCAGGGCATTTGCTCGGCGCTTGTGCGACGCAATGACAGGCTTATCCAGGCCCCACCATAGGGTGAGACTGACACGGGGCATCAGGGCAGATATGCTTATATGGCTCCAGTTCCTGAGGGAGTTCAATGGGGGTCTCATTTTGGAGGTCTGACCTCCTGGCTTCACCTCGTTTCCAGATACAGTCTGATGCCTCCGGATCCCTGGGTTATGGGATGTACTTCAATGGGAAGTGGGCCTATGGTGGGTGGCCGCCGGCCTGGTCGGGCACGGACCGCCTGAGAGATCTCACGTATCTGGAATTTTTTCCCATTCTGGGGGCTTTGATGCTATGGGGTGAGGAGTGGGCCAACTCGGTGGTGCATTTCTGGTGTGACAATGCGGCCGTTGTCCACATTGTCAACTCACAGACGTCTAAATCACCCAGGGTTATAGACCTGGTTCACCAGTTTGTATTGCGCATCCTGCGCCTCAATGTACTGTTCAGGGTCAGGCATGTCCCAGGGGTCAATAACGATATTGCTGACGCTTTGTCCCGCCTGCAGATCTCCCGGTTCCGCGCCTTGGCCCCGGATGCAGAGGAATTTCCCTCGCCACTCCCGGAGGAGATATGGACCCTTGGCGAAGTGAGGTGAACCGGGCGATCGGCATGTCGCTGGCGCCACGCACGCGTAAGGCGTATTATCACGCATTCATTTCCTTTCAGGCATTCTGTGCCCAATTCCGACTGCCAGATACCTGGCCAATCCCGGTGGCCCACATCCTCCGTTTCGTGGTTTACCTGCATGCCCAGGGCCTAGCACCCCGCACCATAGCATCCAGGCTGTCAGCGCTGGCTTTTATGGCCAAAGTAGGAGGTCATTGCGGACAGTACCGCTGATTTCCGTGTGAGACACGTTTTGGAGGGGTGGGTGTGGGAACGTGGGCGTAGCCCGGATGACCGCCACCTGATTTCCCCGGGGGTACTTACCCAACTGGCACGGGGCTGGCATGACCTATGTTTTGATAGGTATGAGGCAGCCCTGTTTCATGCGGCTACAACAGTGGCCTTTTTCGGAGCGCTCCGCATCAGCGAGCTTGTGATGCTGTCTAAGGCGGATGCAAGTCGTAGGGCACTGGAACTCGAAGATGTCTATGTTTGCAATGATTGGGCTCAGTTGAGGATACGCTCCTCTAAAACAGATCAGCATGGCGTAGGCAGTGGAGTAAGACTGCTACGATGTTCCTTGGCAGACATCTGTCCGGTTGGTGCCCTACAGGAGTTCCTTGCACTGCGTGGCACGCACCATGGCCCGTTTTTCTATCACAAGGATGGGTCTCCCCTCACTAAATTTCAATTTTGGAAGGTGACTGGGAAAGCACTTGCCAGGGTGGGCCTCCCTGGGGCCCGTTACGGCACCCATTCATTCAGGATAGGGGCGGCTTCTACTGCGGCTGCTTATGGGTACTCCGGGGCTGACATACGCAGCATGGGGAGGTGGGGCTCACAGAGTTTTCAGTTTTATGTTCGCCCTCTTCCACCGTGAGTACCGGTTGAGTCACCGCACCTTTTCTCCCATTGTTTTTTCCCTTGACAGACCCTGGGTGTCGTATTACACCTGTGACAGTATGGCTGGTGGGCCATAGCTACGTGCACAGGGCAGCGCGTTACGCTGCGGCGACAGTGTGGGGACCCCGACTGGGACTGGGTGCATACGTAAGTCTCACATGGTATGGTAAGCCCGGTATGTTGTGGCGGGAACTGTTGCCATTCCTCTTCTCGGGGAGGAATGCTGACCCGCCTGACATTCTGATTGTACACCTTGGGGGCAACGATTTGGGACAGGTCACCGGCCTATCGCTGAAGCATGCGATTTGCGGTGACCTCGCCTACCTACATTATGTATGGCCCGCCACAACCATTGTTTGGTCAGATATGGTCCCGCGGCACGCTTATAGGGGAGGCTTCGACCTCCAGGCCCTGGACCGCGCTAGGCGCATGGTGAACAGGGCTGTGGCCCGGTTCCTTGTGGCCAGGGGTTGGGGGCGGGTCAGTTGTCACCCCACCATTAGCCTCTAAAATTATGGACTTTATGCAGGGGATGGGGTCCATCTGTCGCGAGGAGGTATGGACCTCCTGTTGGGTGATTGGCGAGCAGGCCTGTTGACCGAGCTGACGGTCTGGGGGGGGGGGGGGTCGAGCCTTTATTGAAGCCTCTCCGTGTGGCGGGTAGCACAACAGTCCCACACTGTTGCTATGGTTTGATATAGGGGTTTCTGTTGCTGCTGTTGACTCTGGTCACATGGGCGGGTAGCACTGGTAAGGTAAACCTTTATGACCCACAGGTATCCGGCAGGTTCGCAATTGACTGGACAACACTAGACAGGCATAAGTTGGTTAAACGTTGTCCGGTCAACGACGAACCAGGCGACGGGGTGATGGCGACAGCTAGACAGCATGCATCACCCCGTGAATTTACGGATACGCGTCAGAGGGTGGGGTCATTAGTTAGATATTGACTACGGTCAACAATTTGTTTGTTGTCAACAAACAAATTGATACAAATAGATACATTGTAACAATTGCCGCCGGCAATTTTGGGTGGTACCTTACCAGTGTTACTTCGGCCTGCTTGCCTTAAGAATTATGATTGGTCAATTACCAATAGAAATTTATAATTCGGACTAGGGCATGAATCAATAAATGTGGCCCAATGCCGTTATCCACTTTCATTAGTGTCTGAGTCCTTTATTGGGGGGTGCGCCTGCAATGAGTGTCTCATACCCCAGATGCAAACCACTTATGCCAGTTTAAAAAGCATCTCTCCTTCAGACTTAACGGTTTCTTCTGTTTGTAGCAGACATTTAAAACCATTTGACAAATAAAGCCTACAGTCACTCTGCAGGTCTCAAGGCTTTTACCTTACTGACAGGGTGTTATCAGATGAAGGTTTAGATTGCATTTTTGGAGCATTCACTTTTCTTTTACACAGCTGCATGTGTCATTTTGAATCATACTGGTTACTTTGAGGAACTACGGTGGCTCAAGTGGCTAAGACACTGACTGGAAGGCAATTCAGGACCTGAGTACTGCACGACGGAATGAACTCCCATCTCTGTCCCAGCTCCTGCCAACCAAACAGTTTGAAAGCAAGAAATTGCAAGTAGATTAATTAGGACCACTTCTGTGGGAAGGTAAACAGTGTTCTGTGCACTCTGCTGTCTAAGCATGCCTAACGCATGTCTACAGAAACATCTACAGATGCAGTTAGCGCTGGTACTTTGGCTATAAACAGAGATGAGCACTGAACCCTAGAGTCAAATATGACTGGCTTTTGAGCAAGAATGACCTTTACTTGTACCTTAGAACTTGATCAACTAAATGTCTTTCTGTGCAAATATGCTATGACTCTGCTATGTAGGATTTGAGCAGAATATGTTACACTATCATTCAAAATTAAATAGGACCTAAAGTATTCATCAACTGACTAGATAGCTCAGTGGTTTAGGCCTTACCTGTCAAGTTTTGGATTTGGAAATAAGGGAAATTTCCCAGTAAATACGGGATACGTGACAGCTATGCTTATCCTGTGCTGCCCTCCAATGGTGGTAATAGGGCATTGCAGTCTAATTAATAAGGGATGACGGCAGGAAAGAGGGTAAAATAAGGGGTTTTCCTGGCCAATAAGGGGTACTTGACAGCTATGGTTTAGGCACTTGGATGTGGAGCTTGATATTGGTAGTTTGATTCCCTACTGTGACTCCAAGGAGAAGAGCCAGCCTGTGTAGCCATAAAAAAGCTGTGTTTTTCCAGGACACCCCAGAAAGAGGAAATGGTAAACTACCTCTGTATATTCTCTACATAGAAAACACTGGAAAAGGCTCACCATAAGTAAGAATTGACTTGAAGATGCACAATTATTACTACTAAGCTATCCACAGCTGCATATGTCATTTTACACCACAGTTTAGAATTTGAGGAACCGTGGTGGCTCAAGTGGTTAAGATGCTGAGAACCGAGTACTGCATGACAGAATGAGCTCAATCTCTGTTCCTGTTCCTGCCAACCTAGCAGTTTGAAAGCAAGAAATTGCTAGTACATAAATAGGGAGGAAGAAATAAAGAAAGGAAAGAAGTGAAGAAATAAACTATTAGTAGATTTAGTTAGTTTTATTTACAACCTTGCATACTACCTGTATTGGGAGTGACTCGGAGTGACTTTTCTGGACTGTGGTGACTTTCGAGCAATAGCAATTACACATATAAACTGCCTCATATCACTTAGTGCACTCTCTAGACAGTTCACAAGTTAATTAGCATTTTGCCCCTAACATGCTGGGTACTCATTTTACCAACTTTAGAAGGATGGAAGGCTGAATCAACTTACAGTCTATCCACCAGGATTGAACTCACAACACTTTTGTTACAGTACAGCAGTTAAGCTAACTTGACTTTGATATGTTGTTTGCTGAGACTCTGTTTTTGTTGGTTTTTGGGCATTGGTTCTACTAACACACTGTTCAGCCATCCTTTTGGGGATACTTTATCTTGAAGCTGGATAAAATGCATACCCTGGTCTGAATATAGCTTTGTTTCTAGGGGATGTTAGGGAAGTCTGCCATCTAGTGAACAAAAATGACATTGCAGTCTCCCATCTTCGTAATAAATGAATGAAATAATGTTTTAAAATCAAAATAGCCTGACTGGGCATATCCCCAGAACCACTTAAATATCTGTTGAAATGTTTGAAGTGGTAGCCATGTTAATCTTTGCAAGCATATCTGAGAGTAAATAAAACAGAACAGCAAAAAAAAAAATTTTTTTTTGTGGCACCTTAAAGACTAACTCCTGTATTTAAATATCTGTATCTACTTGCAAATGCTTGGCTTCATGTTTGTGGAACTATGGCAGAGAGAAACAAACATGAGTACTGAACCCTAGAGTTGGATATGACTGGCTTTCGAGCAAGGGTGACATTTACCTTTATTATGCACCTTCATTTTTTTTATTATTGTGGAGTTTTCGAGGGAATGCTGATTTATAACCTACAATGTGTAGGGTTGCTGACAACTGAAGTGTGAGGTGGCTTATAAACTTAGTTTTACTCTCTTAATTATGCAAGAAACGATTACCATACTAGTTTAGCATTCACAAGAATTTTGGCAATCAGATTATTTGTGCCAATGTACTTCCTAATTGCAATATAATTTAATCAAGAACAAACTATGTCCTGCAGCAAAAGATTTAGGTGCCATACTGAGTTTGCATGCCATTATATTACAGTTAATTAAGGGCCATGGGGTCCTCTTAATTAAACTTCATGCATAAAAAATATTTTTAAATAAAATACAGGAACCTGTAATTAAGCACAATAACTGAGTTTTTTCCTGAATGCTTACACTGTACTCCGGCAAACATGCTCAAAAACAGAATGACAAAAATAGGAACAGAAAATAAAGAATATTTAGATAAAATCTATAAAACCAGTATACTGAATATATTGAAATAGGCCACTGAACTGTAGCTTAACCATGCACCAACTGTTATTATGTCATGGCTCTCAAGAATGTATCACAAGTCATGTCAGTGCCGGTAGCATGTTTGTGTTTGCATGTACAGACTGGGTGTATACTGTTTTTTGAGTATATAGGATACATAGGATATATAAAGTGTACTTAGAAAAAACTTATTCTGTGTTTTGCATATTTTGAAATAATGTCACTTTCTCTAAAATAAATCTCCAAATAACCAGAGATTTTCCCCCAGAATAGCCTTCTGTTTCTCTACAATGTGTGTATCTGAAAAATTCTCAATTTTTGTTTGAGGTGGTCCAGGATAACACAATCTATAAGCCACAGTGACTCCTTTATGATGAAAACATACTAACATAATTATAGGTAAAGGTAAAGGTCACCCTTGCCCAAAAGCTAGTCATATCTGACTCTAGGGTTCGGTGCTCATCTCCATTCTGCACATGCACAGATGGGTTCTGTGCATGCATGCATGCACAGTAACCCCTTTCCCTGCCGTTCTAAATATGGCACCGGGAAAACGGAGGAACGTGTGCCAAAATACGGGATTTCCCAGCCAATCCAGCATACTTGACAGGTATTTCCATGGACATGTGGCAGGCATGACTAGACACCAGAGTGCACAGAATGCTGTTTACCTTCCCACCGTAGTGGTGCCTATTTATCTAATTGCAATTTCTTGCTCTCAAACTGCTAGTTGACAGGAGCTAGGAGAGAAATGGGAGCTCACTTTGTCGTGCATTACTCGGGTCTCAAACTGCTATCCTGTCAACCTTCCAGTCATCAAATTCAGTGTCTTAACCACTAAGCCACCACAGTCCCAACATAATTATACAGTATTATTGTATAATTAAATAATTGAGCACCATCCATCCTTAAATGACAGGGTTATATAATTTATTCAACTCACTCTGCTTAATTCATGTACTCAATATCTTTTTAAAAACCACTTCTCACTATATAAAGGCAAAAGACAGCAAAGAACAACAACAACAAAAAAAGATATGGATCTCAAAAAAAAATCAAATAAAACAAACCATTAAAATTACAATATAGTAAGACCAGTGATGAACAGCAAACTTTGAGAGTTGCATTAACTGTTAAAAGCTGAGAAGAACAAGATGATATTCCTTGACCACATAAAAGTCAGCAAAGAAAAAACTAGCCTAACTTCATGCACTAAGGAGCTCCTCAACAGAGGGTTGCTACTTAAAAGATGCTCTCTCTAATATCCTTAATGTCTCCTCACAACAGGGAAGATTAATTCTAAATTGTGCACATGGAAGAAAAAATGTGATTTTTATTTGTAAAGCACTGTTTCTATTAATTTCCTCTTCAAAAATATTATTTACAGCAGCTCCAGCCATTTACATTAAAAAGAGAGAGTGAATTGGACATTAAGCAAGATGCCCTATAGGTATATCTTGATTTTATTGATCCCAGGATGCTGAAAGCTGGCCACATATCAGATAAAGGCTAGATCAATGCAATCTTTAGTGCAGTTGGGTGAGAGCAAGAGAATAATGAAATGCTGATCCCTGGGATAAATTTGTGGACTAACATAATTATCTGGGATGAGTTTTCAGGACCTTTCTGTAACTTGCAAGAAATATGGGGGAAAATTGGATACTGAGTTTTCATTATCACCCTGTGGGGAAATATAGACACACACACTCCCAACATATTATGGTTAACTTTAAGTTGATAAAATGATTATCTGTGCTCATTTTGTTAATGAGTTCTTTTTTAAAATAGTCAATCCATGAGTGGAAAGACAAATATAGCCTGCCTATCTCCAACCTAGCTCTCAGATACAGAGAACTGAATCTGAAGAGAGGAACATTCTTTATACATGGAGCATCTCCACATGTTTGAAGCCCTGGTTTTAGAAATTGACTCTTCAAAATTCAGATCTGTCCCACATATTAAGAAGAAACAAAGCTTGTCTGTTCTCTCTGCTCAAAAGTTAAGATGAACTCCTTTTAGAATATGTACAGCAAGATTTGTCCCCACATGACATTTTTCTCCAGGGAATGTCATAAAATATGATAGTTTCCTTTCTATTTGCAAGCAATCTGTTAATGCCGACAGTAAATAAATTTTGTGTCAGAAATTACTCTGGGTTTAAAGGATTTTTGCTGGAGAAACTCTGCTCAGGGGATGCCCGAATGAGGCTCCTTTCATGTCCCCAAAATCCATCATGCAGCACTTGGGTAGCAAAACCTGACCTTCTAGTCTCCAAGCTCAGCATTTTAACCACTAAGCCCATGCAGTACTGCTAATGTTGATGGTGAAATACATGGAGTTAATGTATTAAAGAAGTGCTCAGGGTTTGAATTTGAGGCACCTTTACAAGTTACACTTGGTCACATGACCTTTGCTGAAAATGCTGGGTTCACCTGTGCTATAGGTATGCTTTTTAATGATTTTAATTTTTACAAAAATGAAAGAACATCCAGGATGGCATATTTGTGGAAAAACCAACTATGACTGCCATTTTTAAATTTTAATACTGGTAACGTATGTGTAGAATGAAATGGGGTTGATATGGACTGCAAATGTTTGCAGATAAGAAGGGTCAGCCTAAAAAGAAATCTTGTTGCTAGGAAACTCCAGCCACAAAGTGCCATAAAATGTAATTGCTAACTTTCATTCGTAAATGGATTAAGATATAAATGAATGCTGATTAATGAACATACTTAACAGATAGTGAACAAAGTGGTTAAGGTACCTATTAAATCAGCTCTGCTCCAGCACTTAATTTATAGAATTCTGAACAGTGAAAGTGAAAATCTTCAAGGCAAAGTTTGTTAGGTCAAAAGATATAAGGCATAAGTGCCTATTTAACGTCAGTAGCTATTGTGTAGATTTCAGCCATCATGATCCAGCAGCAGCTGTTCACCATGCTTTTGAAACTTTATAACTCTAAATGCCCATCATGTTCATAGTTTATGTGTGGTGCGTGCATGCACGTATGCCACACACGCATACACGCATGCACACACACAAAATATGATCACTGCACAATAGAACAAATCAACATTGGATATGGCAATTCTAAAAATGGGAGCAGCCAAACAAAAATTATAACTTTTAAACAGGGCTTCAAATCAGTGTCAAACTTGCCATAGTGGAAGTAGAATATCTGATGTTGTTCTGCACCAAATCTTGTAACATTTGACCAAAAAGTTAGGTTTTTTAAAAGTATAGAAGTGATTTACCCCATCCCATTCAGGTGCAACTGTCTTTTGTCCAGTAGAGAACAAATTGCTAAAAATCTATTTCAAACAACAAATATTGATTCACTGAGCTGCCTTGGGCATAGCATTTCTTCTTCTTGGTTCTATGAAAACCACAAGCTGATATTTGGTCTCAATGTTATGAACTGGAAATCTCTCTTATGAAGATCACTAGAGAACCTTGCCAATACAAATGTAAATAGAAGTTCTCACCATATAACCTATATTACTAGGTTGTTTTGAGTACCATGGGTGCTGCTTTCAGTGACTTGGAGGAGAAATTGGATACAAAATGAATGAAAAATAAAAGGTCATGCCATTTCCTCTTTATTGTATTGTAATGTAATGCAATGTACAGGTATTTCAGTTGGTACAATCCATGGATTGAGACATTGCAAATGGATTTCCAGTGTTCAGTAAAATCCTGAACCTTCTTTGGCATCAACAGAGTGCATAAGCATTACACAACCTGAGATCCTCATTGTATTTAACCAAATTAATTTTGTCCAAATTACTTATGTGCAAGCTCTTTAAAAATGAAATCCCTTTTGCTATGGTCATTGCCTCATAAATTTACTCTAAGCCAGGGGCCTTAGAAACCATGCGGCTTTTATGCCCCCTCAGACCTCTCGGTTCCCGTTTAATCTTCGTGTGGTATGGCAACGAAGTTTTCCAACCGCACCGGGCATTTTGCCGGCAGTGCAGACCTTTGTCCAGTTATACTGACTCATACGTGGGAAATGGCAATTTTGCGATGTCGCAGGTTTCTGATAGCAATAATATGTGGCAAATTAAGAGTCCCTTAAAGAATGCCTCATCCCACATAACCACACCAATTTTGCAGAGAAGGGCTGACCTGGGAAACTTTGGGGGGGGGGGGAGGATATGGTTTACCTTCAAAGTGAAACTGGCCAAGCTGATAGCGTTCCCAGTCTCTGAGAAATGAAAGTCTCCAAGCCTCCTCCTTTGTCCCTCGATGCACCCCAAAGGCTAAAGAAAATTGTCTTATTGTTGACCATTTGGGTGTTATCTCTTCTCCGCAAGCTCTCCCCTTCTTGGAATAAAAACGCTACTAAAAACTTCAGTTTAGCAGCTTTATTGTAATAAATTGCACTATCCAAAATATATACTGTAGGATAATTGACCTAAAAACTCATCTATACTACACTGGATAACATATTCAGTAAAACAACAAAATATAAAGATAACTTAAGTAAAGCATAGATTATGGCAGGCTTTCTCGCCGTCATGTGAGACATAGATTAGGTCATTATTCAAAATGACAAGTGCTACCACTGCATTTGAAAAAGGTGCACACAGGTGTCCCTTATCTGGGTGTTCCATCTCTAAGATGTCTCTCTTCTAATTGACATCCTAGAGACAGGTCTTGACTACCTGGCAAGCTCCGTCTATCGACATGCTAATGTGAAGTGTGCGTGGGTATTGGAATGCAAATTGTGTTACAGCAGTCACTTCTCTCTCTGAGTTAGGCTACTCAAACTAAAGAGAATCAGAAAAACTACAATATACTTTTAAATGAATATAAATTAACTCAAATAAAAACTCCCAGATGGATTTTCATGACAGGGGTCAGCAACCTTTTTAAGTTGGGGCCAGGTCATGCTCCCTCAGATAGTTGAGGGGGCCAGACTGGTGGTCTCCCCACTGTGAACACTTCCATAAATATGTTTATGACAACCATAAACATGTATTCAGCCACTGTAAACATGTCTGCGGCTGCTTCTGACGGTGGTGGCAGTGGCAGTGGCAGTTGGAGTGAGGGTGGAAGCCTGACAATTTGGTACCACGGGCTGGATTCAGCCCATAGGCCATAGGTTGTCAGCCCCTGCTCTAAGCCTTAACTTTTAAATGGCCACATGACTCTTTATCATTAGTGCTGCCGCAATAATAGACACTCCTCTGGAAATGGGTGTAGGAGAATCATCATGGAGCAAAATTACACACTGGCCTGCTTCTTGACAATGGAAAAGACAAGACAACATCAGGTGACAACAAATTTGACACCGAACAGAATGTTTAGTCCTTCAGTGCCAAACTTGATGATTTGAAGTTTAAGGTTACCGTATTATTGTTAGGAACACTATACACAATCTGTTGGTGCAACCAAACAAGCTTTCCAAGGAACTGTCTTCTCTTGGACACACATAGATTCTGAAAAATGGGGGACTTATTTTAGATGACAGTTGCCTACAAATGAAAGGACAAAAATAATCAAGACTTCAGCAAGATTTTTTTTAAAAAAGGTGACAAGGCATGTTGAACTAGAAAAGCTTTCACAAGAGAAAACATTTTGCAGTAGAACAATCTACAGATTGAAATATGTGTTAAATTGAGCACAGTATAGAAGTCATAATGAAATCCCAACTTTTTATAATTTGACATAATTTATCCGCAGGAGAGGCTTATATCAATTCATGCTATTTTAATATGTATGCAAATCCACAAATCTTGCAAGATTACTGGCCTTGTGAAAATAGATAAACTATGAGGGTATTTCTAAAAAATAACACAAATTCAAGTCAGAGATGTGAACTCACCAGAGAAGGGGGTGAAAAGATGATGGCTACAAAAAAAAAAGACTTATCCAAGTTAATATCTGGTTAAAATAGGAGAGTGCTGGACATAAAACAAAGGTAACCCTTTTATCTAATTTAAACTATTTCAGTGTAACAGGAAAACAGTGATAGATTTGCTTGCTGAAAACAACAGCTACCTGACATCAAATCTATTCTTCCTTTCTCGAACATGGACTTCCTAAATTATTCAACTGACCTTGGGTAAACATTATGTCTTATCATCAAACCGTTTCATATGTTCATATATCTACATCTACTCTGTTGATCTCTCTCTCTTTCACACAATACACCATGACCAAGACTGTCCCAGTGAGTATAGTGGGTTTGAGTGCCTTAGGACTTACTGGGTGGGTAACTGGCTGAGTGAGTATTGTGTGTGTAGAAGAGTATTTGTTGATTATTGATGGGGCTTCCAGGGTTTCTCAGGGCCAGCAGTGTTGAGTTTGAAGAAAAGCTGATTATATCCCCTAAAGATGGCCAGATATACAAGTACAGTGGACCCTCACTTAACAAATTGAATGTGTTTTCCAGGACCTTTTGTACAACAAAAAATGTGTACAGTGAATTTCATTGCATTGAATGCAATTTCCCATAAGACTGCATTGAAAACCAATTAATCCAATCTGGAAAAAAATTGTTAACCTAGCCACTATTTTCCATGGGTTTCCTTTTGTTGTGCAAATTTTGTGTTAAGTGAGCCATTTGCTAATCAAGGGTCCACTGTATTCTGATTTGATGAAGCAACATGAACTTTTATTTCAATAGCTACTTTGAACCAGGTAAAAGGGTACAGTACATGTGTATGTGTGTGTGAGAGAGAGAGAGGGAGGGAGGGAGGGAGAACACTACTCTTTTAAAGCTATTACTATTTCATTTCTTGACATTTACTGTTATGATATTGCTCTCACCAATAAAATTGCTTACTGTTGTTTGTTGTTCACTTACACCGTCAATTCTGACCCTTTGCAACCCCATGGACCACTGCCCTCAAGGCACCTGTGTCCTCCAACATCCTCCTCAACCAACCCATCTCTTGAATTGCATTCAATGCATTGCGTCTACAATACCATCTAGCCATCTCATTTTTGGCCACCCCCTCTTCTTTTGCCCTCCACCTATCCCAGCATCAAGGCCTGCTCTCAAGTGAATCCTCTCTTCTCATTTGATGTCCAAAGTACTTTACCTTCATCTTTACTATTTGACCTTTGAAGGAGCAGTCAGGGTTGATTTCTTCTAAGATTGACTTATTTGTTCTCCTTGCTGTCCAGGGGACTCTCAAAACTCTCCTCCAACACCACATTTCAAAGGCATCTATTCTTCTGCGCCCAGCTTTTTTAATGGGCCTGCTCTCACAACCATACAAGTTCTAATCAGTCAGATTCAATTGAGGTTGTGCTCTCCAAGGTTTTAAGATATTACATAAACCATGTCTCATGGTTATAATTAGTTCCAAGTTACTGCGGTTTGTGACTTTGGACATTTCTTTGGAATTTCTATGTAAAATATTTTCCTGTGTCTTAAGTACAAAACAGAATAGTGTGTGTGTGTGTGTGTGGGGGGGGGGGGGTTTGCAAGAAAAATACTGACTAGAATTTTTAAAAAGTAAAATGGAATTCAGAGTCTCTACTGAAGGATTATACTAGGGGTTGAACACAGAAATGAGTTAACACAGGGGTGCCCAAACTTTTTGGGTCATGGGCTGGTCATGTGGTTTAGTGGGCCAGATAACACTTCTGTGGAAAGGACTTCCCTAGAGTGATCAAGTCAAAGGTGATTCATTGTGCAGGGCTCTGAGGGCTCAGCTTGCCATTTTGAGAACATCCATTTGCCCCTTCCCCCCTTTTTGATCTTTGAGTGTGGCTGATTGTCAGCACACTGCTCTTGACCCATGCAAAAGTTTTGTATTTATACCTTGTAAGGATGATATAATTCATGTCATTTAAGAAAAACTTCTTCAGTTTCTTTTTAACTGTATAACTAAACAGTGTTTTAAAACACTACATTGCAATTGCAATTGTGCAACCCACAAATAAGGCTTCACACATTACATTTTGCAGGTTATTTTTATGCCACCTTCTTAGATATAACACTTCTGAGATATAACACTTCAGAATTCAGATTTGGAATTCACAATTACAGCCCTTGGGATGTAGAATTTTAAAAAATTGATAATTCCAGATATCCGGAACTCAATTATAATCAATATTAAACATGTATATTTTCAATTCTAAAGAACTAATGTGAAAATACTTTTTGTTCTCTGTGCATACTTTTAGATTTAATTGGTGCAAATACAGTTTTTGCTTTAAACCTATCCTTCAGAAACCCATGGCAGCTCCAAGAAAGAGACACTGAATTCTTTGTCCATACTATCCTTCGTGCAAGACTTGGCGCAAGACTATCTGATAAATTTAAGTTTTATTTCAGAAGAAATTATGCCAGGATGCCTGAGAAATACTGTAGGTTTCCATTCTCCCTAGCAAGCAGAATTCTACACTTTTGTTTTCTAATCTCAGAATATTGGGAATTATTACATATTTTTGGAACTGTCAAAAACTGATTTGTATACATTTGGAACTGTGCAAATATGGCATTGCTTGGTGAGTTCTGCATATTTCTGGGTGGGGGGAGGCCAGTTACCTCGCCGCGAGCTCTCCCGAGTCCGGACGCCACCAGCACCAGCCGGGGGGCAAAGAGGAGGAAGACCAGCCGGGTGGGGGGAGGCCAGCCATTTGCCCCACCGCGAGCCCTCCCAAGCCTGGATGCCACCATCCCCAGCCGGGCTGGGAAAGAGGAGGAAGACTAACCGGGCCGGGGGAGGCCAGCCATTTGCCTTGCCGTGAGCTCTCCCGAGCCCAGACGCCACCAGCCCCAGCCAGGGGGCGAAGAGGAGGAAGACCAGCCTGGTGGGGGGAGGCCAGCCATTTGCCTCACCACGAGCTCTCCTGAGCCCAGATGCCACCAGCTCCAGCCGGGGGGCGAAGAGGAGGAAGACCGGCCGGGCAGGGGGAGGCCAGCCATTTGCCCCACCGCAAGCCCTCCCAAGCCCGGACACCAACATCCCCAGCCAGCCTCCAGCCTCCAGGCACCAACCGAGTGCTGAAGGAGAGGACCAATTGGCAGAAGGGAAGAAGGCAGAGGAGGAAAACCAGAGGGCGAGACTCAGAGCCCCATGCAAAGGATAAGTAGCTGATATGCAGAAATGTAGATGACTTAATATAGAAACTCACATAAAGACTTTATAATGACTATAGCAACTCACATAGAGACTTTATACTGACTTAATATAGCAACTCACATAGAGATAAAGTGTGTTTAAAGTGTGATAATATGCATGATAATATGTTGTTTAAAATGTTCTAAACTTTTAAAACTGTGATAAACTGTACGAGGGGGAAAATGGCGCAGAAACCAGCAAACCATGCCATAAAGCTTGCCAAGAGAACCCTATTGACCAAAACAAAAGGCAAAACAAAGGAGCAGGTTAGATGATACAGGATGCTTAGCACCACAGAGTGGAGGAAGGGGAGGGACAGGAAAGGGGGAGGAGAAATGCAAGGTTGCAAGGAACAATACTGCATAGGGACATGGAATGTGAGATCAATGAACCAAGGTAAACTGGAAGTGGTAAAAAAATGAGATGGAAAGAATAAGCATTGACATCTTGGGCATCAGTGAGCTAAAATGGACAGGGATGGGTGAATTCAGCTCTGGAAACCATCACATCTACTACTGTGGACAAGAAAATTTGAGAAGAAATGGAATAGCCATAATTGTCAATAAAAGAGTGAGAAAAGCAGTAATGGGATACAATCTCAAAAATGATAGAATGATATCAGTCAGAATTCAAGGCAAACCTTTCAATGTCACTGTTATCCAAATATATGCACCAACTACTGGTACAGATGAGGCCACAGTGGACCAGTTCTATGAGACCTAGAACACCTCACAGAACAGACATCAAGAAATGATGTCCAAATTATATTAGGAGACTGGAATGCCAAAGTAGGTAATCAAAAAGTGGAGGGAATAACAGGCAAGTTTGGTCTTGGAGTACAGAATGAAGCAGGGCAAAGATTGATAGAGTTCTGCCACGAGAACGCACTGGTCATAGCAAACACTCTCTTCCAGCAACACAAGAGGCGACTTTACACATGGACATCATCAGATGGCCAACACCGATACCAAATTGACTACATACTCTGCAGCCAAAGATGGAGAACCTCCATACAGTCAGCAAAAACAAGACCTGATCAGAGTGTGGCTCAGATCACAACCTACTGATTGCAAAATTCAGGTTAAGACTAAAGAAAATAGGGAAAACAAGGAGACCAGACATACCACCTAGACAGCATCCCTAAAAAATACACGGTGGAGGTGATGAACAGATATAATGGCCTAGACTCAATAGACAGAGTGCCAGAAGAATTATGGACAGAGATGAGGGACATCATGCAAGAAGCAGCAAAGAAAATCATACCAAAAGAAAAGAAGCGTAAGAAAGCAAAGTGGTTGTCTGATGAGGCTCTTAAAATAGCAGAGGAAAGAAGGAATGCAAAAGTCAAAAGAGAAAGGAAAAAATACAATCATTTAAACAAAGAATTTCAAAGAAAAGCAAGGAGAGATAAGGAAAACTACCTAAAAGAACAGTGTAAAGAAATGGGGGAAAACAACAAAAGAGGCAGGACAAGAGATCTCTTCAGAAAAATCCGGGAAATAAAAGGAACATTTAAAGCAAAAATGAGCATGATAAGGGACAAAGATGGAAAAGAGCTAGCTGATGCAGAAGAGATTAAGAAGAGATGGAAAGAGTACACAGAGGAATTATACGAAAAGGACCTCAACACTCCTGATAATCACAATGATGAATAAATTGAACTTGAGCCAGACATCCTGGAGAGCGAAGTTATAAAGGCCCTAAAGAGCACTGCAAACAACAAAGCTAGTGGAGATGATGGTATCCCAGTGGAATTTTTCAAAGCTCTAAAAGATGATGGCGTCAAATTACTGCATTCAATATGCCAGCAAATTTGGAAAACAAAACAGTGGCCACAGGATTGGAAAAGATCAGTATACGTCCCAATCCCAAAAAAAGGGCAATGCCAAAGAATGTTCAAACTACCGTACAATTGCACTCATCCCACATACCAGCAAGGTGATGCTCAAGATAATACAGGATAGACTTCAGCAGCATGTGCAGAGAGAATTACCAGAGGTGCAGGCTGGTTTCAGAAGAGGCAGGGGGACTTGAGACCACATTGCCAACATATGTTGGATCATGGAGAAAACAAAGGAATATCAGAAACAATTTTACTTTTGTTTTATAGACTACACCAAGGCATTTGACTGTGTGGACCACAACAAGTTGTGGCAAGTAATTAAAGAGATGGGAATACCAGAGGATCTCATATGCCTCCTGAGAAATCTGTACATGAACCAAGAAGCAACAATTAGGACAGAACATGGAATGACAGAGTGGTTTGGAATAGGAAAAGGAGTAAGACAAGGCTGCATTTTGTCACCATGCTTATTCAACTTATACACAGAGCACATAATGCACAATGCAGGGATGGAGGAATCACAATATGTGATTAAAATTGCTGGGAGAAACATCAACAATCTGAGATATGCAGACGACACCACCCTAATGGGAGAAAGTGAGGAAGACCTAAAGAATCTCTTGATTGGGCTGAAGGAGGAGAGTGCAAAAGCTGGCTTGAGACTCAATATCAAGAAAACCAAGATAATGGCAACAGGTCCGATCAGTTCCTGGAAAATAGATGGGGAAGAAGTAGAAGCAGTGACAGATTTTACATTCTTAGGATAAAAGATCACTGCAGATGGAGATTGCAGCCATGAAATAAAAAGGCAAATGATTCCTGGGAGACAAGCCATGAGAAACCTGGGGAAAATAGTTAAAAGTAGAGACATCACATTGCAAACAAAAATTAGAATAGTCAAAGCAATGGTATTCCCAGTGGTAATGTATGGATGCGAGAGCTGGACAATTAGGAAAGCTGAACTCAGAAGAATAGATGCCTTTGAAATGTGGTGTTGGAGGAGAGTTTTGAGAGTACCCTGGACAGTGAGGAGAAAAAATAGGTCAATCTTAGAAGAAATCAACCCTGACTGCTCATTGGAAGGTCTAATAGTAAAGACGAAGCTAAAGTACTTTGGACATCAAATGAGAAGGGAGGATTCACTTGAGAAGGCCTTGATGTTGGGAAAGGTGGAGGGCAAAAGAAGAAGGGGGAGGCCAAAAATGAGATGGCTAGATGGTATTGTAGACACAATGGGCACAGAACTGGGAGTGCTGAGGGGGATGGTGGAGGACAGAGACGCCTGGAGAACAATGGTCCATAGGGTCGCAATGGGTCGGAATCGACTGTGCGACTGAACAACAACAGTTTTAACATTAAACAACAGTTTCTGATTTTATAGCTTTGTAATAGAACTAGGTGATACTGGGCAAGTAAAGGATAATTGAACTATAAAAACTGAAATGAGATGGAAATGATCCTTCATCTAGCACAGTGATGGTGAACCTTTTAGAGATCGAGTGCCCAAACTCAACAGGGTGCCATCTGCGCCACAGAGGGGTGGGCAATCTCTGTGCTGGTGGGGGGGAGGAAGCACTCCCATTCGGCTGCTGGGCAGAGAGCCAGGGTCAACTCTGTGCTGGAGGAGGGAGGAAGTGCTCCCATTCAGCTGCTGGGGAGAGGGGCAGGGCAAACTCTGTACTGGGGAGATGGTACGTGTCTCCACAGAGAAGGCCCCCTCTGGAATGCATGCCATAGGTTCACCACCATTGATCTAGCACTTAGAGACTATTTTCATTCAGAAGGCTTTGTAGCATTCTTTGACGAATGGGTGGGCTTCAGTGGTAGGCTGGGTCAGACAAAGCTGGTCACAGACAAAGTCAAATCCATACCTTTTTGCTCATTCTCCATTCATACCTATTTATGCTTCTTTTTATATACTCCAACTAGCACATATTCCATAATAAGCCATGACTAGGACTTTCTTTCCCAAGAGAACAAAGAAACACAGTGATATCCCTAAGGATTATGAGATCAATCTCTAGCTCTTTGAGCAAATCAGCAGTGGAAAAGTTCAGCTATGGTCTCCTTGCTCTGCTTCTCAGCTGTTTTGAATTGAGCAGTTGACCTGACTGAGATCTATTACATCGAAGAAAGTTTAACCCCCTGAAAAAATTATTTCCAGTTATTAGCACCAATGTAGTTATTGTGGCCTCATTATCCAGTCCCCATTAAACCATGAAAGTAATTGGCTGAGTTTGGACTGGTAACACACACACACACACTTCCAGTCTGATTTCCAACACCAAGTTGTAAGGACCGAGGGGGAGGAGAGCCATGCACATCACCGTGGTCTCATTGGAAGAAAAGTGGGGATAAATGTTGTGAATAAACAAAGAAACAGCTAAGCAATATGGAAAATAAAACAGTGACATCTTTAAGCAAAGAATAATAATGATAACAGACCTGCAGCATGTCAGCTCTGGTGCTTTTGCTACCAGTTCACCATACCAGGATATACAATAATCTTATTCATGAAGGGCCACAGGAGTTTCATAAAGGGTGATAACATGTCTAACATTACTCTTGATAGTTTACAGTACACACACTTCTTCAACCTCATTCCTCCAGCCATGAGAACTAGTAACCGGAGGCTGCTGTTGGCAACAACTATCTGACCAATCTACTTTGATTCAGATTCCTGCATTGGACAGGGCATTGGTCTCATACATTCATTTCGTTAGTTTGGCAACAAAACTGAAGTGGTGAGGAGGGGGCGGGGGCAGAATATGTAATGGCATGTTAAAGACTTGCAGATTTATTTCAGTACACTTTTTGTGAATGAAAATCCACAATTGAGTTGTAGAGTAACCAAAAATTCAGCCAGAGGACCAGTTGATCCTCAGGAATTTCCTGCTCAAAGGCCAGCAGATTCAGAGAAGTATCATCTAATAACTAGCAGCAGCATCTAATTCTTAGTAACATTTCATCTTCTAGATAGATGGATTTTTCTATGAAAGCTGTCTTGGACCAGGAAAAGACTGCTGGATTTAAGGCTTGAGATAGACCAGGAAAGAGATGATACTGTCGTAATTGGGCTCCCATTGAGATCTCTTGCTGCATACCTGCCAAATAAGACATTGGCAGCTGCTATTAGGAGGACTAGTTAGAGGCCCAGCTTTTGTTCTGAATTTCCAAAATTAAGTAAAATTATACTGTTGGTCAATCCACAGTCCTGGAATTAATAGATTATGCAAAGTAGCTGTCCTTGTGCAATAGACATTTCATCCTTTCCATAGCTTGAATGACTTCTTTTTTGGGGGGGGACACAATTCTCAGACACTTAGTCCAAAAAAGAAACTTTTTCAAGTTCTAGTCCAAACATGGCAAACCTTGGCACTCCAGATGTCTAAGAACACCTGGAGTGCCAAGGTTCACCATCACTGTTCTAGTCCATTCTATCCATCTTGTACCCTCAAAGATTGAACTCCTACCATTTGATTCTCCTGGTGTCTATTTTCCTGTTACAGTTACCAGAAGTTTGAGAAATGAGTTGTTAATATATTAATCAAGTCAGCTTTGGCAAAAGCATTATTTTGTTTCACCAGATGTCACTTTGCTATATTGATTGTGTCAGCAAAGCGGAGCTTCCTTCCTCTGCATTCATTAGGCTGCTAAGCAGGATACATCTTAATGCATTTTGATACTGTAGCTGCTGAGGTATATTTTACACTTCAAGCTAAAGTGTCACATATTTTGCTTTCTGTCGGGATTCATGAGAACCTGCGGCGGCGGGGGGGGGGGGGGGGGAATTAGCAGCTTTTATTGACACATTTTGATAATAGAATCTGACAGTCAAAGGGTAAATTCCCCTCAGTGTACCATGTTTTTGTGGGTTCTATCTTGCCCACCTTAACACAGCAATACTCATTCTCATGACAGGGGAGAGCCGGAGGGGGAGCACATAATGCTTCCAAACCATTCATGATAAATAGCGAACACATGCTGTAAAAGTGCAAACCTCCCTTCTCCAATCCAGAGTTTAGAGCCCACACAATGTGCATGCCTGGGGAACATAGGAAGAAGAAGGAAAAAGAAGCAGCCATCTATAGCCATAATCAAGTATCTAAAGTATAAATATCACCACAGTAAAAGAACAGCAGGCAGTCGAGTTAGAAACGCTAGGAGCTTTCGCTGTACCACAAATGCAAATGTAAGCATTACGAAAGAGAAAAGACTGCAGCTGCTGTTGAAGAATGGAGAACAAACCCCAAAAGATGCAATTTATTTCTCTTTTGAGGGGGAAAATTCCTGTGCAGCTATTAAGTAAATATTGTAGAAAACTTGTAAGAAGCTTGGAGATAAAGCCTTATATCTGTCGATGTTTGGAAATCTCAATAAAAGAAATAAATATATCAAAGTCTAAGCTTTCTCCCTGACCTATATTTACCCCAGTTATTTCTGTCACACTCACCACCTCCTCATCTATGCTGAACACAAACCAAATGAAACTAGGTCAGGTATATTAATGGGTGTTATATTCATTCCAATCACATTCCCAAATGCATTCTAAAAAGGCATCGAGGTATATTTTGTAGACCTTCTAACAATCCCAATGGAACAAGAAAATGGAGTAGATTTCTTTGATATCTTGATGACTAGTTGAAGCATTGACATTTCTTAAGATGGTTCTGTCTTCCAGGAGAGAAGACAAATGCAATTTCCCCTGTAACTTGGGATAGAAGAGGACTCAAGCTCGCTCAGGGAATTCTTATTTTCTAGTTTCTCAAGCGGAGGAGAGCAGTCCATTTGGAGTTGCTTTGCTTTCCAATAGTGAGGCCTGAACATTTCTTAGACTTAAGCATTTATCCCTACCCGTTGCTACTTGCTTCATGACCAAGTAATATGTTGGAAATAAGATTGTTGGGCCCATCATGTTGTGTTCAAAGGCAAAATGAGTGGAAGGGGAACTCTGATTCCCAACAGTCATGGAGGCAGAAGATGCCATGCCATGCCTATGAAGGTGCACCTTGTCCATATACTCAATGCAGTGGCAGTCCATTGCAGTCCCAGTGTTAAATTCTGCATGTCTCATTTCATATGTGCCACAGGAGATGGCTCCGTGAGCGTAGTGTGTGGGTCACTTCATGGCAACTGGGATCCTTCATTAATAATTTCATGCCAATCACATTTTTCCTGCTTCAGGAAAAAAATGCATTTTTAGATACGAGTTGCAGGCTGCAGTGGCAAGGATTTACTTTAGGTTGGTCAATAAGCAGGGATAGATGAATCCATCCTATATTTTTAAGGTGAACCTAGAGATGTAAAACAGGAATTGTAACCCACGCCATTCTTGTCTCCATTCTCCTTTTTAATCAAACCTTACCACCCTCTCCCTATTCTGCATGATAGTTAAGGATGCAAAAGTAAGCCCAGAAATTTTCTTCAGTTTTATTAGGCATTCTCATTTGTGCTGACCTTGGGCAATCAAGATGTTAAGGAGAATGAGGGCATATTCTTCCAAAAGCAGGCAAAGAACTTTTTCTTTCTCTCAGAGGCTCGTAACCTAAATGGGTTTTTGTTTGCTTGTTTGTTTAAAATGGAGCTGCTGAACTTTGGTTTTTAATGAGCTTTCAGTACAATTTTATATACTAGTTTCAACATTATATCTGCTCATTAATTAATATAGGATTTTTTAAAAAATATTTTAATACTGTTTGTTTTAACATTGTAAGCCAATTTTGGTACTGCTAAGAAAGGCAGGGAGTGAGTGAATGAATGAAACTTGTTTTCTATCTAATGAGTGGATTTCCTGTGAGAGAACCATTTTAACAATCAGAATTTTGTAGGAGAGGAAGCTCTGTAAATATTGAAGCTCTAACCCAGGGGTGCCCAAATTTTTGGGTCACAGGCCGAGTCATGTGGTTGAGCAGACCGGTCATGTGGTTTCCTCCCATGGGAACAGTGGTAGGCATCAGCAGGTTCACACCAGTTTGCCCAAACTGGTAGAAGAAATTCTGGCTGGCCCCACCCACCCAAGTTTTGAAATAAAGTAGTCCTAATTCAGGTGCAACACAGGGCTTTTCCTTTGGCTATGCCCACCATACCATGCCCACAGAGCAAGTGGTAAAAAAATTTTTGGAGCCCACCACTGCACAGGAAGTGGAAGTAAAAAATGCCCACACATGTGCAAAAAGCTAGAATAAATGCACCCGCGGCTGTTGTAAACACATTTACGACAGCCACAGGTCATTTATGGCAGCAGTTTGCACATGCACAGGTGCATTTTACCTCCGATTCTGGGAGCAGCAAAAATCGTGCAGGCTGGATGATTTGGCACCACAGGCTGGATCCGGCCCATGGGCCATAGTTTGGCCACCCTTATTCTAACATAGGAGTTCTCAACCTTTTAAAGCCAGGGGCCAAGTCACATTTCCTCAGACAGCTTCAGGGGCCAGATGCCCATTTTGCCCTTCCTCGACCACATGGCACTTCCTGGTGTGGTGGAGTCAGTGGAGGACCACATGAAATGGCACATCTGACCCATGGACCTCAGGTTGAGAATCCCTGTTCTAACCCACTTAGAGCTGTAGGGGTGATAAGCAGAAACTTGAATTGAACACAGAAATGAACAGGAAGCCAAGAGAGGCATACCAGGACTGGAGAGATGTGTTCATATCTGTTGTCTGCCTTCTTTGTTTTGGGCCCCTTTCGGCACTAGCTTCATGCCCCACATAGAAAGCATTACTGTAGTCTACAGTAGTTTATTCTGAAGATTATCAAATGATGAACTGCTATTGTTAGGCATTTCTTTTTCAAGTAGAGGTGTAGCTAAACAGCTGTTTACAAGCTAGACAAACAAACAAACAAAAAAAACCACCTCCATCCACCCTCCAGATACTACCCATATAAAAAGATAAGACAAAGACAAAGTTGTTAAGTAGCATTTTTGGTCCCAGTAGATATTTGTGCCTCTATAGAGATGACCTAATCCAAGAGTACACCCAATCCTTTAAAAAGAGAGTAACACCATCCAGATCAGGTAAATGTCTCTCTAACTGTTCAGGTAAACCTCCCAACAATAGGATCTTCATCTTATCTGGATTCAGCTTCATTTTATTAGCCCTTATCCAGTCCATTACTGTGGCCAGACAGCACTTTGAGATCTGTACTGCATCACCTGCAGATGAGTAGGAGGAGAGATAGATTTGTGTGCCATTCTCGTATTGGTGACATCAAGTTCCAAATCTCCATATATCTTCTTCCAACAGATTCATACTGATGTTAAAAAGCATCAAGAAAGTGACTGATCCCTGAGGTATCCCACAACAGAGGTCCCAAGCGATTGACATGTCCTCCCCAAGCTGTACTATCTCAAAGTGGCCACTGAAAAAGGATATCTCCAAATCCCAAACTCAAGAGTTGATTCAGAAGCTCAATGGTATCAAAGGCTGCAGATGAATGGGACTAATTTTTAATGGTCACAGATAATTTTAACAACATGAAATTAATGTAATGGGCTCAAGTGACTTAGATCCATTCAGAAGATGATATGCTTGCTTCTTTGTTACTTTTTCCTAGGGTGTATCAGCCACTCGGGATTGCAGTGTCTCAAGCAGCAAAGATGCTGACTGGAAGGTGGCAGGTCAGCAGTTCGATACCCAAATACTGCAGGATGGAATGAGCTCCAGTCTTTGTTCCAGCTCCTGCCAACCTAGCAGTTTGAAAGCAAGAAATTGCAAGTAGATAAATAGGGACCACTTCAGTGGGAAGGTAAACAGCATTCCATGTGCTCCGGTGTCTAGTCATGCCTGCCACATGACCATGGAAATGTCTGCAGAAGCAGACAGCTCTGGCTCTTTGGCTTTGAAACAGAGATGAGCACTGAACCCTAGAGTCGGATATGACTGGCTTTTGAGCAAGGGTGGCCTTTACCACGATCTCCCAACTCTACGTGATTCATAGTAACAATGATTTTTTCCAAAGCTTCACCCTGGTATGAAAAAACTATTACAAGGATACTTTAACTGTAAAGTTTGAATCTGTGTCAAGGAAACGAATAAACTGCTGTACTTGAGCAATTGGGGTAAGATTAGGGACTGTCTGGATTGAAAAGCATGCATTTAGATGTGCACATTAAGTAATGTAAGAAAAATGATAAATACAAGTGAAGGTCTTGTTCTGTTTAGTCATTTTGTCAAGCAAAAGCCTAACAACAGTTCCGCAGTTCTCTGCTGAGCAGGTTGTTAAAAGATCAAGACATTCTGACACATGCAGAATTGTTAAGGGAACAAATGGGAGAACAGTTGAAGTAGGTGGTGCCATCTGTGTCCATTTGGTGTCATCCTGCATCTTTGCCATCCAACTGCACAGAAGAAAGATTTGGTGAGTCAGAATCACTGGATTGGAATCTAGCCTACTGA
This sequence comes from Bradypodion ventrale, assembly GCA_035047345.1. Taxonomy (NCBI): domain Eukaryota; kingdom Metazoa; phylum Chordata; class Lepidosauria; order Squamata; family Chamaeleonidae; genus Bradypodion; species Bradypodion ventrale. The sequence continues at coordinate 53,551,471 of JAWDJE010000003.1, forward strand.
CAACCCTGTCTCAATTGACAAAACTGTCTTTTAAAATCATTAATTTTTTGGAAAAAGAAATGCACTGATCTCTTTCTTCGTGTATGTGTGTGTCCCATATTGTCTGACTTATGACAGGTATTTTAAGCCAATGATGATAAGGAAGTATATTTTCATAGAGGGTACCAAAAATAAATACATGTTTTAAGAGTTAGCTTTTTCTTGCTTTTCAAAATTGAATTGAATTATGGTTGCCATGTGTAGTATGATGCTTGCTCAAGTGACAGGCAGGACAGTCCAAAAAACAAACAAAAAACAAACAAAACAGAACATAGTGAAAGCATAGTTGTTGTTCTAGGAGTGCAAGTTGTTCAGTTTCTATGGAAGATCATCCTAATCTGAAAATCTTTCTGTCTTTCTTGTTGCTGTCTAGTGGAACCATTTGAAAAGTTCCAGTAGAAAACAGAGGCCTGAATAAAGGTCCTGAAAGCTATGTAAAGTTTATTACCACCTGTGGTAGTGTTTGCATGTTAAATGACATGAGATCGATTGATTCAATAAAGGAAGCCATGGACTTGAATGTGTAAGATCTGTGGAGAGATGTTAATGATAGGACCTTTTGGAGGTCATCAGTAAGACTGAAAGGGTTGGAAATGCCAGCAAGTAATTGTGTGTCTAAACATACTATACTGTTACAAACACTAGAGCTGTATAATGATTGCATGATAGCTAAATCTTTTAAAATTTGTAGCATTCTGCCTAGCTCAAGCACCTAATGCAGTGGTTTCCAACCTAAGGCCCGTGGGCAGGATCCAGCCCATGGTGCCATTTCATGTAGCCCCCACCCCTCCAAGGGCATTCAAGAAATAAAATGGCTGCCCCTTTGAAGCTGTTGGGATAAAATGGCCACCCCATTGTGCAGGCAGGGCAAAATGGCCATCTGGCCCTCAAAGCTGACTGAGATAGCATGACCTGGCCCCCAGCTTGAAAAGGTTGGGAACCCCTGATCTAATGCAAGGTATTCAACAGAGACTAGTTTCAATCTCCAGAGCTCCCTAAGTGCTACACAGTTTACCCAAAAATACAATAAGCAAAAACATTGGGTTTTAACTTAGTCTCTTGTGGAAAGGATATTAACTATTTAAAAGGTGAACTGCTTTTCTTGGAGGCAATTTGCTTTTCTTTTTCCAGGCAAAAACAGTTTTTGCAGGGTGCAAGGGATTTTTGAATGGGCACAGGGACCACAAACACACCCTTGGTGCTACACTTTGTCTTTCCCTGCCCTGGTGCATGAGTTGTTCAGAGCCAACATAAATGTAGTGCTTAGTGCAATAGCTTCTTCATAGAAATGCACATTAGTATCAGACTCATCATATTATTGTCTGGATTATATTGTTTTCATTTTTTTTAAAAAAAACACCTCCCCATAGGACATAAACAGAAAAGGTTTCATATAAAAATCTATTAGTATAAAAAGATGATATCTTTTACCTAGGGAGAAGTGTAGTTAGAAGATGGAGATATCAGGTAAAGTCAGCAGGAGCCAAATCTATTATAGATACAAAAGGAACCAAAGCAATTGAAATAAATGATTCACTGTACTGAGTGAATTTCCTTTCTTGACTGATCTTATAAAATAGACCAGTTTAATAATCTTCCTAAATAATTACCAATGTGTATTACATTTTCTTTGTATTTTATCATCTGTCCTGAACAGTTTTTTCCCCAGCCCAATGCTTGTTAAAAAATACAGAGTTCCTTGTTTACCTAATGACTGCATTAGATATGGACAATCAATTTGTAATTTGGCTTTCTTTTTTTTAAAAAAAATCACAGTCTATTTATTTTTCTGGTTTTGGTATTCCATATTTGTGCATGGCATAAGCAAAAATGTAAACAGTGATTACACAGGTTTTACTAAGAGATTAAGTATTGATCATTTCACAGCTGGGAGAAAAAACATATAACCTGATATACATACTTCTGTAGGAGTGACAGAAAACAGGTTTTTTTTTTAAAAAAAATATTAGAACTCCTTTAGGACTTCCTTTTGGGTGCTGTTTCCAGTCTCTAATCTAATTCAAATGTTGATCTTCTTTGCACAACAATCTCAACAATCTTATGTTGCAGTTTCTCTGTATTCACAGAAAACATTCTACCAGCAGAATTTGTTCCCAAAGTATTTTGAAGCCCAACGTGTGGTAGTAATACCAAGCCGCTACCTTGCATTTGAATTGCCTACCTATATTTTCGTACTTTTAGAATGAGGAGCACAAGGGCCCACTCTATGGCAGAAGTAAGTTGTTGGCACTCCCAGCATTGACTGTGGTACTAAAGGCTCCTTCAATGAGATATTGTCGCCTGCTTCCCAAAAACACAGCTGCCTGAAGAAGAGTTCAAAATGTTTCAGGCATATCTTCACTGACCCACTTTGGCACATTGGACAGAAAGCCCCCTGCTCCATTCCTGTCATTTGGCAGATGTCCCATCATGCCCCTGTCTTGAACACTTTGAAAGACCGGTCGTGCAGCCAATTGTGTGATGTGAGGGAAAAACCCTCCACAATTAGTTGTGAATTAGCATTTTCCTTAACAAGGTTTTGGTCTACATAATTATCTATTTCCAGCCCTTTCATGATCCCCAAAATATCCTCCTTGATGTAGCTGCCCCACATGCGTAATATAAGGATGGGCAAAGTGTGATTCTGGAGTCTCACATAACCCCTGTGGTGTTTTTGTGGATGTAGAATTCCTCTTTCCTTTCCCTCCTTGTTTTTGCTCCTAGCAATAGCAAGAGCAATTACACTTATATACCATCCCATAGTGTTTAGTGCACTCTCTGCACAGTTTACAGGTAATTAACATTTTGCCCCCAACATACTACTAACCAAGAAATCTCCTGAAGTAGCAATCTTTTAAAAATAACTCACAGGGAACATAACATTGTTTAAGACAACAAAATACCAATGGTTCAAAATGGAAACTTGAGGTGAATCACTCCTAGTTTCATTGTTTATATTAGGAACTGTAGTGGCTCAGTGGTTAAAAAGCTCAACTTGTTAGCTGGAAGGCTGGCAAGTCGGCAGTTTGAGACCCAAGTAATGCATGACAGATTGAGTGCCTGTCTCTGTCCCATAAATAGGAACCACTTCAGTGGGAAAATGTCTTGGGGACATGAAAGGAGACTCATTCAGGCATCCCCAGAGTGGAGTTTCTCCAGCAAAAATCCTTTCAACACAGAATAATTTCTGACATGAAATTGTTATTTTTGATGTTTATATTTTTGACATTTCTACTGGCTTGTTTGGACTCTGGAGAGACCCAAGAGCAGAAAAATTGTCTCTGGTTGTATATAATTGTCCACCATTGTCTGATGTGTTGATATGAACCAGTATTCACTAGGAAACTATTTGGGGTTGGCTGCATCTATTACTCTGAATTTAGTGCTGGTACACTTTCCCCAAAGCCTAGTAACTACATATGGTAGGCAATGGAAAACATCATCTTGGCTTCTACACATGGAAATTTCATATGTAATCTTGGTGGTTTTCAATTTCTATCTAATACTGTCCATGAGTATTTTTCTCTGATATTGTAGAACAAAATCCATAGGGAAAAAAGAGTCACTAAAGCCAGTGACTCTTCCAGATAGATCATGAGATTAGCCAGTTGTGGGAAGTAAGATGGCGCCAATCCACTTGCCAATATCTTAAGTCTATGTCAAGATTTTAGTTGTCTGAAGCCAGATGATCCCAAAACATTGAGCCAGATCACCATCTTAGGTCTGGATTGGGATTTCCAAAAATTTGGGGTGGAGGAGAAGACCATACAGTTCCTGCCAATATGTAACTCTGCCACAAATTGGTACCAGGTTCCTGCTTTGTCCGATGGGACAAGAAAGAATAGTTAAGCTATTCCAAGTCAAAATATGGTTTGTGGTCTGTATCATAAAGCCTTACAATTAAAAACTTGTGGAAGAGTTGGAATCTAACCTCAGGAAGCCAGATCATTCCCTAAAGAATGCAAAATAACTCCTCCCCTGTATTCCTTCCATATCCACAAAGGCAATTCAAAGTTCTTTAAAGGAAAGAGCAGTTCCCCTTTTGCAGGCGCACCCCCCAAAGAAAGACTCAGACACCGGTATATGGATAAAGGCATTGGGCCACTTTTATTGAATAATGCCCTAGTCCGAATTATAACTTTCAATTGGTGTATTCATCCAATTGTAATTCTTTAAGGCAAGCAGGCCGCAGTAACACTGGTAAGGTTCCTCCCAAAATGCCAATGGCAATTGGCTACATGTAACTATTTGTATCAATTTGTTTGTTGACACAAACAAATTGTTGACCGGAGTCAATAAACTATCTACTGACCCCACCCTATGATGTGTATCCATTAAATCTCAAGGTGATGCAGGCTGTTAAGCTCCTGCCATCACCCCTTGCCTGGTTCATCATTGACCGGCCAAAGCTATTACCCCTGTACCTGTCTAAGTGTTGGCCAGTCAATTGCGAACCTGCCGGATACCTATGGGTCATAAATCCTTACCTTACCAGTGCTACCCGCCACACGGGGAGGCGTCCATGATGACTCACTGCCTCCCCCCCGACGGTCAGCTCGGTCGCCAGGCCTGCTTGCACCTCACCCAGAAAGAGGTACGTACCTCCAGCCGACAGGTGGACCCCATATCTTGCCTACCAGCAAAAAGTTTTTGTAAGCCTATCCGCAGGTTTCCAATGGCTGTCTCCCAGCCATGCTCAGCAAGGGACCGGGCAACAGCCCTGTCCACTGACTGCCGGAACGGTCCGAACCACGGAGATCCACGTTTCCCCTAAATTGGTGTCTCGGCACGATGTTAGACCATAGCGACTGTGTGTAAGCCATGCATGATATAAAACGCCAGGTCACTGCACCTCGACAATTTAAAGAATATCAGTGATCCGAGGTGCAGAATAAGAACATCGGGGGGGTCCAGCATCCCTGATGGACATCAGGAATGGCAACAGTTCCTGCCCCCTTGTGCCGCGCATACCATACCATCGCATACATGCGGATGCACGCAGCCTGAGTCGGGGTCCACACTCTGTCGCCGCAGCATATACTGCTGCCCAGTGTACATAGCTGCGGCCCGCCAGCCCCACTGCCACCGATGTGTAGAGACACACAGGATCTGTAAAAGAGGAAGAGGTTAAGGACATAACTAGGTACTCATACAGTGAGGGGACGTACTTATAAGAAATTAAGCGCACACCTATATCCGCCTCCGAGTACCTCAAACGTAGCCGCGGTTAATGTGACGCCTATCCTAAATAAACGGCTGCCAAAACGGGCCCCACACCGTGAAGCGCGGTACCGGTCACCCTCCATAACTTTACTTTGGTAAGGGTAGACCCATCCTGGTGGCAGAAAAACAGGCTAGGCCGCGCAGCAGGCACTGCCAAAAATCCATGTAGGGCACCAACCGGACAGATGTCTTCAATGAAACCTCGTAGCAGTCTAACTCCACTGCCTACGCCGTGCTGAACAACCTTTGAGGACCGTATCCCCAATTGAGCCCACTCATGCGTGACATAGACATCGTCGAGTTCCAGTGCCCTACAAGACACATCCGCCTTACACCATGGTATCAACTCTGGTACCAACTCACTGATGCGGAGCGCTCCAAAAAAGGCTACCGTGGTAGCTGCGTGACCAAAAGCCACTTCATACCTATCCTAACATAAGTTATGCCAGCCTCGTGCAAGGTGGGTCAGAAACTCTGGCGAACTGGGGTGATGCGTGTCTGGGCGGCGGACAAGTTCATGTGTCCACCCCTCCAAAACACGACACATGCAGAAGTAACTCACGTAGTCATTGAAGCCCCTCACATTGGCCATGAATGCCATTGCCGAAAGCCTAGAGGCTATAGTACGGGGGGCCAAACCCTGACTGTGAAGATAAACATGTATTGTAAAACCTGGTCCACTGGTATGGGCCACACTTGAGACAATTGTAGTTACTCGCAAAAGGTTCTAAATCGTATGAAAGCATGTTGATACACCTTACGCGTGCGACGTGCCAATGACATGCCGGTCGCCCGGTTTACCTCTCCTCACCAAACATCCAAATATCGGCTGGGAGTGGTGAGGGAAATTCCTCTGCTTCCGGAGCAAGGCACGGAACCGGGGGATCTGGAGGCGGGATAAAGCATCAGCAATATCGTTATTAATACCTGGTACATGTCTGGCCCTGAACAGCACATTTAGGCGTAGGCTACTCACAAAGAATTGACAAACCAATGCCATGACCCTGGGGGATTTGCACGTCTGGGCATTGACAATGTGCACCACTGCCGCATTGTAACACCAAAAATGGACCACTGAGTTGGCCCACTCATCGCCCCATAGCATCAGTGCTCCCCAAATTGGTAAGAAACTCAAGGAAGGTAAGATTGCGGAGGCAATCCATGCAAGCCATGCGTGAGGCCATTGGCCGTAAACCCACCTACCCTCAGAATAAATCCCATAACCCAGGGAGCCGGAGGCATCCGACTGTACTTGAAATCTAGGGCAGACCATAAGGTCTGATCTCCAGGAAGAGACCCCATTAAAATCCTGGGGGAATTTGAGCCAGAACGAAAGGTCCGCCCGTATGCCCCTGGTCAGCCGGACCCTGTGGTGGCGTTTTAACAGGCCAGCCATGGCGTCACACAGGCGCCTGGCCAATGCTCTGCCGGGTGTCACCACCCTGCAGGCAAAGTTGAGATGGCCATGAAGTAGCTGCAGCTCACGGGGAGACACTTTACATTTGGCAATCAATGCCAAAATCGCCGCGGCAATCTGAGTCACCTTATCCATGGGTAACCTGGATGCCTGTGCGACAGCATAAATTTCAATGCCTAGAAATGTGAGCTTAGTAGCTGGGCCCTCGGTCTTTTCAGGCACTAAGGGGACACCCAGTTCCCGCATGAGTGTCTGAAATGTAGTGAGGAGACGCGTGCACGTGTCTGAGCCGCGTTCACCCCCAAACCAAAAGTCATCGAGGTAATGGGCTAGAGACCGGGACCCCGACCTGCGAGCAAAGGCCCACTGAAGGAAAATACTGAATCGTTCGAATGCCGAACATGAAATAAAGCAGACAAAAGGCATGGCCTTATCTAAGTAAAATTCCCCTTGGAACCTAAAACCCAATAGCTCAAAATCCCCTGGGTGCACTGGCAGTAATTGGAAAGCCGATTTCATATCACACTTTGCCAGGAAAGCACCGGGACCGCATGAGCGTACCACTCGTAGGGCCTGGACAAACGATGTGTACCTGACTGAGCAAGGTCATCAGGAATCGCATCACTGACCGAAGAACCCGCAGGGTAAGCTAGATGGTGGATTAGACGACATTCACCCGGGTTCTTTTTCGGTACTAGCCCCAGAGGGGAGACCTTCAAATTAGGGAAAGGTGGTTCCAAGAAGGGGCCCGCTACTCTCATAGCCTCAACTTCCTTAGCTATGCTCAGTGCAGCAACCTCCTCGTTACATTTCAAGGAAACCAAATTAGGAGCATCTTGGGGCCCCTAACACCCCTGAATGGAATACGAAAGCCCTATTGGAAACCCTCCAGCAGGTACCTCGCATCATCCCTTCTTGGATAAGCTGAGAGCCATCGCTCCAGCATGAGTACACTAATTGGGGAGGGGGGCCTTTACATGGCTAGTTCTGTCAGACGGAGCTCTGATCGCCCCCTGTGCACCCCTACCTCTGCCCCGTGACCCACCAGCCTGCGGGCACGCGGAGGCGGCATGTGGGCCAGCGCAAGAGGGACACTCGTGTCGGGAACGACACTGGCGCTTATTACACACATCGTTAGCTGAGAATCTCCAACACAGCAGGCCGGCTGGAACCCCCTGCCCCACCGGTTGGCGGGGAGCCTGTGTTGCAGCAGCCTGCTGCACAGCATGACTACAATGGTACCCATCACCAGTCGCCAGTCATGTGGGAGTCATGTACAAGAGCCACAATTGCTGACAGAGCTCATCCCACCTCATCTCAGGACGTAGGGCCACCCTCATCCTAAATTCCTCATCGTAAGCCAACTACGATGGGCCCGGGCAATCAACTATCACCCTGTAAATATTATCAAGGTATTGAACCGGAATGGCCAAATCAGGCCGGGCCCTGAGGCATACCGCCATATATATAAAGTATGCCGGCAACCAGTTGGCCCAGTTACGCGGTGGCTTACGACGACGGGACAGCTTCTTGTCTCTGTCATCATGTCCCTTCCTCTCCTCCTTAGTGGGCTCACGGTTCCAGAGGGAGAAAATATCAATGTACTCCCCTCGCCAAATCTTGTCCCTCGTGACCTGTGACAAATGATCACCCAGGGGCAAGGAATAACCAGCCGTTGGTAAAGCCATCGATGGCACAGTTTGTATAGAGGGTATACGCAGCGGGACCTGAACAGCCTCTGCGATGCTCGGCATGGCCCCAGGGGCAGACACCCCCGCCCTGAATGAGGGACCATTTGGGAACCAGGGGTTAATGGGACAATGTGGTAATGGCTGCCCACCCACATCAACTTGACGCGGCCAGGGCCACTGAAACCCCCCCCCCCCAGTGTAAGTGGACAGTGGTGGTGGTGGTGCACTAAATTGAACCTGATGCTCACTAGTCGCACCCCCGTGAGCCGCCCCCACCGGGGGTTCCGGCCCACAGTGGGCATCGGAGCTCGTGACCAGAATCGAGCTCTGGGACCACCCTTGGCTGCTCCCAGCCTGTACATCAGGTCACACGGGGAGCTGCGAGGCACCAGCCGGGGCTGGCCAGACAGTCTCAAGCAGCTCGACCCGCTGAAGCATCCCGGCCAGCAAGTTGGCCGGGTTCGACGAAGGGGCCCCTGTGGAAAAATCGGTAGCGCCCCCCTCAGAAGGTGGCTGGGCAATGCCCAAAGATGCTTCCAGCACTGCTATACGTGCTATCAAGCATCCACTGCCTCGGAGCCCCCAGTATAAGGAGGGCCGGGTGGGCTGGATGGACCACTAAGTAGTTGGGGAAAAGGCAACCCAAAAGGGGAGCCAGGGCCAGAATAGGGCCAAGCCCCGAACTCAGGCCTGTGGGGTGCCGGAGGAGCTGTGGGGTGGACACCCGCACCAGGCCCCCCTGGGCCAGCCTGTCCCGGGCCCTGCAAAGGCACGCTCAGGGCCAAAGCCCCCGAGGGGCCAGCCTGCACCTGCCCCGCTATGACGCTGGCAGCTGCCAAATGGTAGCCTGACTGGCCCCAGTGGTACCAGTGGGCAAGGGTCTGTCACTGCCCCATCATGGGGGCGCAGCCCTGGTCCTCCGACCCGAAGGCTGGCCCCCATCCGATGAAGGGCTGGTAAAAGCCCTTCCCCTTGGCCGCGGCTTCAATGCAGGAGCCTTTCGCTTGGGAGCAATGACTCCCTAAATTAATATGCGGCAAAGGATCCCTATCCAGGGATCAAACTCCTGCATTAGAGTACCGCGGTAGCAAAGAGGCAAATCTAAAATGGAGGTCTTTTCTTTTTCCCAGCCGGGAAAGCTAAAAGGAGAATGCGACGGAGAAAACTTCTCTCCGTCGCAATTCTAAAATGGCAGCTCGGCTGCCTCATGGCCACCCCTTTTATAGAGGGGTGGCCACGCCCCCTAACTCACCCAGATGTCTGAGTCCGAATGGGAGGGGGCCTGCAAAGAGCGCAGCGGCCATTTTGGTGCCGCGCTTTCATTCTCTTGACTGATCTGTCAAAAGGTGGTAACAAAATCTGCATTTTGGCAAAAGCGTAATGAAATGTGGTTCATCATATACTACCTTGAAGAACCTGAGAGACTGATGTGACATGTCCTTGGAATAACTGTTCTGAGAATTTAAGAACAAGAAGACTATTGCCATGCTGATAGCCAATATCCAGGAATGAATACAGCACCTGAAGAAGAATATACTACTCAAAGATGTATTATCTAAGCTGCTTAATTGTCTCTAGAGATTCCCTTTGCTATAAATCTTCCCATTCATATGTATTTTCTGTGTGATTTTTAAAAAATGCTTATTTGTAGTTATCTTAATTGTGAAATGTTATGCATAGATGCTCAAGTGTAGATATCAATACCTCTGATAACGTTTGCACCAGATAACACTAAAACCGCATAACGTTAAGCAATCCGGGCGGGGATTCTATTGAAATCCTATGGGATGTATCACATAATGTTCGCTGAAGCCTGTGCTGGTTACAATGTATCTTTATAGAGTTTTAACGTTATGCGAATCATCCCATAGGATTTTAACGTTATGCGATGCATGTACGTTAAAAATTGGATAATGCTAAGACTCGTGGAGGTTCTACTGTATCAGAATGGGTGATGCGTGGCTTATATTCAGCCTTCTTGTGCTGTTTTGGCAGCCAAAATAAACCCTCATGGTACCCAGTAAAATGTTCTAGCATTTTTCTTCTAAGGGCTCTACCACGTGAGATGATACTCTGAAATCCTTCTGCATTTCTGGGGTGACCACAAGGAAGAGAAAAAAATAAGCATTTACAGGAAAAAGTTACATCCCCACAGATGTGTGATGTTAAATCTAGCATTCAAATCCCAATTAAACATCAGGAAAGAGAAAGAAAAAATAAGGGAGATCTAAGACAGTGTGCTGTTTACCTTAGAAAATGACTTTCTCATCTTTCCTCCTGTAAAGTCTGATTAACTCATCAAAGCCTTATGACTGCAGCATTGCACATTTCATGCCAAGGAAGGGCAAGGACAGAGAGAATGGACAGTAAATATAGATGAGTAGGATCTCCACATTAGCTTTTAAAGAAGGAATCAATAGCAAATATGCCTATTAAAGTCCTCACACACTCCTTTTTTAGAGCCCACCTTAGAAATTGGATGGGGTTTTTCTTCTGATGGCTGGAAAAAGAGAGAGAGAGAGAATAAAACAAAATGGGCAGCATTTTAGATTCCTGTTGCTTTCTTCCTGCTTTCAGTATCCAGCATTTAACTTAGCCTTGCTTGTTTTCATGGAGAACTGGAAACACATGGAGTATCATTGCATTTCTGAAGAAAGATAAGGTTGAAAAAAACGACTTGTCGTGAAACAAAACTATTAAAAATATCAGTTCTCTGCTTCCCCCCTTCTTTTTCTTCTTGTAGTTGTACAAATAGCAACCACTATGCAAGCGCGGCGCCAAAATGGCCGCCACGCCCTTTGCGGGCCCCCCCCCCACAGGACAGAGAATCCGGGTAGTTAGGGGCGTGGCCAGCTCCCTTATAAAAGGGGTGGCCGCGAGGCAGCCGAGCTGCCATTTTCCCTCAGCGACGGAGCGGAGAAGTTTTTTCCCCTGCGTCTCCGTCGCTCGTTAGCTTACCGGGAAGCCTTTTGGTAGCGTTTCTGTTTGGCTGGCTTCCCTTTTTTCGCCTCAGGAGAGATGCCTTCGAAAAAGAAGGCACCTTCGAGTTCAGCTCGGGCTGTTAGGAGGCGCAACCCAGGTCGGAGGACCGTGGTGCCGCCTCCTCAGCAGCCTCCTTTGCCACCCCCGGCCGGGGCTGGTGGAATGGGGTCTATCGCCCCTTGGCCCGATCAGAGTGCGGGCGCGGAGGGCGCTCCGGCCCGCGGCCCGCGAGCGGTGGACACCGCTCCTCCTCCTGCCCACTCCGTCGGGCCTATTTCTTTTGGGCCGCAGCCTCTCCCGGGGCCCTCTAGCCTTGGGGGGTGGCCCGGCTCCCTGCCTTGGCAGGTTTCTTCACCAGCCCTGCCGGGCTTTGGCGCTGGCCAATGGCCGTATATGGGCCCTGGGGCGCAGGGGCCTGTCCCCATGCCAGGATCGGGTGGGCCGGCCGGCCCTTTGCCCATGGTCAACGTGGACACCTTACTGGCCCGCATTGCGGCCCTGGAGGCGTCTTTGGCCCGGGCCAGCCAGGCAGGCGCCCCCTTCGGGGTACCTTTTGAGGTGCCGTCGGCAGCAGGACGACAGCCGGCGGGGAGGGTTGAGCTGCTGCAGGCGGGTGGCGCGGCTCCGGCCACTGCCTCGCAGCTCCCCAGCCAGCAACCTGGTGCGGGTCAAGCCCCGGTGATGAGCTCTACATCGGTCGTGAGCTCCGACGCCCCCAGTGGGCCGGAACCCCCGGTGGGGGCGGCCCGCGGGGGTGCAGCATGTGAGTATACGGTGCAAGCAAGTACATCTACACACATTCCCAATAGGGGGGGCCGTTCAGTGGCCTTGGCCTCGCGCGGGTGGTGCGGGGGCCACACTGCTGGCGACCCACCCGGCGACAACGACTGCCACCATGCCCACTGGGGTGGGCCCCGGTCCTTACACTGCTGGGAATATCCTGGGGGTGGCAGGGTTAGCTCAGGCCCCTTTTAGTAGGCCAGCTGTCCCCTTTTCAGCTTTACCAACGGCAGGGTATTCCTTGCCATTGGGTGATCACTTGGCACAGGCTACCAGAGAAAAGATATGGCGAGGGGAGTACGTAGATATCTTCTCACTCCTGAACAGAGAGCCCACCAAGGAGGAAAGGGAGGGTCAGGATGAGAAGGATAAGGAGCAGGCACGCCGCCGTAAGCCGCCACGTACTTGGGCCAACTGGCTCCCCGCGTATTTAATATACATGGCGGTATATTTGAGGGCGCGGCCGGATTTAGCTATTCCCATGGTCCAATATTTGGACAACATATATAGGGCGATGGTCGATTTTCCGGGCCCCTCATGGCTAGCATATGATGAGGAATTCCGTATGAGGATTCCTCTCCACCCCGAGATGAGATGGGACGAGCCGTGCCAGAGACTGTGGCTCTTGTATATGACACCCACACGCCCTGCCCCGGGGGAGAGATACCATTGTGGACATGCGGTCCAGCGAGCGGCTCCAGCGCAGGTTACCCGCCAACCGGCGGGGCAGGGGGTTCCAGCCCGCCTGCTGTGCTGGACTTTCTCGTCAAATGGTTCCTGCAATCGAAAGAACTGCAGGTATAAGCATGAGTGTCCCACATGTTCTGGTCCCCATGCAGCCTCTGCTTGTCCCAAGCCTGGGGGGGCGCGAGGCAGAGGGAGGGGTGGGCAGTGGGCTGGCAAGGCTGCCACGGATGGAGCTAGTTCTCCAAAAGGCCCCCTCCCCAATTAAGGTGGACATGCTGGAGCGCTGGCTCGCATCGTATCCGAAGGGGGAGGACGGGGAGTATCTCCTTCAAGGTTTTAAGCAGGGATTTCGTATCCCTTTTATGGGTGATAGGTCCCCTCAGGATGCCCCCAACCTTTTATCCCTCAGAGGAAGGGAGGAGGTGGCTGCGGCCAGCATTAAAAAGGAGTTAGACGCGGGCAGGGTCGCTGGACCTTTCCCCGCACCCCCGTTTCCCAATCTTAAGGTCTCGCCATTGGGGTTGGTTCCCAAAAAGTCCCTAGGGGAGTTTCGCCTTATTCATCATTTGTCCTACCCAGCAGGCCGATCGGTCAACGATGCTATACCTGATGACCTTTGTTCGGTCAGGTATACATCGTTTGATCATGCGCTGCGCATGGTGCGCTCGTGTGGCCCGGGTGCCCTGCTGGCCAAGTGCGACATTAAGTCGGCTTTTCGCCTCTTGCCGGTACACCCGGGCGACTTTGAATTGCTGGGTTTTAAATTTAAAGGGGAATATTATTTTGATAAGGCCATGCCTTTTGGCTGCTCCATATCATGCTCGGCTTTCGAGCGTTTTAGTACCTTCCTAGAGTGGGCTTTCGTCCGCAGGTCAGGGTCCCGGTCTGTAGCCCATTACCTGGATGATTTTCTATTCGGGGGTGAACGGGGCTGGGACACGTGCGCACGTCTCCTCAATACATTTCAGACGCTAATGCAGGAACTTGGTGTCCCTTTAGCGCCCGAAAAGACCGAGGGCCCATCGACCAAGTTAGTATTCCTGGGGGTTGAGATTGACACAGTAGAGCAGGCTTCTAGGTTGCCGGGTGATAAGGTCCAGGATAGTGACCCTTATCTCGGAATTGCTGGCCAAGCGTAAGGCATCCCTGAGGGAACTGCAGGTGCTACATGGGCACCTTAATTTTGCGTGCAGGGTGGTCGCACCGGGCAGGGCTTTTGCCCGGCGCTTATGCGACGCCATGGCAGGGTTATCCAGGCCCCACCACAGAGTCAGGCTTACCCGGGGTATCAGGGCAGACATGTTCGTCTGGTTGCAATTCCTGAGGGAGTTTAATGGGGTCTCATTTTGGAGGTCTGACCTCCTGGCATCCCCTAATTTCCAGATCCAGTCTGATGCCTCAGGATCCCTGGGTTATGGGATGTACTTCAACGGGAAGTGGGCCTATGGTGGGTGGCCACCGGCATGGGCAGGCACAGGTCGCCTGCGGGATCTCACATACCTGGAATTTTTTCCCATTCTGGGGGCTTTGATGCTATGGGGCGAACAGTGGGCTAACTCAGTGGTGCATTTCTGGTGCGACAATGCTGCCGTTGTACACATTGTCAATGCACAGACTTCTAAATCGCCCAGGGTTATGGATCTAGTGCGCCATTTTGTACTGCGCTGCCTGCGCCTCAACGTCTTGTTCAGGGCCAGGCATGTCCCAGGGGTAAATAACGATATTGCCGACGCTTTGTCCCGCCTGCAGATCTCCCGGTTCCGCGCCTTGGCCCCGGATGCGGAGGAATTTCCCTCGCCACTCCCGGACGAGATGTGGACTATTGGCAAGGAGAGGTGAACCGGGCGATTGGCCTGTCACTAGCGCCACGCACGTGTAAGGCGTATCAACAAGCATTCAATTCGTACAGGGTTTTTGCTACTCAATTTCACTTGCCAGAGACCTGGCCTATCCCGGTGGACCATGTTCTGCGGTTCATGGTTCACCTGCATGCACAGGGCCTCGCACCTCGCACCATAGCATCCAAGCTCTCGGCGTTGGCTTTTATCGCCAAAGTAGGGGGTCATGTGGATACCACCTCTGACTTCCGCGTGAGACACGTTTTGGAGGGGTGGGTGCGCGAGCGCGGGCGTTGCCCGGACGACCGGCACCCTATTTCCCCAGGGGTTCTTACCCAGTTGGCCCGGGGCTGGCCAGGCCTCTGTTTTGATCATTATGAGGCAGCCCTCTTTCATGCAGCCACAACGGTGGCATTTTTTGGAGCGCTCCGCGTCAGCGAACTCGTGATGCTGTCTAAGGCGGATGCAAGTGGTAGGGCACTGGAACTCGAAGATGTCTATGTTGCCAAAGACTGGGCCCAGTTGAGGATCCGCTCCTCTAAAACAGATCAGCATGGCGTAGGCAGTGGAGTAAGACTGCTACGGTGTTCTTTGGCAGACATCTGTCCGGTTGGTGCCCTACAGGAGTACCTGGCACTGCGTGGCTTGCACCACGGCCCGTTTTTCTGTCACCAAGATGGGTCTCCCCTTACTAAATTTCAGTTTTGGAAGGTGACAGCCAGAGCCCTCACCAGGGTGGGCCTACCAGGTGCCCGTTATGGCACACATTCGTTCCGCATTGGTGCAGCCTCTACAGCAGCTGCTTTTGGGTACTCTGGGGCTGACATACGCAGCATGGGGAGGTGGGGCTCACAATGTTTTCAGTTTTATGTGCGCCCACTCCCGCCATGAGTACCAATCCAGTCACCTTACCTCCCTTTTTCTCAATTTTTCTTTCAGACCCTGGGTGTCGTATTACACCGGTGACAGTATGGCTGGTGGGCCACAGCTATGTGCACAGGGCAGCGCGTTACGCTGCGGCGACAGAGTGGGGACCCCGACTGGGACTGGGTGACCACGCCAGTCTCGCATGGCATGGTAAGCCAGGGATGTTATGGCGGGAGCTGCGGCCTTTCCTTTTTTCTGGCCTGGGGGCTGACCCGCCTGACATTCTAATCATCCACCTGGGGGGCAATGATTTGGGCCAGGTCACCGGCTTATCGCTCAAGCATGCGATTTGCGAGGAACTCGCCTATTTGCATTATGTCTGGCCTGCCACAACCCTGGTTTGGTCGGACATTGTTCCGCGCCATTCTTACAGAGGGGGCGTTAACCTCCTGGCTCTTGACCGCGCTAGGCGCGCGGTCAATAAGGCAGTGGCGCGGTTTCTTGCCACCAGGGCTTGGGGACGGGTTAGTCATCACCCCGATATTAGTCTACAAAATTATGACCTGTATGCAGGGGATGGGGTCCATCTGTCGCGAGGAGGTATGGACCTCCTGTTGGGTGACTGGCGAGCAGGCCTGTTGACCGAGCTGACGGTCTGGGGGGGGGCGTCAGGTCTTCTGTGAAGCCCCTCCGTGTGGCGGGTAGCACTGGTAAGGTAAACAGTATGACCCACAAGTATCCGGCAGGTTCGCAATTGACTGGACAACACTAGACAGGAATAAATTAGTTAAACGTTGTCCGGTCAACGACGAATCAGGCGATGGGGTGATGACGATTGCTAACCAGCATGCATCACCCCTGTGATTTCACGGATACGCGTCAGAGGGTGGGGTCATGAGTTAGTTATTGACTACGGTCAACAATTTGTTTGTTGTTAACAAACAAATTGATACAAATTGATACATTGTAACCAATTGCCGTTGGCAATTTTGGGGTGGTACCTTACCAGTGTTACTTCGGCCTGCTTGCCTTAGGAATTATGATTGGTCGTTTTACCAATACAAATTTATAATTCGGACTAGGGCATTGAATCAATAAATGTGGCCCTTTGCTGTTATCCACTTTCAATGTTGTCTGTGTCCGTTATTGGGGGGGTGCGCCTGCAATGCAAGCGCGGCGCCAAAATGGCCGCCGCGCCCTTTGCGGGCCCCCCCCCCACAGGACAGAGAATCCGGGTAGTTAGGGGCGTGGCCAGCTCCCTTATAAAAGGGGTGGCCACGAGGCAGCCGAGCTGCCATTTTCCCTCAGCGACGGAGCGGAGAAGTTTTTTCCCCTCCACCCCCTCCCTAGTTAACAGTGTGATATTATGGTCGCTTCGGGGCCGGGTGGGAATTTTTGGTTGGGACCCATATTGGCTCCGGGTCCTGGCTTTTTTGCCCATCCCACACTGTTGCTATGGTTTGATATAGGGGTCTTTCTGCGTTCCTACTGTTGACTTTGGTCACATGGGCGGGTAGCACTGGTAAGGTAAACAGTATGACCCACAAGTATCCGGCAGGTTCGCAATTGACTGGACAACACTAGACAGGAATAAATTAGTTAAACGTTGTCCGGTCAACGACGAATCAGGCGATGGAGTGATGACGATTGCTAACCAGCATGCATCACCCCTGTGATTTCACGGATACGCGTCAGAGGGTGGGGTCATGAGTTAGTTATTGACTACGGTCAACAATTTGTTTGTTGTTAACAAACAAATTGATACAAATTGATACATTGTAACCAATTGCCGTTGGCAATTTTGGGGTGGTACCTTACCAGTGTTACTTCGGCCTGCTTGCCTTAGGAATTATGATTGGTCGTTTTACCAATACAAATTTATAATTCGGACTAGGGCATTGAATCAATAAATGTGGCCCTTTGCTGTTATCCACTTTCAATGTTGTCTGTGTCCGTTATTGGGGGGGTGCGCCTGCAATGTAGGATTCCTTGGGAAGCTGGTGCCCTAGAGCCGTAATGGTGAACCTATGCTAGATCTTTTTTGGCTATTTTTTGGGGGGTTGGGCATATAAGCATGATCATGCAAAGTTTCTCCCTCAGCCACAGACAACTATGAAGTTTCCTCATTCCACAGTAATCTCACTAAAAACCAGCTTTTCCCCTTTAAGTCATATCCATTGTCTTATGTTCTCAAGTTTTTAAAGTTTGTTATTAGATAAATATATTTAATTTAATTTTATATTGATTGTCATCTGTTTTCCTTTTCCTTTTTAGTAATGTGATATTTCCTATTCCCTGCTTTTTTGATATCCTTTCTTTCTTCTTTTCCTCCTTCCTTCCTTCCTTTCTCTTACTATTGTACGCTGTCCAGAATGGAGAACTCTGATTTGCCATTGGGGAGGAGTACAAGACAAATGAATGAATGAATGAGTTTAGAAAAGTTGAATATTTAATAGAAGAATAGTTCTAGCAGACAGGGGCTGATTAAACTTCTGTTAACCCCTGCAGCCTATGAAAGACTCTACCAAATAGACCTGGAGGAATCCCACAGGTTCTGGAGGCAGAGGAAGCAGGAAAGCTGCAAGTAAGATGAGGGAAAGGGAAATTCCTGTGCTGTCAGCAGAAATCTTCTCATGTAATACTAGTTTGGATCCAGAGAAATGCCATTCCCCAAAGCAAAATGTTCATTTAAAAATATATATTTAGAATGGAGTTATTGTTGAAATGTGCTACAAAGATCTTCCCTCATAAATTATGAGGTTTCTTTAACAGCTACAATAATTTTAAAAAACTTAAAAGCAGCTCAGATATTGAACACAGGCACTGAATCCTATCATTACGTTTACAGAAGTGTATTTATGTATCTCATAGCTGTTAGATTATTAAATTTTGTATCATGCATGTTTTATGGAAGTTTGTATTCTGTATGGACATTTTGCTATTGGTGATATAAGCTTCTTTTGAGGGGGGAAATGTGTAACTCTAAAGGTCCACAATATTCTATTCATTATCATTTATATTGTTCTTGTTGTTTGTCATAACATCTTCTCAAGTTTATGGCAAACCTATGAATAACCTCCAAAATATCCAGCAATGAATAGCCCTTTACAGCTTGTGCAAATTCAAGGTCTTGGCTTCCTTTATAAAGTCAATCCATCTCCTACATGGTCTATTTTTTTCATGCTCTAAGGTCCTTTTTAGTCAGTCTTGTCTTCTTATTATGTGCTAAAGACACAACAGCCTCAGTTGTATCATTGTTGTTTCTAGAGAGGTCAGGTTGATCTATTTAGGACTCACTTGTTTCTGATGGTTTGTGGCATCCTCAAAGCCTTTCTGAAGCACTATGTTTCAAACAAATCAATTCTTTTCCTGCCAAATTTCTTCTCAGTACAGCTTTTACATCTTTACATAGTAATTAAGAATACAAAATATGGGTGATATTGTTTTTGGTCTCCAGTGAAATGTCCTTACCCTTGATGATTTCTTTCAATTCCTCCATACCTTCCCTTCTGAGTCTTAGTCTTCTGATTTCTTGGCTTTTGATTTCTGAATTGATGACTTACCTTGAGGTACAATCTGCAATCATACAGATTTATATGGCAGTACCTCTAATGTAGGACGGAATGAGCTCCCGTCTTTGTTCCAGCTCCTGCCAACCTAGCAGTTCGAAAGCAAGAAATTGCAAGTAGATAAATAGGACCACTTTGGTGGGAAGGTAAACAGCATTCCGTGCGCTCCGGTGTCTAATCATGCCTGTCACATGACCACGGAAACGTCTGCAGAAGCAGACAGTGCTGGGCTCTTTAGCTTGGAAACAGAGATGAGCACTGCACCCTAGAGTTGGATATGACTGGCTTTCGAGCAAGGGAAACCTTTACCTTTACCTACCTCTAATGATCAGTAGGATTGCACTGTTCCAATAAATCCAACATTATCAAACATTTTACTAGTATATCATATTTAGATTATTCTGTCTTAAATGAGCATGCCTGGTGAGAAAATGTAACATGGCTTCAAAATGTAAATCATTCCATTCTGACATGTATAGCCTTGAGGTTGTTCCTAATGCTATTGAGAGATTAAGAAGACTCCAAAACTATGGGGAAAAACCAGATAAAAACTGTCTATTAAGAGAACAGTAAATGTTCAAAACATCAGTATTTAAATTTGTCCATAGTTAACAGATCTAACTTTCATAGAACTTACAGAATTCCGGCTTTTGACTCAAGGAGACCTCAACAGCAACAACATAATAAACAGAATTGCAGCAAAAAGAGTCATGTTTCTGTCAGGATGAATGATGGAGGGATCATTTACCATGAAGAATAGATGGAAGAATCTGACAAACTTGTAAACTTTTTGTTTTCCCAACACTGAGATTTCCAGCACAGTATTTATTCCACATGCAGTCTAGGTTATACACTAATCTGTACAGAAATTCTCCTAGTGTTCAAAGAATGTTCCTTTGATCTCACTTCCTTTTTCTCCTTGCCCAAATCTGAGTTTAATGCTTTGTACTGATCTATAAATTCACATGTCAGGCCAGACATCCCGCTATGGTGATGGAGTAGACCAGCTCCTTTAGGTGGGATCATGGTCACCTCAGTGGAGGAAATGCCACTGGAAACCATCATATAGGGCCCAACAGCAAAATGAGCAGAGGAGGAACTCTGATTCCCAATTGTCATGGTGGAGGAAAAGGCCATGAGATGGACTGGCTCTGAAGGCACATCTTTACCTATAAGAAGGGCCTTGGGTCATGCATGTCTGGCATGCACATCCACACCTGGCCCAACCATCCAGTACCGAGCCGCCCACACTTACTTAATGACCCTGCGAGCATCGCCGCAAGGGTCCGCCAGCCAAAAGTGGGCCAACTGCCCCACAAACCATAACAAAAATAAAAAACTACAAGGCCCAGTGTCCTCCATGCCGTGCCACCCTTCAGCCATTCAGGCTGAAGGGCGCAAGCATGGAGAATGCTCAGAAGCCAGCATGCGCGTTAACAAAAACAGCTGATGTACGTGTCGTTCCATGAAAGCTTCCCTCCATGAGGCAAAGAAGGCGGAATGGCACTCCGCCTTCTTTGCCTCATGGAAGGAAGCTATCACTACCATCGGTTGGGGGATGAAAGATTTTGCCCCTCTCCAACCTAGGAAAGCGAGCCACTTCTCTCCGTGAGACGAAGAAGGTGGAACAGCCCTCCGCCTTCTTCGCCTCATGGAGGGAAGCTATTGCTACCATCGGTTGGGGGGGGGCAAAATATTTCGTGCCCACAACCGATGGCTGCAATAGCTTCCCTCTGTGAGGAGAAGAAGGCGGTGCGCCATTCTGCCCTCTTTGCCTCATGGAGGGAAGCTATCGCTACCATCAGTTGGGGTGGGCAAAATCTTTTGCCCCCCAAACTGAAGAAAGCGAGGCACTTCCCTCTGGGAGACGAAGGCCATGCCTTCACTTCCTGGAGGGAAGGAATCGCCTTCCATGGAGGGGGTCCGCTTCTCACTTGTTTGGCTGGGGATGAAAGCTTTGGTCCCCACCAACCAAGAGAGAAGCTAACCCCCTCCATGGAAGGTGATTCCTTCCCTCCGAGAGGTGAAGGCACGGCCTTCCATAGAGGGGGTTCACTTCTCTCTTGGTTGGCAAGGGCCAAAGCTTTCGTCCCCAGCCAACCAAGAGAGGAGCAAACCACTTCCCTCCAGGAGATGAGGGCCACGCCTTTGCCTCCCGGAGGGAAGGAATCGCCTACCCCATCTCTCTCTCTCTCTCCCCACTCTCTCTCTCTTCCCCCTCTCTCTTTCTCCCCCTCTCTCTTTCCCCTCTCTCTTGCCCTCCCTCTCTTCTCTCTCTCTCTCTTCCCCCCTCTTCCCCACATGTCTGTGTCTCTCTGTGTGTGTGTGTGCGCGCACCCCAAATCCACCCCAACCACCAACAAAATTTATACCTGCCCGGCAGGGCCAGACAAAAAATGCTAATTTTGTTAATATCATCAAGGCTGCGCAGTCCATTGCAGTCCCATTGTTAAATCCTGCGTAAATCCTTCAATGGAGATGGTTCCGAGATCATAGTGTGTGGGTCACTTTATTGCAAGCTGGGATCCATCTTAAATAAATTCATGACAGTGACATATTTCTTGTTTCAGGAAAAATCATTTTTAGATATGAGTTGCAGTCAATGACTGCTCTGTACCGGGAGACAATTAAAAAGAAAAATATCAGCCATCTAGGGCCTGTTCCTAGATGAGCATGCCAACCTGCCTTGAAGAGCTGATGTCTGTCAGCCCTGCCCACCTGGGTCTAGGGTGCAGCAACAAGTGAGACCTGGAGTGTGGGTGGTCCATTTCTGGGTACAATTCAAACCACTAGCTATGACCTATGAAATCATGTATAACTTGGCTCCAGGCTATCTGAATCAGCCTTCTCACCTCCTGAAACCTTCAGGACATGTCCTTTGTCCCATCATTGGCTGTATTTTTGACCAGCTGCAATTCATGTACCAGCTTCATGGGTAGTTGTGTTGAGAGCAATGCAGTAATCAGTCTTTTAGATTACCAATGCATGGACCAAGATGGACAGCAACTCCTTCCAAGATATGGGTGGAGCTGGACAGTCCAGTATAAATAATGGAAGGCTTCCTTGAACACAAAAAGTATCTGTAGCTTCCTTGTAAGCTCTGGGACAAAGAGGACACCCAATTTCATACCTTATCCCTAAGTGGAAGGACGACATTATCCAGCCTTGGGAGGTCTTGACCTAACTGGGCAGAATTTCACCACAAGAACTGTCAGGGTTAACTTCAGCCTATTTACCCCCATCCAAGCTCCATTCTCCTCCAGGCACTGCTCCAGGACCTGGACAGCTTCCCTGCTGTGGTAAAAAAAGAAGGGATAAAGCTGCAAATTATCAGCATACTGAACCAAAAATTTCCAAATGACCTCCTGAAACAGTCTCATGTAGATGCTAAACAGCATAGAGAAATGGCCAAATCATGAGGGACCCCATTTTGTAGGACTTATGAATCTCACACCAGGATACATTCTCTGGACTCGGTCATCAAGACAGGACTGGAACCTGGTTAAGGCCTGGCTTCCAATCCCAAGGCCTGACAATCTGTCCAGGAGAATACCATGTTCAATAGTATCAAAGGCTTTTGAAAGTCCCAAGAGAACCAACTGGCTGACATTACTCCTGTCAGATTCTCTTAAGAGGTCATACATCAGTGCAACCAGGTTGTATTGACTTTACTTTCATTTTAAAAAGTAATATATCTTGATTCCCTCTATAGGAGAAAGATAGCATAGAAATGATATAAATAGATAAAACAAATAAATAAACAGCTACTAGATTACAATGAAGAGCATATCGATTTAACAACCAAAAATGGATGCTTGCTAAAGACTGGCAAATTGGTGTGACCTTCCATCTTCAAGCCATAAGTGTAGTGCTTGATTGGATTTATCTTCCATTTCTTGCCTGGCAAGAAATGTAAAGTAAATGTCAAATTGATCAGCAAGAATAACATTGATCAGTTAGTTAGTTAGTCAGTCAGTCACTCAATTAGTCAGCCAAAAGCTTGTTTTTAAATAGCTAACAGGACATGTATCTTGATAAATACAAAGAAGTAGCAGCAGCAACAAAAGAGGCTAAACAAAACACAACATGAAAAGACTTCTAAAACCATTGAGATTATGCACTGTATGAACTCTTGCCAAGGTTAAACTGCTATGGAAATAGAGTATTGGCAGCAATTCAATTCTGATTATCAGGTAGCAGTTAACTAACCTGAACAACCACTGAGGACTAATGGCCTTGGGTGGCAAAGTCCACAGGAAAGGGTGATGGTCCCCAAGTGGATTCAATCTCACTTGGATCCATCTTGATGGAGGGCAGCAGCTTCATCATCAATGAGGACTTTGTGTGGCAGAGTAGCTCGAGGCCAGAAAGTGACTTGCGGAACTGTATCAGTGGTATGGATGCCATGCTGTGGTGCAGAAGGCAAATGGAAGGCCACTGCATTATATTGTTTCCAAGACAATCTTCATGGCTGATTGCCAAAAGAATAGCCAATATTTGGAATCAGATATGGCACTTGAAGAAGAAGAGGAAGAAGTGCTAGCATTCAGGATAGGCCTGAAGATCTGGATGACCCAGTGGGTATGGGGTGCCATGGTGGGAGCAGCCCACCCTCCCCGCTGGCTCATATGACTACTCTAAATAACTCGCCATCTGGGAATTTTAGTTTAATTGTCTAAGGATGTATTTTAGTTGTTTAAGTTTACTGGTTTTAGTTAAAATGTTGCAACTCAATTTTGTACTGTAATTGTCATTTTTGTTGACTGTAAGCTGCCCTGAGTCGCCATGGTGAGCAGGCGGCAATATAAGTATAAATAAATAAATAAATAGATAAATTTGTATGCAATTCTTTAAATGTTTTTATTAATTTAAAAATATATACAGAAAAAAGAAAATACAAACAAAAACATTCCAATACAAAAACATAATTTCACTACTACATGATAAAACCATTTCAATGAAATAAGAACCTCCCCTGTATTCAATATAGTAAGTAATTCTTCCTCTTCAAATGTATTCTCCTTATACTTTATATGTAGATTTGTACATCATTTTATTTCATTACATCATTTTCTTCCAAGGGCATGGAAGAAACAAAATGGTCATCCCTTTGAAGCTGTTGGGACAAAATGGCCACTCCTTCATGCAGTAAAAATATAGCAGTTAGTCTTTAAAGTGCTGCAGTGTTTTTTGTTTTGTTTTATTATTTTTTGTTTTTGTTTTCTGATATGCCTGAACCACAGACTAACACTGCTACTATTCCAAAACATTCATCTTAGTAGTGTTAGTGTGTTTTGCAAAAATGTACATCATCTACTTTGAACTTTTTTCAAATGTGTATGTTGTCAACTAACCCCCTTTTTTACTTGTTGCAGGACAAATAGGAAATGTATAATGCTCTCATCACAAATTGCAGTTAATTCTGTATTTGGTTACAAGAAGTACACATTTGAAAAATCCATTATAAAATGAGGAGGAGTTGGCAAAAATAATCTCACTCATCACTTTCTTGATCATATAATTCCTGATCAGTATTTTCTTATTTCAATCTATTCCATACTTCTTCTTTAGAATTATAAGTGTAGAAATTATATGGGACTGCATACTGTAGTAGATGATGTAATACTGATTTGCAAAAATGAATGTACATAACAGATATTCTCAGAGTTTACAATCCTTAAATTTAAGCTATTGACTGACTGATGTAATTCATGCTGATGAATTTGACATTTAGTTAACATAATACCAGACAAAGAGTGGGAGAACAATCAGAGAAGCATTTGCTGAAGACCCTTGGCTGCTGGTGACATGAAGACACAGAAATTTGCTGTGGGAGTTAAGGGAATCTGGAAGCTTAAACGTTCAAAATGCCACAAGCCTGAAATCATTGGCTTTCATAGTCATGATGTATCAATATCACACCACACACACAACATTTGAGAGCTGATGATCTCTGAATGTGAATATTGTAAGAATAAGATGCTGATGCATCTAGCAATTACCGAGTACACAGCAACAGATAAATAACCCATTGTGTTTTTGTATCTTGTATTTTTAGATTTACATGCAGCATGCTATTGTTAGGGTTATTTATTTATCTCTTGACAACAATTATTAGTACTACTTCTTTACCTTAGATAGTATAAAATAATAGCTGCCACAAGTAAGGGTATGTTTACTGAGTCTGGGTTTCTCCTGCATTATTTTTAAATAGATTTCCAAAGATAATAATGAGTATGACATTTTGCATTACTCTGTTCTCCAAGATGATTCTTTTTCAGTACTCAGAGGTGCAGTGTGAGTATGCTGTCAGTAAAAATAGTTGAATGAGCCTAGCAAACAAACTGTGGCAAACCCAGAGGTACATCTAAGGTGATGATTATGGTGGCAATGATATGGGTTATATACATTAAACATTCTGGTGACCTTTCAATATTCTCATGAAAATCCAAAGTACTGGCCTGTGAGGAACTTCCATTGTTTATCACTCTCCATGGAGCATAGATCAGGTGAAGGTAAAGATTGCCCTTGCTTGAAAGCCAGTCATATGCAACTCTAGGGTTCAGTGCTCATCTATTTCATAGCCAAAAAGCCAGTGCTGTCTGCTTCTGCAGACCTTTCCGTGGCCATGTGGCAGGCATGACTAGACACCCGAGCACATGGAATGCTGTTTACCTTCCCACCGAAGTGGTCCCTATTTATCTACTTGCAATTTCTTGCTTTTGACCTGCTAGGTTGGCAGCCGCTGGGACAAAGACGGGAGCTCATTCCGTCCTTTAGTATTTGGGTATTGAAATGCTGACCTGCTGCCTTTCAGTCATCATCGTAGCCACTTGAACCACTTGAACCACTGCTTAGATACTTGTTCCCAATTTTCATACTTTCGTTAGAGGTCATGTTTATGTTTATTCAATTTTATATCCTGCCCTACTCAACACATGGCCGACTCATACTTAGAATTGTATGTGAGGGGACTTCAATTACCCTCACATAGACTGGGTGAACTGTTGTTCAGCACATGATAAAGAGATAAAGTTCCTAGATATGCTAAATGATTGTTCCCTGGGACAGATGGTTGAAGACCCAACTAGAGGTACAAGAATCCTTGACTTGATCCTGAGTAATACTCAGGATCTGGTGCAAGATGTTAATGTGACTGATCCAATAGGGAACAGTGACCACAACTCAATTATGTTTAACTTGATCATAGACGGCAAGTCACTGATAAAATCTAACACAGAGACCTTAAATTTTCAAAAAGGAAATTTCCCAAAGTTGAGGAAACTAGTAAAAAAGAAGCTGAAAGGGAAAATTGAGAGAGTCCAAACACTCCAAGAGGCATGGAGGCTGTTTACAAAAACAATAACAGAGGCTCAATTGGAATGCATACCCAAAACGAAAAAGGGCACTGCCAGGTCCAAGAGGACTCCGATGTGGCTTACAGGAGCTGTTCGGGAAGTGATCAAGAGCAAGAAAAGCTCATTTAGAAGATGGAAGGCTTGTCCGAATGAGGACAGCAGGCAAAAACATAAATTCTGGCAGAACAAATGCAAGGCAACAATCAGGAAAGCAAAGCAAGACTTTGAGGAGCGTATAGCTAAAAATACTCAGAGAAATAAAAAAGACTTCTTTAAGTACATTAGAAGTAAGAACCCAACTAGGAAGGCCATTGGACCATTAGATGACAATGGAAGGCAAGGGGTTATTAAAGAGGAAACAGAGATTGCAGAGAGACTCAATGAATTCTTTGCTTCAGTATTCACTGAAGAAGACAGAGGCCACATGCCCAAAACAGAGCCTATCTTCATAGGGAGGGAAACCGAAGAATTAAGCCAGATAGAAATAACCAGGGAGGAGGTCCTTGCATGTCTTGTTAAACTAAACACTAACAAATCACCAGGACCAGATGGCATCCATCCACGAGTTCTCAGGGAACTTAAAGATGAAATTGCTGATCTCCTAGCCAAAATATATAATCTTTCCCTCAAATCAGGCTTTGTGCCTGATGACTGGAAGGTAGCGAATGTAACACCAATTTTCAAAAAAGGATCCAGGGGTGATCCAGGGAATTACCGACCTGTCAGTTTGACATGTGTCCCAGGTAAAGTGATGGAAACCATCCTAAAAGATAGAATTAATAGGCACATAGAAGAGAAGGCGCTGCTAAAGGAGAGCCAACATGGCTTTTGCAAGGGCAAATCATGCCTCACTAATCTGTTGGAATTTTTTGAGAGTGTCAACAAGCATGTGGATAAGGGGGATCCAGTTGACATTGTTTATCTGGACTTTCAGAAGGCTTTTGACAAGGTCCCACACCAAAGGCTCTTGAATAAACTTACCAGTCATGGAATAAAGGGACAGGTCTTGTCCTGGATCAGCAACTGGCTAAGGGACAGGAAACAGAGGGTAGCACTAAATGGACACTTCTCCAAGTGGAGGGAAGTAAAGAGTGGGGTCCCCCAAGGTTCAGTACTGGGACCCCTGCTTTTCAACCTCTTCATAAATGATCTAGAGGTAGGAGTAAAAAGCAAGGTAGCCAAATTTGCTGACGACACTAAATTATACAGGGTAGTGAAAACTGTGAGAGATTGTGAGGAGCTCCAGAGGGATCTCTCGACACTGGGGGAGTGGGCAAAACAGTGGCAAATGAGTTTCAACATTAGTAAGTGCAGAGTGATGCATGTTGGGGCAAAGAACCCCAATTACATTTATAAACTGATGGGGTCTGAACTCTCTGCGACAAACCAGGAAAGGGACCTTGGTGTCCTGGTGGACAACTCAATGAAGGTGTCAACCCAGTGTGCCTCAGCAGTGAAAAAAGCAAACTCAATGCTAGGGATCATTAGGAAGGGTATAGAATATAAGTCAGCAAGTGTCATTTTGCCTCTTTATAAATCTATGGTGAGGCCCCATCTGGAATACTGTGTACAGTTCTGGTCGCCATACCTTCAGAAGGATATTATGGAGCTGGAAAAAGTGCAGAGGAGGGCAACCAGAATGATTAGGGGACTGGAACACCTTCCTTACCATCTGAGGCTGCAACGGTTGGACCTCTTCACTCTTGAACGACGACGTCTAAGAGGTGACCTGATTGAAGTTTATAAAATCATGCACGGTGTGGACAAAGTAGATAAGGAAAAACTGTTTTCCCTATCGCATAACACTAGAACTAGGGGACACTCCATGAAACTTTTGGGTACTAGTTCTCAAACAAATAAGAGAAAGTACTTTTTCACCCAGAGGATTACTGGTCTATGGAACTCCCTGCCAGAAGAAGTGGTGACAGCTGTCAGTCTTGACAGCTTTAAGAAAGGATTAGACAAGTTCATGGAGGACAAGAGTATCAATGGCTATAATTATGGATACTTAAGGACAACCTCCGGGTTGGAGAGATAGGCAGGATATCTCTCAATGCCATGTCCAGGGAATCCTAAGCAGGTGAAGGCATCTGCTTGGGAATACCCTGAAGGAAATGGTGAGCCACTGTGTGAGACAGAATGCTGGACTGGATGGGCTGTGGCCTGTTCCAGCAAGGCTGTTCTTATGTTCTTATGTTCTTATGAATTATTTAGGTTACCCATGAAGGGTATAAATTACAGGAGGAAGCATGTCTTAAATGCCCATTGTTGGGAAATATGAATGGAAGAATCCAAGTTAGAAGACTCAAAAAATGATGGATATCTTAGGCTTAGTGAACTTTTGGTACACCAGATGGGAGGGAGAGAGAGAGGTCTCAGAGTTGGGGGTGATTCCACGCTATTTACTGTTTGCCTGTTTACCATGCTTTCAAACTGGAGCAACGTCAGGATGAGACTCTGAAAGGACTGAGGTCCTTGGCGACCTCTGAGATGCCACTATCGGATGTGGTTGTGGATCAGTTTGGAAGCTTCCAGGGGCTGTTGTATCGGGAAACTATGTGTGTGGGTGGGAGGCAGTCCTGTTTGCAGCTTGTGGTACCAAAAATGCACAGGTTGAAATTGGTTCATATTGCTCATGGTTCCGGTATTACCAATCATGCCAACTTTAAGACAACCCTGGGCAGGGTTGCTAAGCTTTTTTTCTGGGAAGGGATGGTGGCTGATGTAAGAGACGTTTGTGATGATTGCCATGTGTGTAAAGGCAGGATTGCTGGGGTTGAGGGTTTGCAACGGGAAGGGGAAAAAGTTACCATCTACTTGGAGTTCCTAAAAGCGACCTGGGAGGGTAGGAAAATCCCTCCATCCCCGGCCCTGACTGAGATCCTGAAAGAGTTTTCTGGGCTGTCTTTGTCACCCAAGCAAATAGCCGATCTGAGGCTGGGCACATGGGTGTTGGTAAGGCACCCACTTGTCCAGGATGAGGAGGTCAACTGGGAGGGCCAGGGGGTAGTTTGCCAACAGCTGGATGCCCTAAAATTTCTGGTGGAAGTCCCGGGGAAGGCCCCCAGAGTGTTCCATGTGAAGGATCTGATAGCTGGTTTCGCCCCTGCCGTTGTTCTGCCCAACCGGTTTCTGAAGCCCACTTGGGGAAGGCTGAAAGGAGGTGGTGGGGGTATGAATGGGGCCCGGAGAAGGTCAGCCTCTGGGGAGAGAGGTGGTGTTTGTTTTGGGAGAGTTCTCGGTGGCATCTGTTGGGTGAGACTGAGCCTCGTAAAAGCAGGCCTGATTTCTGTATTTGCCTTTGCTAAAAATGCTGTTTTTGAGTCACTTGCCTTGTTTGCTGTATCATGCTTAGGTAGCTAACTAGGCCTCCCTGCTCCTGGCCGTGGCTGAAATCGGGGTGCTCGGGCCCTGATGTCCACCTTGGGGGGGGGGCTGTAAGAGCAGTAGTCAGTCGCCCTTCCCCCATTGAGTCCTTCTTTCCCCATGAGTTCCCATAACATCTAGGTAGCATGGGGAGGAGGGAGTGAAGTCGGAGATGTCTGCTAGCCACACCGTTATCTGCTGGGACATTCCAGAGAGCAGGAGTATTGGCCAAGGAGTGAGAAAGTGGGGCAGGGGTGAAGCTCCGTGATTGATATGAATAATTGACCCCAGAAGAGTGGGTGATTGGGTTACATCAGCAGGCCAAAATTAAGGAGAGATGGGCTGGGAGTAGAGCAATGCAATATATATTCCATGCACTGTTTTGGCACACAAGGTTTTGGCTGTGATCTGTTTTCTTCTCTTCTTTGGCTGATGGGGGAACGTGTCGCTCCCCACCATGCTGGTGGGAGCGAGGAATTGGGGTAGATGAAGCCCTGTTTGGCTGCCAGTTAGGTCTTTTGTTTTCACACTGTTTGCTACTGATTGTTCTGTATGGTTTTTTCACATGCAATAAACAAATCAAACTGAAGAGAATTGGTTCCAGCCTGGTTGCTTTCCAGAGTTTTATACTACAATTCCCAGAATCCTCAGCCTGTATTGATAATGGACTCTTGGCTACCTAGCTATTTAATGTGTTTCAATAAGCTACTTATTATATTATTATTATTTTCAATTTTCAGTTCTGAGCATTTATAGTTCTTTTTCTGCTTAATGATGAATTTCTTCTTTCTTATTTATATCTGCAGAATGGGAATTCTAACTTTTTCCCCTTGTATTTTGTGTTATCTGTGAATTATGTAACTGTCTGACAAAATTGAAACAGTAGATCAATACAGTGAGAAAAATTCAACCCACATAGTACATACTATTGCCTATGTTAAGCAACTGACTGAATTATGTATGTTTTGTTTATAACACTGGATGTTTTCAAAGTTTCCCTCTTAAGTTGTTTATAAAGGTTTCACAAATCAATACACACTTCTTAAAAAGGATTACAGTATTTTGCATGGATTTGTTTGTACTGACTATTTGTCATTTGTAATCCTTCCTCAATTCTTAAATTGTCATTATTATTTCTGGTTGAATTTCTAAACTAATTAAAGAAAATCTTGGCCCAGAGCAGGGATTGTACCTAGTAACCTACCACAGCAATGTATGTCCCAACTTTAAAAGCATATATGGGCCTTTGTTGCCTAGGAAAAACCCAAAACAGGAAAAAGGCTTTCTGTTGTGTGATAAATGTTCTTTTAATGGTTGGTGAAAAGAGAGTTCTAATTTTTTGGAATAGTAGACATGTTAGTCTGTGGTTCAGGCATATCAGAAAGCGAAAAACAAAAAACAAAAACACTGCAGCACTTTAAGGACTAACTGCTATATTTTTACTGTAAGCTTTCGTGGATCAAGTCCACTTCTTCAGAGAAAGAAGTAAAACTTCCAGGCATGGTTTATATACGCCAGATGCAGTGGTCAAGATGTTGCAAGGCAAATGGATCACAAAGCAATGAGGTAAAGAGTAATCAAGCAGAATAACAGACAAGCATGCATATCAATACAGCTTCCTACAGCTAGCAGTAACAGATGATTTTTCAGATTAGTTTTAAATGTCCCCCTTTCAATCTTAAAAGTGTCTAGTTGCCATGCAAATCATATGCTAATAAGTTTAACCTCTTACTGGTTTAATCTCTTACTTGCGTCGGCACATCCTGTTGTTCTCATGTTGTAAAAGAGAATTTGGAGGAAAGTTAGTGAAGGTAGTACAATACACCAAAATATAGTATATAAAATATCTAGCAGGATACAGTATAGCAATTTATGTATGTAAGTGATAAAGTCATACGAATTGGAATATCTAGGTGATTTGGAGACACCATCAGAAACTCTGTGGGTAAGGGTACCAGGCCACAAGGATGGTCTCACAGTAGGCATATACTATCAGCCTCTGACCCAAATTCCTGAGGGAGACTGGCATTTGGAGAATGTTGTAAAGAAGGCATCCAAGAAGGGGAGCCTGGTTATAATGGGGGAATTCAATTACCCTCACATAGAGTGGGTGAACTGTTGTTCAGTACATGATAAAGAGATAAAATTCCTAGATATGCTAAATGATTGTTCCCTGGGACAGATGGTTGAAGACCCAACTAGAGGTACAAGAATCCTTGACTTGATCCTGAGTAATACTCAGGATCTGGTGCAAGATGTTAATGTGACTGATCCAATAGGGAACAGTGACCACAACTCAATTATGTTTAACTTGATCATAGACCGCAAGTCACTGATAAAACCTAACACAGAGACCTTAAATTTTCAAAAAGTAAATTTCCCAAAGAGGAGGAAACTAGTAAAAAAAGAAGCTGAAAAGGA
This sequence comes from Bradypodion ventrale, assembly GCA_035047345.1. Classification (NCBI taxonomy): domain Eukaryota; kingdom Metazoa; phylum Chordata; class Lepidosauria; order Squamata; family Chamaeleonidae; genus Bradypodion; species Bradypodion ventrale. The sequence goes on from JAWDJE010000003.1 coordinate 53,583,709, forward strand.
AAACTGAGAGAGTCCAAACACTCCAAGAGGCATGGAGGCTGTTTACAAAAACAATAACAGAGGCTCAATTGGAATGCATTCCCAAAAGGAAAAAGGGCACTGCCAGGTCTAAGAGGAGTCTGATGTGGCTTACAGGAGCTGTTCGGGAAGTGATTAAAAGCAAGAAAAGCTCATTTAGAAGATGGAAGGCTTGTCCGAATGAGGACAGCAGGCAGAAACATAAATTCTGGCAGAATAAATGCAAGGCAACAATCAGGAAAGCAAAGCAAGATTTTGAGGAACGTATAGCTAAAAGTACTCAGAGAAATAACAAAGACTTCTTTAAGTACATTAGAAGTAAGAACCCAACTAGGAAGGCCAATGGACCATTAGATGACAATGGAAGGCAAGGGGTTATTAAAGAGGAAACAGAGATTTCAGAGAGACTAAATGACTTCTTTGCTTCAGTATTCACTGAAAAAGACAGAGACCACATGTTCAAAACAGAGCCTATCTTCATAGGGAGGGAAACCGAAGAATTAAGCCAGATAGAAATAACCAAGGAGGAGGTCCTTGCATGTCTTGTTAAACTAAATGCTAACAAATCACCAGGACCAGATGGCATCCATCCACGAGTTCTCAGGGAATTTAAAGATGAAATTGCTGATCTCCTAGCCAAAATATATAATCTTTCCCTCAAATCAGGCTTTGTGCCTGATGACTGGAAGGTAGCGAATGTAACACCAATTTTCAAAAAAGGATCCAGGGGGTGATCTAGGAAATTACTGACCTGTCAGTTTGACATGCGTCCCAGGTAAAGTGATGGAAACCATCCTAAAAGATAGAATTAATAGGCACATAGAAGAGAAGGCGCTGCTAAAGGAGAGCCAACATGGCTTTTGCAAGGGCAAATCATGCCTCACTAATCTGTTGGAATTTTTTTGAGAGTGTCAACAAGCATGTGGATAAGGGGGATCGAGTTGACATTGTTTATCTGGACTTTCAGAAGGCTTTTGACAAGGTCCGGCACCAAAGGCTCTTGAATAAACTTACCAGTAATGGAATAAAGGGACAGGTCTTGTCCTGGATCAGCAACTGGCTAAGGGACAGGAAACAGAGGGTAGCACTAAATGGAGGGAAATGGAGGGAATTCGAGAGTGGGGTCCCCCAAGGTTCAGTACTGGGACCCCTGCTTTTCAACCTCTTCATAAATGATCTAGAAGTAGGAGTAAATAGCAAGGTAGCCAAATTTGCTGACGACACAAAATTATACAGGGTAGTGAAAACTGTGAGAGATTGTGAGGGATCTCTTGACACTGGGGAAGTGGGTGAAACACTGGCAAATGAGCTTCAACATTAGTAAGTGCAGAGTGATGCATGTTGGGGCAAAAACACCAATTACATTTATTAACTGATGGGGTCTGAACTCTCTGTGACAAACCAGGAAAGGGACCTTGGTGTCCTGGTGGACAGCTCAATGAAGGTGTCAACCCAGTGTGCCTCAGCAGTGAAAAAAGCAAATTCAATGCTAGGGATCATTAGGAAGGGTATAGAAAATAAGTCAGCAAGTGTCATTTTGCCTCTTCATAAATCTATGGTGAGGCTCCATCTGGAATACTGTGTACAGTTCTGGTCTCCAGAAGGATATTATGGAGTTGGAAAAAGTGCAGAGGAGGGCAACCAGTACGATTAGGGGACTGGAACACCTTCCTTACCATCTGAGCCTGCAACAGTTGGGCCTCTTCACTCTTGAACGAAGGCGTCACTAGAACTAGGGGCACTCCAAGAAACTTTTAAGAGAAAGTCCTTTTTCAACCAGAGGATCATTGGTCTATTGAACTCCCTGCCAGAAGAAGTGGTGACAGCTGTCAGTCTTGACAGCTTCAAGAAAGGATTAGACAAGTTCATGGAGGACAAGGGTATCAATGGCTATAATTATGGATACCTAAGGCAACCTCCGGGTTGGAGAAATAGGCAGGATATCTCTCAATGCCATTTCCAGGGAATCCTAAGCAGGTGATGGCATCTGCTTGGGAATAATACTCTGAAGCAAATGGTGAGCCACTGTGTGAGACAGAATGCTGGACTGGATGGACTGTGGCCTGTTTCAGTAAGGCTGTTCTTATGTTCTTTATATTCTTATATCAAATTTGATAATGTCCCAGAAACCCTTGGCCAATATTTAAGCCTCTGTGATGGGTGTCCAACAGATGGATGTATTTGATTTCTGCTGACTCTCTTTGGATCCTAGTCTTGTAATTTCTCTGCTCCAGAATTGTAACGTTCAGGTCTTGGATAGAGTGTCTATGTAGACTGAAGTGGTATGAGACAGGTTTCTCTGTTTTGCCATTCTGGATGTCTGAATTTTGTCCATTAATTCTTTTGCACAAAGATTGTCACACAAATGATTCAGGTTTACAAAAGAGGGCAGAATTTGATCCCTTTGTGTTCTTTCCCTCATATAACTTTTCCTTCATCTTCTTTTCCTGTCAGATCACCTGAGAAATATTTCAGTTGAAAGCATCACAAAGGCTACTATTAGTAGCCAGTCAGAATGTTGGGAAGGGGAGCAGGAAATTTGAACCTGTGAAATAGCCTGGGAACCAAAGAGGAGTCTATTTTTGTCTCAGTCATTCCTTGGGCAGGATTACTCCATGCAGAAATCCTAGTATCCTGCACTTTAGATTATTTTTATTGCCTGCCTGTTAGCCTATCATGCCTCCATTTTGGATCTTTTCATCTTTTCTGCTTTTTGTGTCTTAATTTTTTTCCACTGAAATACTCCCCATATCCATTTTCCCCATCTGTCTGTTTATTCTTCTTTTCTTCCTTAGACTCTTTTTGCTGCTACTTGGCCTGCCAACTACTGCTTGCTAGACTCAAATTAAAGAGAAGGAGTGAAAGCATAGGAGGGAGAGAAATTGTCCTGTACTTTTCCTGCTCCTGTTCTTGTTGTCTGTTTCTCAAAACTGATTGTTTTCAGGAGTTGAGGGTAGAAATTGTTTTGTTGCAGGATCAAAAAGAAAAGCATGGGAGATAGAGGAAGAATGCCCTCCGCCTATAGCAACAAGCTATAAGGTAAACGTTTCCCTTGCTCGAAAGCCAGTTGTATCTGACTCTAGGGTTCAGTGCTCATCTCTGTTTCAAAGCTGATGAGCCAACGCTGTCTGCTTCTGCAGAGATTTCCGTGGTCATGTTGCAGGCATGATTAGACACCGGAGCGCACAGAATGCTGTTTACCTTCCCACTGAAGTGGTCCCTATTTATCTACTTGCAATTTCTTATTTTTGAACTGCTAGGTTGGCAGGAGCTGGGACAAAGATGGGAGCTCATTCTGTCCTGCATTCTGTCCAGTACTTGGGAATCGAACTCCGACCTTCCAGTTGTCAAGTTCAGCATCTTAACCACTTGAGACACCGCAGTCTACATCATCCAAATAACCAGTCTTTGGAGTAGACATGAAAACATGAAAATATATATATTCAAATCCACTGAACACCATCTAGTGACTGTTCTTTATTAGCCCACAATTGTACTTCATTCTTAGGGGCAACCGAGAAATGTTAGATTTATTAGGAGATGAATAGTACAGACGTGGTGGCTGGAATCCCTTCAGCATTGCATTCCATTTGCAGTAACCACAAATTCTTCTCCTGTTTCAAATAATATAACCTATCCCCTTAGAAAAGATATATATTTATTCATTGGTCAAAGGTAAAAACTCTGAACCATTCAACAAGCCTAGATGTTCAAGCTCAACATTTCATTGCAAGGTTTTGCAGAGGCTCAAATTAACAAATTGTCTCATGCTAACATGCCAATATTACTGGGGATTAAAAGGTTTAACCTTTTTTAGAATCAATAGAATATAAAACTTCTTGGGCTAGTTTTTATTTCAAAATGTTTTCAATGCATGTTTTTGTAAATCAGATTTGTTCAAACTACTGAAATGTAGTTTTTGAGTTTGGTTTCTCAATGATAACCATGAAAGTTCACTAGCCACATTGATAAAAATATGATGAAATATTTATACCAAAAACAGAGTCTTGCCAACACATCAGCACCACAGTTTGTAATGTACAAACTTTGAAAATTTTATTGGGATAAGGCACAAAATAATTTTCTTTTAAGACTGTTCAGTACATAAAACATTTGCAAGCCATTGTATTGCCCCTTATTATGTTATTCCAACTGAACAGTTTTCTACTGTGTTTTTCAGGTTCTTCAGAGACAGAACCAGCCTTCAATTCCAGACCATACCACACTATCCATTTAACCACAGACATTCTCATTGCACTATTATTTGGGCATTAACTCCTATAGTTTTTAATTCCATGGAGGGAAAGAGTATAGAATGTGGAAGCAATAGTTTGCAGATTACAGTTTCCAAAATTCCCCTGGACATAGTGGTCATTCTGACTGGGGTGTTCTCAGAAACATAACCCCCACCCCCAAAAAAGAAAAATAAACTTTCCCCAGCACCAGTGATGCACTGCAAAAATTATTACTACCTACTCTGTGGGCTGACCAAATCTGTGGGTGGGGCCAAATCTGTGGACGTGGCCAAGCATCCTGCATTATGGGCTATGGAGGAGGGTGTGGCCAACCAAGTGGGCATGGCCTGGGGAAATTTCCACTACCGGTTCTTCAGAACCTGACATAACCTGCTGCAGTGCATCACTGCCCAGCACTCAATGAGAGTATGGTTCCATTCTTGTTCTCCCCTTCCATATACTAACACCAACACCAACACCAACACCAACACCAACAACAAAAAACATTTTCCAGCATGTGAATATTTCTTTGTGGATGTTTTAATTTTTGACCTGGTGTTTCCAGTGGGATTTAAACTTTTGATTAAGTGGTTTAAGGATTGCAGTTTTTATCAATGGAAAGGATAGCCACTGCTGCCACTGCAGCAGCAGGAGCAGCAGCAATAATAATAATAATAATAATAATAATAATAATAATAATAATAATAATAATAATAATAATAATAATAATAATAATAATAATAATAATAATAATAATAATAATTTCATGTCAGAAATTATTCTGGGTTGAAAGGATTTATTTTCTGAAGAAACTCCACTCAGGGGATGCCCAAATGAGGCTCCTTTCATGGCCCCAAGTTCTTTTTCCCACTAAATTGGTCCCTATTTATCTGCTGTCAATTTCTTGCTTTCAAACTGATAGGTTGGCAGGAGCTGGAACAGAGATGGGTGCTCAAACTGTCATGCAGTAGCCAGGTCTAGAATTGCTAACTCGCTGGACTTCCAGCTAACAAGGAAAGCTTCTTAACAACTGAGCCACCACGGCCTCTCCCTTCCATATTATTATAGGTCATAGGAATAAATACTATACATTGGCTAGTTCCTGGACACAGCCAGCAAACTCAAAAATATTATTTAGTAATTGACAAATATATTATCATTTTTGTCATTGAAGTTTCTATTACCATTACATTTTTCTGTACAGAAAAGACCACTTACAGCATTACTGTTCAGTCAAGAACACCATTGCTTTCATTTTGTTAATCTGATTTCCTTTAAAGAGGAAAATAGAAAGAAAGGAAAAGGTGATGAGAGGTCAAAGTAAACAGCTCCTTTATATATAACAGTTGTGTAAGAAGATGGTATTTTGACAGAGGCAGTTTTTAAAATCTCAATATGAGTGCTATGCTATCTGTCATTTTGAAGTATAGGAGAAGAATCCTTCAGCACCTGGCAAAAGAAAATGCAAAATTCAGGTCAAGGCCACACGGAGAGGGTTATTGGAAGATATAGTAGTAATATGTGGCTCAAGTGGCTAAGACACTGACTGGAAGACGGGAGGTCAGCCGTTCGATTCCCGAGTACTGCAGAACAAAATGAGCTCCCGCCTTTGTCCCAGATCCTGCCAATCTAGCATTTTGAAAGCAAGAAATTGCAAGTAGACAAATAGGGACCACTTGGGTGGGAAGGTAAACGGCATTCTGTGTGCTCCGGTTTCTAGTCATGCCTGCCACATGACCACAGAAACGTCTGCTGAAGCAGAAAGTGCTGGCTCTGGCTTTGAAACAGAGATGAGCACTGAATGCTTGAATCGGATATGACTGGCTTTTGAGCAAGGAGAACCTTTACCTTTACCTTAACAGTAATATGTAATGATCAGTCCCTTCCCTTCCTCTCATTTTATCTTTTAATATATTACTCATACTATAAGACCTTAGAAAAACAAAGGAATTTTTCTATACAAAAGATTCCTGCTTCTCATCTAAGTACAGTAGTATATGTTTCATTAACTATCTCAACAGATGTGCATGAACTTTTTAAATTTATTGTAGTCCTAAGAAATACTTGCAGAATCCAAAACACTTTAATGTAAGATTCAGAGACAGTGAATATCACATTAACGATGAGCAGTTAGTAAAGGAAACAAGATCACTTATTAATACATCTGAACTGATTCTAGTTTACAATGAAAGATTTGCTTCCTAACAGAAACCTTCTTTCAGTGAATGAAACCTCCTGTTAAGGTCAGCTTTAGACTGAGTCTTTCAGATAGCATCCTGAATCTTTTATGCTGGGAACAAACATTTAATATCATATGCTTTGCCTTTCATGCACTATATGAAATCAGAAATGAAAGCACACCAGGCTGGCTAGGTTAGGATGCACAGATAATTTTCATGTTTTCCATTCTGGAATACTTCAGTTAATAGGATTTGCCTATGCTTCATTAAATGTGAATGCAAGTGGCTGTGCTTTAACAACTTATTCACCTTTAATCTTTTTGAAAACAGATTGTGGGTTTGAACTTCAAATGTACAATTGCGCCACAGATGTGTATATATTGATCTTCAAGATAAACAGAGCACTTTGCCAAATTTTACACATTTGCTGGTTCTCTTAAAAATGGAAGTGATCATTGAACTGAGCCTTCTCTTTGATATAGAGAATGATATCTTAAAAGTGTTCAGTGACTTTCATACCAAAGCTTCTGCATTCAAGGGAAATAATTATGCTGTGTTGTGGCTCATACCTCACTTGGAAAACCTGTATAGGAGGATTTTGTCCAAAACATGTATATCCCATTTAAGTTTCATGCCTCAACAACCCAACATAATCCTTAAAGAGGTATGTGGAGCCCACATGCTTTGAGGAGAGTAAGTTAGCTCTGTCTCTCCATTGTCAGATGACTGGAGAAGTGTGACTTGACTGTATGAACAAGTACTGGCTATTATAGCTGGGTAACATCTCCACACAAGCAAAAAAAAAAAAAAGAATAACCTGTTAAATTTCATACCCCAAGGTCTGGAAGGGAAAATCTGCCCGTCTCCATTTTTCCTACAATTAAATATCATAAAACGTCAAGTTCATTCTAACATTACAATATAGTAAGAATTTTGCAAATATTGGCAGTTTCTTATTTTAAAAATGACATGAAACCCCACGGATGTGCAGAAGTAAAACGTCAACACTACTTTTATTTCAGGTTCTTTCAACAGGCTCTTCTTTCATTTTTTTTGGTTCTTCTGAGTTCCAGTCCTTTCAGTAAACTAAAAAGTACCCGCATCCTTCTGATTCTTTTAAAATTAAGGTTTATGGTGCTGAACTAAACTACACCAGACGGAATCCTCAAAACTACTCCAAAAATAATAGTCTCCTCCAAACATGGGCAAGAGCAGTGCACAAGAAAAATCAACCATCCACAGAAATATGCAGATACTAACACTACTTTTAGGTTCACATTTCTCATCACATCAATCCAGATGTTTGACAATACAGAAAAAGAAATCATCACCATTATTGGTATCAAAGTAAAAGGCATACACATTTACTAAGGACAGTTTAAGCAACCCATCCAACCTCAATCGCCAAGATAATATAAAATATTTCAAAATAGAAAACAAAAAGTAAACCAAAACTGGAAGGATAACAGCAAGATAATGCCCAATATCCTGCTACTTAGCATAGTCTATTGCACTATAAAATTAGCCTAGTACAGTGGTGGCGAACCTATGGCATGTCAGCCAGAGGGGGCACTCAGAGCCCTCTCTGTTGACATGCATGTCATCCTCCCAGCACAGAGCTCACTCCACCCCTCTGCCTAGCAGCCCAATGGAAGCACTTCCTTCTTTTCCCCCAGCATATAGTTCGCCCCACCTCCCTTCCCAGCAGGCCAATGGGAACACTTACTCCCTCCCCCCAGAACAGAGTTCACTCTGCCTCTCTTCAGCTTGGATGGAAGCCTGTTGAGTTTGGGTACTTAGTCTTTAAAAGGTTCACCATCAATAGCATATGTTGTGATCCAACCCTCCTCTGATGAGGACATGGATCAGGGGGCACTCTCTATGCCTGCACCCAAGCCTGAGTATGCCCTGAGCCAGGGATCTCAGCCTCTGCCTGGCCTAAGTCTGTTTTTCCCAGCAGTTGACCTGTCATATCAAGAGTCTGGCTCTGACAGTGATCAGCCCTCAGTCAGGGAGAGGTCCAGGAAACAGATACACCTGAGATGCAGGCAGGTTAGAGCACCAAAGAAGGTTGGGAGGCTTATAAACAAGCTTCTTGCAGACTGCAAGTGTCATTACAACTCTTGTGCAAAGACTGACATCCTGCTTGACTCCAGAATGCCTGCCTAGACCCTGACCTGTCTGCTGTGACTCTGACAACCCTGATGATGCCCCTGGACACCCTTTGTATTAGACTACTGACTTGGACTAGTGGTAAACAGACCTCAGCTTGCCTTTTGGACTTTGATATCTGGACTATCCTTGAACAAGACTCTCTGTGAAGTGCTGCCATGTGGCGACCATGCCAGCCCAGGTGGGTCAGCACAGCATAGTACATTGCACTGTAGAAAGCCCAGTGAATCAATGAGGATTTGGTGAGTCAACTTTCCCATTGATTCAAATGGGACTTCTGTAACTGAAATTTAAGTTATATAAATAAGTTATAGTAGGAGTTGGCCCTCACCGAAGAGAGAAAAACCAGGGCAGAACCAGCCTAAAAAAGGTTGGTGCCTCCACCCCTCCCTGCACTGGTTGGCTCCCCAGGGTGGTCTGACTCCTTCTCAAGCTGCACACGGGTAGGAGGCAGGCCTTTGGATAGCTGATGCCAATGCAATACACAACATATGTGGTCAGTGGAATCACTTCTTTTGCTAAAATAATATATAAAGAGCCTACAGACGTTTGTTCCAGTAGACAATGATTAAGTAAAATAAGATTAATATACCAAATTTTTTTGTTACGTGTTGTTCTTGCAAAAATTAATGAAAGAAGTCTCCTTTTCTTTCAGGTGAAATTAGCACAAAAGCTTTCTACCATTTCCCAATAAAACCAACATTATGTTTTTAGAGAACCAATTTTTTTTGCCTAATATTGGAAGATGAAGAGTAATTTTCCTCCTCCAATTCCCACCCAAATATATACAGTTATGCTGGAGATGTAAACAAAAACAGAGTAGACAAACAGGTACTGCTCAAAACATGTGAGAATTACAAGCCCCAAATTGTAATGCCAAAAATCATTCAGGTTTTCAAAGATCTATAGAAAATTCTGCTGACATTTTCTCTCAGGTGAACATGTGAAAAACAAACAAAACTTGTAAGAGGATCAGCAACACCAGCAGAAAGCTCACATGCAAAGCATATTGATACTTTTCCTTGATCTCCTTAGTGGCTTTTAAGTTCACTCTGGGTGGCATGTTTTAAATTTAGGGTAACAGTGATACCTTGGTTTCACAAGTTTGGACTTTATACGGATTTGGACTTTGTATGAGGCATGCAAAATCCTAGCTGCGATGCCTCATACAACGTCCAAATCCTTGCTGCGATGCCTCGTACAATGTCGTTTCCGTAGAGATACATTGTACTGTAACAGCACAGACTTCAGGGCAAAGTCAAGGAAACAGACAGGAAACTGACAGAACTTTAAGAAAACATTGTCTAAAGGCTAAATACATTACAAAAACATGTCAAACAACCCTGATTGTCCAAGAACCTGAAGAATGCTGCACAAATCCCAGGAATGCTTCTAAAAATTCTGATGAAAAATTCAAAAAGATCCAAAATAACGCTCAAAGCCACTCCTAAACACTCTTTGCCTTGGGCAAAACCCACAAGAGCAATGCACGCATGTGTCCAAACTTTTATACAGCCCAGGAACAATGCAACCTGGGAAAAACTGAATGCCTCATACAAAGTCGAGCGACTTTGTACGAGGTAACTTTTTTCAAGAAATTGGGCGATGTTGTATGCATTCGATGTTGTATGAAGCGGACTTTGTATGAGGTATTACTGTATCTTGTATTCACATCAAAAGTGAGTGTAATGTTCACTTTGCTTTATTGCATAAACTTCTAGGATCACCATGTTGTTCCTGTTTAAAATGCACGCATGCAAGCATGTGCACATGCATGCATGTGCACGCACGCGCGCGCGCGTGCGCGCGCACACACACACACACACACACACACACACACACACACACACACACACACACACACACACACATGTATGTATATATGTGGCCAGAATTCCAAAGTGTGTGTCTCTTTGGTTTGAGGTGTTGAAAATGTAGTCTGGTTTATCAAAAACACAGCTGCCTTCCTTGAGTTCAAGAATTCTCATAACAAATAGATTTCTTTACAAATTTGTGAGAAAACCCTGAGGAAAACAGCTGCATTATTGCAAAACCTATGATATCTCAGCCAAGTCTAAACTACTGTGATTTTAACCCTACTTTCAGATATTTTTCTTTAGTTTTTAGTTTTTCTTTAGAAATATATTGCATAGTAAAAATAAGACTTTCCGCCCAATATTGTCATAATGAAATAAAACCCTTTAGGATTCTTGATTGACCAAAAAAATGCATTTATCTAATGTCATCATCACAATGCTACTAAAAAGGGGATTCTAAGGGAATGGAAGAAGGAATATAATTAATTGAATGGAAAGCCTGGAGATAACAGTTAAAATAAAAATTGTTGAATGTTATTAGACACAGTATAAACTAGTTTCACTAGAGGATAAGTACAAGAGCATGCAGAAAAATGTAAAAATGATGGAAGCAAATCACCCTCATTTTCTCAGATAACTGGAATTACCTGCCCATCCTCACCAAACCCTACAAATCACCCAAATATACTTTTGCCGTTATTGTTCAAATTACCTTTTGGATGGATCATATAAAAAACCTGCAGGTGTAACAGTGAACACATTAGAGCAGGGATGGCCAACCTTCATGCACCTGGTGTTTTTGGACATCAAATACCAGAAGCCCAAGGAAGCACACATGCTAATCAAGGCTTTTGGAAATTGAAGTCCAAGAACATCTGGGGCATGAAGGTTCTACACTAGAGCATCACACACCTACAATGAAACTTTATTACTCATATTGTTTGGACAAGGCTGCAAAATAAAGCTGATTTTCTGGATACTGGGGGCACACAGAAAGAGCCTTCAAAGAGACTGTGGTATTTTTGAACCACAATCAGCCATACCCTGGTAACAGCAACTCTTTCTCACACTAGATCAGGTGAAAGGAACTCCAGAATGAACTCATCAAAAGGTGCCTTTATTTGGCAGTTTCATGTCTGTCTTAAACTACTTCTTCTTCTTGTGTGTCTATCTATCCATCTGCCTATGTATCATCCAAATGTAGGAAATATTTTGTTATGCAGAAGTACCAAGTCTAGACATTTATATTAATTACCATAAATAATTAAAGAAATCTCCCTACTGATACTCAGTCAGATTTTGATGAAAATTATTCTTCTGTAAACTCCAGAGCAACCTAGAGTTGTTGTTGTTGTTGTTGTTGTTGTTGTACAAGACGCTGACTGGGAAGCGGAAGGTCAGCAGTTCAATTCCCGAGTACTGCAGGACGGAAATGAGCTCCCGTCTTCATCCCAGCTCCTGCCAACCTAGCAGTTCGAAAGCAAGAAATTGCAAGTAGATAAATAGGAACCACTTTGGTGGGAAGGTAACAGCGTTCCGTGCGCTCCGGTGTCTAGTCATGCCTGCCACATGACCACGGAAACGTCTGCAGAAGTAGACAGCGCTGGCTCTTCGGCTTAGAAACAGAGATGAGCACTGCACCCTAGAGTCGGATACGACTGGCCTTCGAGCAAGGGAAACCTTTACCTTACACCAGAACAGCTTGGTACTCATAACTTATTCTGTTAGATTTTTTTTGGTGATGAGAATAACCCCTGTACACATGCATTTTCTATTCTTGATTCATACTGCTGAATATTTTAAACAATTCCCCTTTAGCTATCTCTAAGCAGTGGTGAATGACCAACTGCCATTGGATAAGTACAGAGGACAGAACCAGGGTCATAGCCAGGAATTTGGATTTTTATTTATTTATTTGGGGGGGGGATTTTTTCAGTAGGGGCAACAATGTCACACACACACACACACTATATATATATAACGCATTGGCATCCCAGGGTGGGGTGGGGGCAGGCTGTTATCTCAGGGGGGGCTGACCCCCCCCTGGCCACCCCATTGCTATGGCCCTGGCCAGAACCTGGAAGATACTGGTTGCATGTACTAGCTACTTGTCATTGATCTCTTCTCTCCAAAGTGAGGATGAACTACATTATATTATGATTATCAGTTTACAAGTGATAACTTTATTTCTTTTGTATCATATAGATACATACCTGTCAACCTTCCCGTTTGTTGGGGATTACCCCGTAAATTGACGTCGATTGACGTCATAACCCGGCCCCCGCTGCCAAAACCCTGTAATTTGGCAGCGGGGGAAATGCTTTCTGCACATGCGCGGAAGGGTTTTACCCCTTCCACGCATGCGTGGAAGCACTATGTCGCTTGTGTAAGGGTTGTGCAAGCGGCGTAGCACTTCCGCGCATGCGTGGAAGGGGTAAAACCTTTCCACGCATGCGTGGAACGCGACCTGTGCACACGCGATGTGCGCTGGTCCCATTTTTCCGGAGCCGTGGGTTGACAGGTATGTATAGATAGTATAATATAGTTAAGTGGTAGAAGAAAATTGTGTGGTTCAGGTAGCAGTTCATACTGTACAGTCAGTAGCCGCTTTGTGCTCTGTGGTGCATTCTGAGACCATAATAAGATGAGAGGGAAGACCATACCATTTTTTTTAAAAACCACATACCACAAGCCTTCAATGCCCAAATGATTTTAAAAGTAACTAAAAGTAGCTCATTACTATTGAAGAATGGGAAAGAAACGTGTTTCTTTAAAATTTCAAGAATAAGCTTGGAAGACTTGGAACTGTGATGATAACTCATTACTTTTTTTTAAAAAAAAATAATTTTCAAGGCTCTGATAAAGGCTTAGTCATCACTAGACCACATATGCTTTGTTTTTCAAAACAAAAAAGATGTTAAATATAATCTACACAAATTACATTGCAGGCGCACCCCCCAAAGAAAGACTCAGACACTGGTATATGGATAAAGGCATCAGGCCACTTTTATTGAATAATGCCCTAGTCCGAATTATAACTTTCAATTGGTGTAATCATCCAATTGTAATTCTTTAAGGCAAGCAGGCCGCAGTAACACTGGTAAGGTTCCTCCCAAAATGCCAATGGCAATTGGCTACATGTAACTATTTGTATCAATTTGTTTGTTGACACAAACAAATTGTTGACCGGAGTCAATAAACTATCTACTGTGACCCCACCCTATGACGTGTATCCGTTAAATCTCAAGGTGATGCAGGCTCCTGACATCACCCCTTGCCTGGTTCGCCCTTGACCGGTCAAACCTATTTCCCCTGTACCTGTCTACGTGTCGGCCAGTCAATTGCGAACCTGCCAGATACCTATGGGTCATAAATCTTTACCTTACCAGTGCTACCTGCCACACGGGGAGGTGTCCATGATGACTCACCCCTCCCCCCCAGACCATCAGCTCGCTCACCAGGCCTGCTTTCATATCCTCAAGAAAGAGGTTCATACTTCTGGCCGACAAGTGGACCCCATCTCCTGCATAGAGATCGTAATCCTGCAAGCTTATCCTAGGATGCCGAATGGCTGTCCCCAAGCCCTTGTCTGCAAGGAACCGGGCAACAGCCCTGTTCACCGACCGGCGAGCGCGGTCAAGGGCATGGAGGTTAATGCCTCCCCTGTAAGTCTGTCGCGGCACCATGTCTGACCATATCAGCCGCGTGGACGGCCATATATAATGTAGATAGGCTAGGTTACTGCAAATCGTGAATTTTAAAGAGAGGCCAGTGACCTGTGCGAGATCATTGCCACCGAGGTGCAGGACAAGGACATCAGGAGGTCCAGCATCCTGATGGAAAACAGGAATGGCAACAGTTCCCGCCATCTCATGCCGCGCTTACCGTACCATTGCATACGTACGGCTGCACGTAGCCCGAGATGGGGTCCCCACTCTGTCACCACAGCATACTGCGCTGCCCAGTGCACTTAACTGTGGTCCACCAGCCATACTGCCACCGGTGTGCGTGGACACACAAGGTCTGTAAAAGAAGAAAAAGGAACAATGACATAACTGGTACTCATGCATGGAGGGGGCGTACATATAATGCAAAGCACATGGATCCCCATCTGCCCATCCGGCGTATATCAGCCTCAGAGTACCCAAACGCAGCCGCAGTGGACGCAGCGCCTATCCTAAATGAATGGGTGCCGTAATGAGCCCCAGGGAGGCCAACACTGTGAAGTGCTGTACCGGTCACCTTCCAAAACTGGAATTTAGTAAGGGGAGACCCATCCTGGTGGCAGAAAAACGGGCCAGGGTGCGTACCACGCACTGCCAAAAACTCATGTAGGGCACCAACTGGACAGATGTTTTCTGACTCCACTGCCTACGCCATGCTGATCAACCTTTGAGGACCGTATCCTCAACTGAGCCCACTCGTGTGTAACATACACATCGTCGAGTTCCAGTGCCCTATGAGACGCATCCGCCTTAGACAATGGTACCAACTCACTAATGTGGAGCGCTCCAAAGAAGGCTACGGTGGAAGCTGCATGAAAAAGAGCCACCTCGTACCTATCATAACATAAGTTATGCCAGCCTCGTGCAAGGTGGGTAAGAACATCTGGTGAAATCGGGTGACATGTGTCCGGGTGGCGGCCACGTTCACGTGTCCACCCTTCCAAAACATGACGTATGTGGAAGTCATTCACGCAGTTAGCGAAGCCCCATGCCTTGGCCATAAATGCCAGTGCCGAAAGCCTAGAGGCTATAGTATGGGGAGCCAACCCCTGACTGTGAGGATAAACCATGTATTGTAAAATCTGGTATACTGGTATTGGCCACACTTCAGGTAACTGTAGTCACCCACAAAAGGCTCTAAATTGTATGAAAGCATGTTACTCGTGCGAGGTGCCAAGGACATGCCGATCGCCCGGTTCACCTCTCCTCGCCAAATGTCCAAATCTCGGCCGGGAGTGGAGAGGGAATTTCCTCTGCTTCTGGAGCCAAGGCACGGAACCGGGAGATCTGCAGGCAATATCATTATTAATGCCTGGCACATGTCTGGCCCTGAACAGTGCATCGAGGCGTAGGGTTCTCAAAACAAATTGACGAACCAATGCCATGACCCTAGGGGATTTGGACATCTGGGCGTTAACACTGCCGCATTGTCACACCAAAAATGGACCACTGAATTGGCCCACTTATCACCCTATAGCATTAGTGCCCCCAAAAATGGGGAAAAATTCCAGGAAAGTAAGATCGCGTAGGCGATCCGTGCCCTGCCATGCGTGAGGCCATCGGCCATATGCCCACTGCCCCTCAAAATAAATCCCATAACCCAGAGAGCCGGAGGCATCCGACTGTACTTGAAATTTAGGGCAGACCATAAGGTGTGATCTCAAAAAAGAGACCCCGTTGAAATCCTGGAGGAATGTGAGCCAAACCGAAAGATCTGCCCGTATACCCCTGGTCAGCCGGACCCTGTGGTGGCATTTTAATAGGCCAGCCATGGCGTCACACAGACGCCTGGCAAAAGCTCTGCCCGGGGTCACCACCCTGCAGGCAAAATTGAGGTGGCCGTGAAGGACCTGTAGCTCATGAAGAGACACTTTACGCTTGCCAATCAGTGCCAGAATCGCTGCGTAGATCCGAGTCACCTTATCCATGGGTAACCTGGATGCCTGTGCGACAGTGTCAATTTCGATACCTGGTGGCTGGGCCCTCAGTCTTTTCAGGCGCTAAGGGGACACCCAGTTCCCGCATAAGTGCCTGAAATGTATTAAGGAGACGTGTAAACGTGTCCGAGCCCTGTTCAGCCCCGAACAAAAAGTCATCGAGGTAGTGGGCTACAGACCGGGACCCTGACTTGCGAACAAAGGCCCATTGAAGGAAAGCGCTAAAGCGTTCGAATGCCGAACATGAAATAGAACAGCCAAAAGGCATGGCCTTATCTACGTATAACCTCCCTCCGAAACAAAAACCCAACAGCTCAAAGTCAGCGGGGTGCACTGGCAGTAATTGGAATGCCGATTTGATATCGCACTTAGCCAGGAGCGGCCCGGGACCACAGGAGCATACCATCTGTAGGGCCTGATCAAATGACGTATACCTGACCGAGCAAAGGTCATCAGGAATCGCATCATTGACCGAGGAACCCGCAGGGTAAGATAGATGGTGAATTAAACGAAATTCACCTGGGGTCTTTTTCGGGACTAGCCCCAGAGGAGAGACCTTCAAGTTAGGGAATGGTGGTTCAGTAAAGGGCCCAGAAACTCTCATAGCATTCACTTCCTTAGCTATGCTTTGTGCAGTGACCTCCTCATTACCTTTCAGAGAAAGTAAGTTTGGGGCATCCTGCGGTCCCCGAACACCCCTAAATTGTATACGAAAACCAAACTGGAAACCTTCTAACAGGTACCTCGCATCATCCCGTCTAGGATAAGTGGAAAGCCATCGATCCAGCATAGGGATATTAATTGGGGAGGGGGCCTTTTGCGTGGGCAGCACCGTCAGAGGTAGCTCTGACCGCCCCCTGCCCACCCCTACCTCTGCCTTGTGACCCACCAGCCCGTGGGCATGCGGAGGCGGCGTGAGGGCCAGAGCAAGAGGGACACTCGTGTCAGAAACGACACTGACGCTTTTTGTACATGCCGCTAGCTGAGAAGCTCCAACACAGCAGGCGGGTTGGAACCCCCTGCCCCGCCGGCTGGTGGGGAACCTGCGTTGCAGCAGCCCGCTGCACGGCATGGCCACAATGGTACCTATCACCAGGCGCCGGCCACGTGGGAGTCATATACAAGAGCCACAATTGCTGGCTGGGCTCATCCCACCTCATCTCAGGATGTAGGGCCACTCTCATCCTGAATTCTTCGTTGTAAACCAACCACGATGGGCCAGAAAAATCAACCATCGCCCTATAAATATTGTCGAGGTATTGCACCATCAGAATGGCCAAATCAGGCCAGGCCCTCAGGTATACCGCCATATATATGAGGTATGCCGGCAACCAGTTGGCCCAGGTGCGCGGTGGCTTACGACGATGGGACAACTCCTTGTCCCTGTCATCCTGTCCCTCCCTCTCTTCTTTGGTGGGCTCACGATTCAAGAGGGAGAAAATATCAACATACTCTCCTCTCCAAATCTTTTCCCTTGTGGCCTGTGATAGATGATCACCCAGGGGCAAGGAATAACCAGCCATCGGCAGAGCCGTCATTGGCACGTTCTGGATGGAGGGTATGCGCAGCGGGCCCTGAATAGCCCCTGCAACATCTGGCATACCCACAGGGGCGGACACCCCTGCCCTAACCGGGGGGCCATTTGGCAACCATGAGTTAACAGGGCATTGCGGAGACAACTGCCCACCCACAGTAACCTGCCTCGGCCATGGCCACTGCACCCCCCAGTGTGACTGGACAGTGTCGCTGGTGCACTTAATTGAACCGGATACTCACTAGTCGCACCCCGTGAGCCGCCCCCACTGGGGGTTCCAGCCCACGGTGGGCATTGGAGCTCGTGACAGGCCTCGAGCTCTGGGGCCACACCTGACCGGTCCCCACCGGCAAATCCGATCGTGTGGGGAGCTGCGAGGTGCCAGCTTGGGCTGGCCTGATGGCCTCAAGCAGCTCGACCCTTTTGACGGCCGCTGGAGTGGCACGGCCGACGTGTTGGCCAGGATTGACGAAAGGGCCGTAATTGAAGCGGTGGCTAAGCCCCCATCGGAAGGCGGTGGGGCAATGCCCATTGATGCCTCTAGCACTGAAATGCGTGCGAGAAGCGCATCAAGGGTGTCCGAGCCCCCTGTATAAGGTGGGCCGGATGGCCCGGATGGCCCACTGGGCAGTTGCTGAAGGGGAAGCTCGAATGGGGATCCCGGGCCCGAATAGGGCCATGCCCAAAATTCCGGCCCGTGGGGGGCCGGAGGAATGGTGGGGTGGAAACCCACACCAGGCCCACATGGGCCACCCTGTCCCGGGCCATGAAAAGGCCCTCCAGGGGCAGGGGTCCCCAAGGGGCCGGCCTGTGCCAGCCCCGCCTGGGAGCTTGTGCCAGGCTGACAGGCGGAAGCCTGGTCAGCGACATTGGCAGCAGTGGGCAAAGCCATCCCACTGCCCTGCTGCGGGGGTGCTGCCCGAGCCCTCCGACCCGATGGCTACCCCCCAGAGGAAGAGGGGGTAGGCAAAGCCCTCCCCCACAGGTGCGGCTTGGCAGCCAGAGCCTTGCGCTTGGGAGCCATGTCTCCCAAGCCGAAGAGAGAAGCTGCTCCCTAATCGATCCCTGGCCTGGGATCCAACTCACAATCCTGTGCCCTGAGTACCACGGTATCAAAGAGCAAAGGAAATCTGTCAAAGTTAAAGGTACGAAGGCGAAACACAGAGAAAAACGTGGCGGAGCAAACTTCTCCACTCCGTCGCATTCTAAAATGGCAGCTCAGCTGCCTCGTGGCCACCCCTTTTATGGAGGAGTGGCCACGCCCCCTAACTACCCGGATGTCTGAGTCCAGTTGGGGGGCCCCCGCAAAGAGCGCGGTGGCCATTTTGGCCCCGCGCTTTCAAGATATCTGGGGGGGGGGAGCACTTTGTCTCATTTTTTTCTAAAGGCAAATAATACCATAGGACCTTTAAAATTCTTGATCAAGTTTTCTTCTCCTATTGAGGCAGCCTAGACTGATGTGAATAAGGAATGTCTATCTGTACTTATAGGTACCTTGCCATTCTTAACTTGTTGATTTTGAATCTCTGTTATTCCTCATAAACCAAGCTTTGATCATATCTGGCATGTTTGCATGCTTTCTCAGTAATACAAACAAAATAAATGACCACTCTATATTATTCATATGGAGTTGCAATCTAGAATTATACCAAAAACCAGCCTAAAAGGTACACATTATACCTAGTATAAAAGTTAATTATATGGGACTACTGTGGGAACAACATTGCTCCCAATATCTGCCCTCTAACACGGATGGGTGACTATGTGGGTTTGCTCATCATTCAAAGAAATTCACCTTCTGTCAGGAAACAAAAACTCATTAAGTGATTGACATGCTAGAATAAAACAAAAGGAAAAAGAAGGAATCTCGTGGCTGATAGGTTTATTTTTCATGAGGTTTTGTAAAGTACAAAATTAGTCTTAAAGTTGTCACATATTTCTTAGGGGTTTTCTTTTGTTATAGTTAAACACACACACACACATATAGATAGATAGATAGATAGATTATAGATTATAGATATAGATATAGATATAGATATAGATATAGATATAGATATAGATATAGATATAGATATAGATATAGATATAGATATAGATATATAAACTGCTAGATTAGAAAATTTCTTTTTCTAGTGTAAGGTTATACCTAATTCAACCTGTAGACCTCTAAATGTTGTTAGACTCCAACTTCTATCTTATACAACCTTGCTGGCTGGTTCTCATAGGAGCTAGATTCCAGGAGCAAATGAAGCAAGTTTCCTATCTTTGTCCTAGAACAGGGATTCTCAACATGTGGGCCATGGGCCAGATGTGGCCCACAGCACCATTTCACGTGGCCCCCACTGCCTCCACCACATCAGGAAGTGTCATGTGGTGGAGGAAGGGCAAAATGGCTGTCCGGCACCCAAACCTGTCTGAGAGAGCATGACCCGGGCCCCGGCTTAAAAAAGTTGAGAACACCTGTCCTAAAAGGACCTCCTGAACAAAACTGAAATAATAACTACCCTTTTGTCAAATACTGCAAATAATATATATTGATCAGCCATCCATACAGCCTGCAGCCTGAAGAGGCAAATGATTGGACAAAGTGATGGCTGAGGATTCAAAGAGCAGATCCCGCACCTGCAAGAAAACACTAGGAAGAAGAAAATCAGCCAACCATACATTAAATAATTAATGATTACATTTTGCTTTGGTTATTCTTTGAGCTGATACACTGAATCTATACTTAGTGAAATGATTATTAACCTATGTACCACTGATTTCAAAGGATTTGCTACAAAATATAAAACTAGCTACAAGGTGTAAATCTAATCCAATATGTCTTAATTTCAGACAGTTGTCAAAATTGCCATTCAATCTTCAGAAGTTCTCATCTCAGTGCTTCTGAAACAAACAAAACTGACATGCTTGTGCTATGCCTAATAATCAAATATATGTGGAGATAATATAACTGAAAAAGAGGATATACGTTGTTAAAAAAGAAGACACCTATTTTAATAAAATTGTATACATTGATTTATATATAGAGAGAACTATTGCTATAAATTACTAGAAATGATTTTCATAATATAAATAGAATTACAAACCATTTTTCTTGGCTGGATTAGATGTGGAGACACAACCTCTATGCCTTCTGAGTATGCTACTCAAGTGTTACTTGCGGATAGCTATCAAGGCCTTCATCTTCTTTCTTCAGTTTTTTTAGTTTAAATTCTGACATGGAACAGAGGACTTCTTCAAAAATAAGCTTATCATCTGGTAGTCCTTTAAATAGAGTACTGTTTTCTACAGAGGGCTACCCCCATGTTAAAGAAATCTGTCACACTATTTGACATAAGAAAATATGAGTGAGTTTCAGTGTAGTATAGTTGGTTTTCAAGAACTGAATACATCCCAACCTTTCAGATCAACTATTGCTAGTCTAACATGTGGTCCGAGTAGGACATTTCTCACTACGTATTTTGATTTCATTTCAAATGATGTGGTAATCCACCCAGTGATGGCTAACCTTGGCACTCCAGCTGTTCTGGAACTTTAATTCCCAGATGATCTGATCAGCAGGAGTGCTGACTTGGGCTTCTGGTGATTGAAGTCCAAGAACATCTGGAGTGCCAAGGCTAGCAACTATACAATCATAGTTTGTTAGGCACCAGAAATTAATGTATCTTGAATGTGGCCCATGGAATTTATCAGAAAAAAGGATTTTTCTCATAGTATTTCTGGCAGGAACCAAAGCAAAAGCAACTAAGAACTCATTTTATGCCTGCTGTCATAAGACCCTCTGGGCCCATTTTTTGCCTTATGAAAGCCAAACAGCTCAAAGACTAGAATAGTCACCTTTGAACTCAGCCCTTCCTGAGTTGCATGGCCACTTCTTTACTACAGACAGATTTCACAGCACAAATATTTCATGCACTACACTGTGGCTAATTTAATTTCTAAAAATAATAAGGTAGTCTTTTAATGCAATCTTTTACTGGTATATCAAGTTCTTTACCAATATTAACTCAATCCCACAGCAACTCTGTCAGATGATACAATGTGGGGGGGGGGGGACACTCTTCCTTTTTAGAAAAATAATAGCTAGACAGGAAAAGTTAAAGGGCTTAGTCAGAGTGACATCAGTGAGCAATGACTGATAGCTCCACAAATTTTGTTTTAACAGAAAAGCAGAACAGAAAGGAGGAAGATAGGACAAAGAAAAAGGGGAAATTATCTGTGGCTGGCTTGAGACTCAATATCAAAAAAAATCAAGATAATGGCAACAGGCCCTATCAGTCCCCGGAAAATAGATGGGGAAGAAATAGAAGCAGTGTCAGACTTTACTTTCTTAGGATCCAAGATAACTGCAGATGGTGATTGCAGCCATGAAATAAAAAGGCAACTGATGCTTGGGAGACAAGCTATGAGAAACCTGGGAAACATAGTGAAAAGTAGAGACATCACCTTGCAAACAAAAATTCACATAGTCACAGCAATGGTATTCCCAGAGGTAATGTATAGTTGTGAGAGCTGGACAATTAGGAAAGCTGAGTGCAGAAGAATAGACGCCTTTGAAATGTGGTGTTGGCAGAGAGTTTTGAGAGTACCATGGACAGTGAGTAGAACAAATAGGTCAATCTTAGAAGAAATCAACCCTGACTGCTCCTTAGAAGGTCAACTAGTAAAGATGAAGCTAAAGTACTTTGGACATCAAATGAGAAGAGAGGATTCACTTGAGAAAGCCTTGATGCTGGGAAAGGTGGAGGGCAAAAGAAGAAGGGGGCGGTAGAGAATGAGATGGCTAGATGGTATTGTAGACACAATGGGCACAGAGCTGGGCAGGTTGAGGAGAATGGTGGAGTACAGAGGTGCCTGGAGGGCAATGGTCTATGGAGTCACAAAGGGTCGGAATCAACTGTGTGACTGAACAACAACAACAAATAAAATGGCATAGGTGGGGTACACAGAAAGAGCCTCCTCAAAGATTGTAGTATTTTTGAACCACAACCAGGCATACCCCAGGTAAAGGCCACCTTATGCTAGCTAATCTTTCTCACGCTAGGTCAGATAAAAGAAACTGCAGAATGAACTCACCAAAAGGTGGCTTCATTTTGGCAGTTTCATGTCTGGCCTAGTATGGAAGAAAAAGAAGAAAGGTATCTTGCCTTAAGCTGCTGCTGCTTTGTCAATGCTAGTTGTGCTTTGTCTTGGTTCAAATTCACTGGCAACCCTGATACATGCCATCTTTTTAATGAACCACAGAGTAATGTTCTCCTTCTCTCATTGCATGGATTACATTTATCCTCCAAACTAGATTTAAGGAACATGCGAGGATGAGAAAGTTGAGGCAATCGGTAACCACTGTTTACTTCAACGGAGTGAAGATTGAGCAAGTACAGTACAGTGGAACCTCAGTTAATGTAATTAATGCATTCTCTGGGACGTTCTTACAGCAAAAAATTACTTTAACTGAATTTCCTATAGGAATGGATTGAATGCAATTTCCCATAGGAATGAATTGAAAACCAAAATGCATTAGCTGAAACGTGATTTCCCATAGGAATGCATTGAAAACAAATTAACCCTTTAGATCCTTGTCACCTTAGCTGGTGAAAGCCTCCAAGGTGGTGACAGGTGGCTGGGTCTGGGCAATAATTAATTCTTCACTTCGGGAGGGGGTGTTCCCTGCACCATTAAAACACGCTTTGGTGTGCCCACTCCTGAAGAAATCATCACTTGACTCAGCAGTACTAGCTAATTATAGACCTTATCCGACCTTCCCTTTTTAAGAAAGGTACGGCAGTTACAGGAGGTCCTGGATGAAGTGTATTATCTGGACCATTTTCAGTCAGGATTCAGGCCCGGATATGGTACAGAGATGGCATTGGTCATGCTGATGGATGACCTCTGGCGGGAGCAGGATGGAGGTTATCCGTCCATCCTTGCTCTTCTTGACCTCTCAGTGGCCTTCAATACCGTCGACCACGGTATCCTTCTGGAACGGCTCAAAGGATTGGGGATGCAGGGCACAATGTGGTCCTGACTTGCCTCATTTCTGAAGGGCCAGAACCAGTCAGTGTGGTTGGAGAGTGAGAGATCCAGCCCTAGGCCCCTTCAATATGGGGTACCTCAGGGCTTGGTGCTCTTTCCTCTCCTATTTAACATCTACATGAAGCCATTGGGTGAGATCATCCATTCCCATGGGGTGAGGTATGATCAGTATTCTGATGATACTCAGCTGTAAATCTCAGTCCGTGGTGATTCAAGTGATGCTGTTAAAGTCCTATCCTGGTGTCTGAAGGCTGCTGGGGTCTGGACGGGCTACAACTGAATCCTGGCAAGCCTGAGTGGCTATGGATCAGGGAGTTACCATTTTTGGTTCTGGATGGGGTATTTTACCCCAGACAGACCTGGTGTGTAACTTGGGGGTTCTCCAGGACTCACGACTACTGCTCGAAGAGCAGGTGGCAGTTGTGGCCAGGAGGGCTTTTGCACAACTTGGTGTCATCCGTCAGTTGCGCCCACTCATGGACCAGGACTCCTTGCTCATGGTCATCTATGCTCTGGGCACCTCTAGACTAGACTACTATAATGCACTTTACATGGGGCTGCCCTTGATGACCATTCATAGGCTGCAACTGGTCCAGAATGCAGCTGCCTGGGTGGTGATGGGGTGCGAGCGTTATGCCCGCATGTCGCCACTGCTCCGGGAGCTGCACTGGTTACCGGTATGCCTACGGATCCAATTCAAGGTGCTGTTAATGACCTTTAAAGCCCTACATGGTAGTGGGCCAGGATATCTAAGAGACCGCATCACCCCAATAACATCTGTCCACCCAACCATAGTGGACTGGAGGGGCTCTCTAATTGTACCATCTGCTAGAGGGGCTCATCTCTCAAGCACAAGAAGGAGGTCCTTCTCTGTGTCCGCACCGGCCTTATGGAACCTCCTGCTAAAAGAGTTATGGCTGCAGATGGAATTGCTGCCCTTTAGGAAAGAACTGAAAACCTGGCTGACAGGGCAGATGTGTGACACCGATGGAGGGGTGACCCCCGCCTGCTGGCTTATATAATTATGATTTTCTCTCTCTCTTAATGGATGGGGTGAGTGGGTAAATTATTTTGGCTTTTTAATTGGGTTTTTAAGGGTTTTTAGTTAGTTTTTGATGTTGCTTTTAATTGCTGTTAGCCACCCAGAGCTATTACTGAGTTGGGCAGCAATAGAAATTTGAAGAATAAAATGAATGAATGAATGAATAAACAAACAAACAAACAAACAAACCCGTTCCCAAATAATATCCATAAACTGAACTACTATTTTCTGTAAATTTTCTTTTGTTCTGCAATTTTTATGTTAACCGAGCCATTTGTTAACCAAGGTTCCACCATACATGGATTATCAGACACCTAAATGTAGCTCCCTGGGAATTTTAAAAAAAAGCCTTAACTAAAAGACATTAAGCTTTAGCTAGGGCTAGCTCTACTCAGGTTTTGTGTTCCCACCCCAATGCTAGCAAAGAGCTTTCTTTTTGAACAGGAAGTAAGGATTAGCAGAACCTCAAAGCCTTCCAGTTTAGGCATTTTATCCACTGTGAGATATATTTGGGTATCTGCAATGTTTGCGTAAGTCAGATAGAACTTCCAGAATGAGTAATTATGGGTTTTGTAGCTCAAGAAATAAAAAAAATCCTATCCATAGTGGCCAATTGTTGGGGGGAAAAAGAGAGAGAGAAACATCTCTCCACTTCTAATCCCTCAAAGTCCATGCAACAAAGCATGCTCTGTATGAATAGTTGTCATCATTTTGTTATTTTTGTTTAAGTGTTTGTTACACATGTTATTAGCAGATCCTCATTGCAGGCGCACCCCCCAATAAAGGACTCAGACACTGATGAAAGTGGATAACGGCATTGGGCCACATTTATTGATTCATGCCCTAGTCCGAATTATAAATTTCTATTGGTAATTGACCAATCATAATTCTTAAGGCAAGCAGGCCGAAGTAACACTGGTAAGGTACCACCCAAAATTGCCAACGGCAATTGTTACAATGTATCTATTTGTACCAATTTGTTTGTTGACAACAAACAAATTGTTGACCGTAGTCAATATCTAACTAATGACCCCACCCTCTGACGCGTATCCGTAAAATCACGGGGTGATGCATGCTGTCTAGCTGTAGCCATCACCCCATCGCCTAGTTCGTCGTTGACCGGACAACGTTTAACCAACTTATGCCTGTCTAGTGTTGTCCAGTCAATTGCGAACCTGCCGGATACCTGTGGGTCATAAATGTTTACCTTACCAGTGCTACCCGCCACACGGAGGGGCTTCAAAGAAGGCTCGACGCCCCCCCCCAGACCGTCAGCTCGGTCAATAGGCCTGCTCGCCAATCCACTAACCAGAGGTCCATACCTCCCTGCGACAGATGGGCCCCATCCCCTGAGTAAAGCTCGTAATTTTGCAGACTGATGGTGGGGTGGCTAATGACGCGTCCCCCACCCTTGTTGAAAAGGAACCGGGCAATAGCCCCGTTCACGGAGCGTCGGCTCAGTCAAGAGCCCCGAGGCCGAACGCTCCCCTGTAAGCGTACCGCGGTATCGTGTCCGACCAATTGAGGGTTGTCGCAGGCCACACAAAATGTGAGTAGGGCAGGTCACTGCAAATCGCAAGGTTCCGCGATAGGCCAGTGACATGTCCCAAGCCATCGCCCCCAAGGTACATAACCAGGACATAGGCGAGTCAGCATCCCTGATGTAGAAAAGGAATGGCAACAGTTCCCGCCATAACATGCCGCGCTTACCATGCCACCTGAGACGTGCGGATGCACCCAGTCCCAGTCGGGGTCCCCACTCTGTCACCGCAGCGTAACGCGCTGCCCTGTGCAGCGTAACGCGCTGCCCCATGCAGCGTAACGCGCTGCCCTGTGCACGTGGCCATGGCCCACCAGCCATACTGTCACCGGTGTAATACGACACCCAGGGTCTGTCAAGGAAAAAAGGGGGGGAGAAACAATGCAGTGACTAAACTGGTACTCACGGTTGAAGAGGGTGAACACAAAACTGAAAACATTGTGAACCCCACCCTCCCATGCGGCATTTGTCAGCCCCGGAGTACCCAAAAACAGCTGCAGTAGAAGCCACCCCTATCCTGAACGAATGGGTGCCGCAACGAGCCCCAGAGAGGCCAACACTGTCTAGTGCCTTCCCGGCAACCTCCAAAATTGAAATTTAGTAAGGGGAGACCCATCTTGGTGACAGAAAAACGGGCCATGGTGGATGCCAAGCAGTGCAAGAAACTCCTGTAGGGCACCAACCGGACAGATGTCTGCCAAAGAACACCGTAGCAGTCTTACACCACTGCCTGCGCCATGCTGATCTCTCTTAGAGGAGCGTATCCTCAACTGAGCCCAGTCTTTGGCAGCATAGACATCCTCGAGTTCCAGTGCCCTACAACTTGCTTCCGCCTTAGACAGCATCACAATCTCGCTGATGCGGAGCGCTCCAAAAAGGCCACCGTCGTAGCCGCATGAATTGGGCTGCCTCGTACTTAGCAAAAACAGAGGCCATGCCAGCCCCGGGCCAGTTGGGTAAGAACCCCTGGGGAAATCGGGTGGCGGTCATCCGGGCAACGCCCGCGCTCCCGCACCCACCCCTCCAAAACATGTCTCACACGGAAGTCAGCGGTACTATCCACATGACCGCCCACCTTGGCCATAAAAGCCAACGCTGACAGCCTAGATGCTATGGTGCGAGGTGCAAGGCCCTGGGCATGCAGGTAAACCATGAACCGAAGTACATGGGTCACTGGGATCGGCCAGGTCTCTGGCAGCCGGAATTGGGTACAGAAATCTCCGAAAGAATTGAATGCGTGGTGATACGCCTTACGCGTGCGTGGCGCTAGTGACAAGCCAATCGCCTGGTTCACCTCTCCTTGCCAATGGTCCATATCTCGTCCGGGAGTGGCGAGGGAAATTCCTCCGCATCCGGGGCCAAGGCACGGAACCGGGAGATCTGCAGGCGGGACAAAGCGTCAGCGATATCATTATAGACCCCCGGGACATGCCTGGCCCTGAAGAGGACATTGAGGCGCAGGCTGCGCAACACAAACTGGCGCACTAGGTCCATGACCCTGGGCGATTTGGAAGTCTGTGAGTTGACAATGTGTACAACGGCCGCATTGTGACACCAGAAATGGACAACCGAGTTGGCCCTCTCCTCGCCCCATAGCATCAAAGCCCCCAGGATAGGGAAAAATTCCAGGTACGTGAGATCACGCAGGCGACCAGTGCCTGCCCAGGCTGGTGGCCACCCACCATAGGCCCACTTCCCATCGAGTACATCCCATAATCCAGGGATCCCGAAGCATCGGACTGTATCTGAAAGCGATGGGAAGCCAGGAGGTCAGACCTCCAAAATGATACTCCATTGAACTCCCTCAGGAACTGGAGCCAGATAAGCATATCTGCCCTGATACCCCGGGTGAGTCTAACCCTATGGTGGGGCCAAAATAAGCCTGTCATGGCGTCGCACAAGCGCCGAGCAGATGCCCTGCCCGGTGTGACGACCCAGCAAGCGAATTGAGGTGACCATGTAGCACCTGCAGTCCCCTCATTGATGCCTTGCGTTTAGCAAGCAAGTCTGAGATAAGGGCCGCTATCCTCGACACCTTATCCCCCGGTAACCTAGAAGCCTGCGCTACCGTGTCAATCTCCACCCCCAGGAATACTAGCTTAGTAGATGGGCCCTCGGTCTTTTCGGGCGCTAAAGGGACACCGAGTTCCTCCATTAGCGTCTGAAATGTGTTGAGGAGACGTGTAGACGTGTCCCAGCCCCGTTCAGCCCCGAATAAAATTCATCCAGGTAATGGGCTACAGACCGGGACCCTGACCAGCTGACGAAAGCCCACTGTAGGAATATACTGAAACGCTCGAAGGCCGAGCATGATATGGAACAGCCAAAAGGCATGGCCTTCAAAGTAATATTCACCCCGGAACTTAAAAAACCCAGCAACTCAAAGTCGCCCGGGTGCACCGGCAGGAGGCGAAACGCCGACTTGATGTTGCACTGGGCCAACAGCGCACCCGGGCCCCATGAGCGCACCATGCGCAGCGCTCGGTCAAAAGATGCATACCCGACTGAGCAAAGGTCATCAGGGATAGCATCATTGACCGATCGGCCGGCTGGGTGGGACAAGTGATGAATCAGGCGAAACTCGCCCGGTGACTTTTTGGTCACTAAGCCCAAGGGTGATACCTTAAGATTAGGGAACGGGGGGGTCAGGAAAGGGCCAGCGACCCTGCCCGCATCGACCTCCTTAGTAATGCTGGCAGCAGCTACCTCCTCCCTCCCCCTAAGGGACAAAAGGTTGGGGGCATCCTGGGGGGACCTATCACCCACGAAAGGAATACTGAACCCCCGTCTAAACTCTGAAGGAGGTAAACCGCACCCTCCTCCCTCGGGTACAATGCGAGCCAACGCTCCAACATGTCCACATTAATTGGGGAGGGGGCCTTTCGGCGAACCAGCTCCCTCTGCGGCAGTCTTGCCAGTCCCGTGTCCACCCCTTCCTCTGCCCCACATCCCTCCAGGCCTGGGACAGGCGGAGGCCACCTGGGGGCCAGCACAGGAGGGACACTCATGCCTGTACTTGCAATTCTTCCTGTTGCAGGAACCATTGGACGAGAAAGTCCAGCACAGCAGGCGGGCTGGAACCCCCTGCCCCGCCACCTGGCGGGGTGCCTGTGCTGGGGCCGCTGGCTGGACCGCATGTCCACAATGGTATCATTCCCCGGGCGCAGGGCACGTGGGAGTCATGTACAGGAGCCACAGCCTCTGGCAGGGCTCATCCCACCTAATCACAGGGTGCAGGGGAATCCGCCTACGGAATTCCTCGTCATTAGCCAACCACGACGGGCCCGGGAAGTCAACCATCGCCCGGTAATATTGTCCAAATACTGGACCATCGGAATCGCCAAATCCGGCCGAGCCCTAAGGCAGACCGCCATGTATACGAGGCAGGCCGGCAACCAGTTGGCCCACGTACGTGGTGGCATGCGACGACGCGCCTGCTCCTTATCCTTCTCATCTTGCCCCTCCCTCTCCTCCTTGGTGGGCTCTCTGTTAAGGAGGGAGAAGATGTCCACATACTCCCCCCGCCAGATCTTCTCTTTGGGGGTCTGGGCCAAATGGCCCCCCAGTGGCAAGGAATACCCTGCTGTCAGCAAAGCCGACACAGGTACGGTGGAAACTGCGAGCATCTGTAAAGGAGCCTGGACTAACCCGGTCACCCCTAGAAGATTCCCGACTGGGTAAGAAGCACCCCCCACCACGGGGCCCTGGGTGGTAGTTGGAGTCACCGAGCGGGGCGTCGGCGACTGAACCGCCGCACCACCCGTGCGAGGCCAAGGCCATTGAAAAGCCCCCCCAAACGTGGCCATGTGTGTAGGTGCACTAGTTTGGACCGCATACTCACATGCTGCACCCCCATGGGCCGCCCCCACCGGGGGTTCCGACCCACTGGGGGCATCGGAGCTCACGACCGCCATAGAGCTCGTCAACGGGGCTTGATCAGCACCGGCCTGTGGATTGGGGAGCTGCGAGGCAGTGGCCGAAGCCAGGCCACGCGCCTCAGGCAGTTCGACCCGTCCCGTCGCCTGCCGCTGCCCAGCAGACGATGCATCGACCTGCACCCCAAAAGGGGCCCCAGGGTGACTAACCCGGGCCAAGAATGCCTCAAGGGCCGCAACGCGGGCCAGGAGGGCCTCCACGCTGACATAGCCACCTAAACCAAGGGGGGCAAAGGGGAGCGGTGGCCACCGCTTGCGGGCCGAGGGCCACGGCCCCTACTGGGCCCATACGCGGACCCCCAGCCTCCGGCCAAGGGGAAATTAACCCCATCCCACCGGTCCCGGTGGGCTCAGGCATAGGAGGCTGCTGGGGAGGCGCAGCCGCGGTCCTCCGACCCGGATTGCGCCTCCGCACAGAACGAGCCGCGTTCGCAGTCGCCTTCTTCTTTGAGGGCATTGCAGCTAGCCGATGGGAAGCCGAAAAAGGAGAAAATCAGCAGCCAAGAGGCTCCCCGGTGAGGGTAAAAGCGACGGAGGTAAGAGGGAAAAACTTCTCCGCTCCGTCGCTTCGCAAAATGGCAGCTCGGCTGCCTCATGGACGCCCCTTATATAAGGGTGCTGGCCACGCCCCCTAACTACCCGGATGCCTTCGTCTGATGGGGGCCCCCCGCAAAGAGCGCGGCGGCCATTTTGGCATCCTCTTCTCAAACCAAGCGGGTTACAATATATCTCATCCTCTAGGGAGTTTCATCATGTCCATGTATATGAGGAGACTGAGGCTCCCCATCTTCCTAAAAGAAAACAAATGAGGAATATACTTTAAAAAAAATTTTTTTTATTTGTTTTCAAAAGAAAAAACAAACATAAAAAAACAATACATCAAATATCTTAACAATAATACATAAAACTCATGAAAAATAACCACATACATGATAGTTGAACTAGTTATTTGTCATAGTGCACACACTATTGAATATCCACATTATAGGTTAGTACTATAACCATAACCTTCATAAAAGCTTTCAATATTACAATTGTTTGTTAGCAAACATCAGGCTCCTACTTTTCAAATTACAAATCACCCAGTGTATATTTACATTGCCCCGGAGAGTTTAGTCTCTGTATTATTTCCAAAAACTACTTTGCGATGGTACAGGTCTAAAACTATCCCTACCCGTAAGGGAGTGATCGACAAAAGGCTTCCAGATACTCTAAAATCTATTTTCCTTCAATTTATCCCTTTTTACTTTTATCTCCCATGTCAATTTGTCATTCAATGCTAGGTTCCACATTTCCTTATACCATTCTACCGTCTGTATAATTACATCATTTTTCCAATTTCTAGCGATACATTGTCTACCCGTAGTTAACATTATTTCTAATAACTCTTTTTCCTCCTTATTCAAACACATACCTTCCACATCTGTTAGCAAAATGGTACCTGACGCCAGCTTAATTTTCTTACCCATTATTTCCCCTATCTCTCTTTCTATGCTTCTCCAAAATTCATTTATCATTTTACAGCTCTACCACATATGCTCATAGGTACCAACAGTATCTTTACATCTCCAACATAAATTATCCCTTTTATTATCAATCTGGTGCAACCTCAGTGGTGTCAAGTACCATTGCCACAACATTTTATAGTTATGTTCCTTAATTCTTACTGACATTGTTCTCATTATCCTCTTTTTTCACTTATTTCTCCATTCATCATTTCCAAGCTTTATATTCAAGACCTGATCCCACTTCAATTTCAAATCTTCCTGTGGATCACTACCCTTGTTTATTAAAATATAAAGTTTACTTACTAGACCCTTGATGCTTATCTCGCCTTTTCTAATCTTTAAAACCAATTCCTCAAATTCGGTCTTTTCTCTATCTGTACCTAATTCTCTTCTATATTTTTATTCCAATTATCAACCTTCATTATCTGAAACCAATCCAATTTTAACTGTTCAAACAGTTTTTTTTCTTAATTTCATCTTCGCAAACCCTTAGCCATTCTTTCACCAAGGAAACTTCATTTTTATCCAATATTTCCTTTATTTTTGTCTATTTTTATCGGAAAACACGCCATATCTGCCAATTCCAAAATTGGAGAGAGATCTGGGATCAAATCTTTCTTTAATCTTTTCCAGACCCTCATGAGTCCCCTCATCATAGTGTTACTTGTACCTATCATTTTAACCTTAGTTCCCAAAAAAATCATTTTACCAATATTCTTATAGTCTTTCATCTCCATTTCCTCCCAAATTACTTTTCCTCTTGCCAAGATCTTCACAACATTCTTAATTTGAAATGCTCGATAATACGCTAACAAATTTGGCATTCCCAAACCCCCTTCTTTCTGAGGCAGATACCAGAGTTTCTTTGAAAGTCTAGATTTTTTACCTCCGTTGCAAAAATTATTGAACATCTTTTGAAACTCATTAATCTCCTTTTCCTTCAATTGGATTGCAAGTGCATCAAATAGAAAGTTAATCCTCGGCAACAACATCATTTTGCAAATTGCAATCCTCCCAAACCATGACAACTTCAACTTCTGAAAACTTTGTATTTTATTCTTAAATTCTGCTTTCAAGCTGTCATAGTTCAATCTTTTAAGTTCTTCCAATCTGTTTGAGATAGTTATCCCCAAATATTTCAACTTTTCTTTAATTTGTATATTAGATAACCCCGCCATCTTTTCCCTCTCCTCTTCCCCCATATTGCACAACATCATTTCCGATTTATCCCAATTTATCATCAATCCAGTTATAGCCTCAAAGTCCTCTATTTGTTCTTTAATCCTATCCATTACCGTCTCTGGATGTTTCACCATTAGCAACGTATCATCTGCATACATACTCACTTTATTACCCAATATCCCTTCTATACTTAAGTCCTCCCTTATATTTTTAGCTAAAATTTCCATTGCCATAATGAACAAGATAGGAGATAGTGGGCAGCCCTGCCTAGTGCCTGCCTCAAGCTTTACCTCATCTGTAACCTCTTCATTTAATCTAATCCTAGCACTCCCTTTTTGATATAATAGATCAATTACCCTTCTAAATCTATCCCCGAATCCATAGTTTTTAACTATTTCCTTGATCGAAGACCATTGTAATGAATCAAATGCCTTAAAAATATCCAAAGATATTAAACCCACCTTTTCCTTCGTCTGATTAACATTATCAATTAAGTCTAACACCCTCCTAGTCAAATCAGCCATATGCCTTCCTTTTAAAAAACCAACTTGATCAACATTTATATATTCCCCCATATATCTATTTAACCGATTAGCCAATATTGCTGTGAAGATCTTGGCATCATGATTTATAAGAGAAATTGGTCTATATGATTCCACTTTTTCCAAATTCTTTCCCAATTTTGGCAGCAGAACAATTATGGTCCTATACCATGAAGTTGGAATTTGTCCACCATCTAGAATATAATTATATAACTTCACTAACTTTGGAACCACAACGTCTTTAAATTCCTTATAAAACTCTGTCGATAATCCGTCATCTCCCAGGGCTTTCCCCAACTTCAAACCACTAATTACCTCTTTTACCTCTTTATCAGTAGCCCGTTCCTCCATTTTTCCCGGTGTTCCTGCTTTTTTCCATTCCCTAACTGCCTCTCCAATATCCTTTTAAGCTTCCCAACGTCTATCTCTTTTTTTGCATATAATGCTTGATAGAAATCCTTCACAATTTTACATTTATCGCTAATCTTATTGCACCTTATCCCTTGTTTATTAACCAACACCCCAATTTCCCTTTTTTCCTCTTTAACTTTAGCCGCTCTTGCTAATAATCTTGAGTTTTTGTTGCTGATTTCAAAATACTCTCTATTTAAATATATCAAATCTCTTTTAACTTTATCTATATCCTTACCCATTAATTCTGCCTTAAGTCTTTGTAATTTAGCGAAAAAATTTTTATCCTTCTTTTTTGAGTGTTCTTCTGTAATTGTTTTATTTCTTTTTCTTTTTCCTCCTGATCTGCCTTATATCTTCTGTACTTTATACTCGCCAACTTTATACTTTCCCCTCTGAAAACCGACTTCATGGCATCCCAAACCAAATTAAAATTTAGCTCTTCGTTATCATTCCACTGCCAGCTTTCCATCCAACTTTCCATAATTTGTTCTTTACATTTTTGGTCTTTAAATAGGTTGGGATCATATCTCCAACTTCTTCCTCTCCTGTTATCCTTTTATAATCTCAATTCCAAAAGTACTTTGGCATGATCTGATTCCTTGAAAATCCCTATTTCCATTCCCTCAATATTTTTGATCATGTTTTCTGTTAAAAATACATAATCTATTCTAGAATAGGACCCATGAACATGTGAAAAATAAGAGTATGCCCTTTCTGAACCCTTGATCTCTCTCCAAGAATCCTTCAGTCCCATCGCGACCATCCATTTATCTAAAACATTCCCTTTTAATCCAGCTCCGCACCTTGCTAAGTTCGTACAGTCTAAATTTGACCTTATCAAATTAAAATCTCCGGCCACAATCATTTTTACCACTTTTTCTAACTCCACAACTTTTCGGACTTTTTCTAGAAATTCCGCTTGATATTCATTTGGAGCATAAATATTCACCAACATTATTTCCTCATCATCTATTTTTCCTCTTACGATCAAGTATCTACCTTCCTGATCGGAAACGCTTTTTGTTATCTAAAATCCTAATCTTTTAGAAATCATAATTGCCACTCCTCTTGCTTTTGAAGTACCAAACGCCATTTCATAGTGTTGTATCCATCCTAAAAAAAATTTGTTTGTGTCTTTTGATTTTTGATGCGTTTCCTGTAAAAACACTATATCAGGTCTATCTTTCTTCAATGCCAATTCCAACCTCCTCCTCTTAAGAACAGAGCCTGTACCCTTTAAATTCCAGGTTAATACTTTAATATTTCCCATAATCTATTACAATTTCATCTTTTCTAACTTCTAAACTCTCCATTGCGCATGCCACCACAAACCCCTTACCACTAAAACACAAAATTGTACATAAAACACACAATATCTCTCTCCCCACTTTCTCCAGAAAAAAAGACGCCTTCGATAACCAAAGAGGGGAGAGGGGGGACATGGAAGATGTATGTACAGATTAGTGCAATGGGCTACCCACCTTTATACATTCTTGAGTAATATAAAGGACTTTTTCATCTTAATCTATTGCTCAATGCTCCTTACTTGCCTCCTCCTCCACCATGACCAATGACAACTCCTCTTCTTCTCTTCCCTGTGGGGTTCCACCCATAACACCACCGGCATCTGCCCCCTCATAATCCCTTCTTATGGCCCCCGATTCCAACAAATCTTTCCTAAGAGTTAACCACTCTTCCGAACCTGCTTTAACAAGCTCCAGTGGGTCGGTCCCCTCATCAATAACCTGCATTCTTTTCTCATAAAAGAAACGCAATTGCTGTGGGAATCTCCAATTGTACCTTACACCTTTACTCATCAACAGTTTAGTTACCGGTCTCATCTTATATCTCCAAATTCTTTCCTTCATTGAAATATCGTTATATACTTCCACATCAGAACCATCAATTTTCAGGGCGCCAGAACCAGCTTGTTTTAAGAAGGCCATTACTCTAAGTTTGTCTCCCCAATTTGCAAATTTTACCAAAACATTTCTTTGAACCGCCTTCCCTCTTCTTGGACCCACCCTATATGCACTTACAATGTCCTCCTGTACAAATTCCTTTCCCATGCTCAAATTATTTAACCACTGGACCACTCTTTCTCTCAGCTGGTCTGGCGTCCTTTCAACCACCTGACAAATCACAATATTCTGCTTTCTTATCATATCTTCCACGGTGTCAATCCTTTTCTCATGTTCATCCATTTTCAGTTTATTCTCCCTCACCGCCTCCTGAATCCCTTTTATTTCCTTTTTCATAACCTTCACCTCATTTTGGACCAATTTCACATTTCCTTCTATTTTTTGCAAACTCAATTCTACTTTTTTTGTAAAGTCCACAACAGTATTTACCACCTTATCTTGTTTTTTCATCATTTCATTTCTATCCTTCACTCTTGAATCCTCCATCTTCTCCATCTTCTGAAACAATTTACTAATTTCCACCATGAGTTGAGTTTGATCGTAAGGTTCAGGTGGTGGTGGTGATGATGGAGGGACCTCTTCCATTGGTGCTTTTTCTTTTCTCTTAGATTTCACCACTGGCTCCTCCTCCTTTGCTTTTCCTCTTGAGCCCTTATCCATGGTAGAGAACCCTAAAAAGTTTTAATGCTGCAGCATATTGTAAGTTCGTTACACACTCCACTTAAACCTATTCCGATGCAGCCAAAACTGACAACAGTCCTATTAATTTTGTTAGAACTTGAAGAAAAGAGGAGGTCCAGTGAAGAATTTGATTATTGTAATCTGTAAGGGAGCAGGAACCAAAAACACCCCAAACAAAAAAATATTGTAATCCACAGGAAACTCGTCACCAAGAATAGTCAGTTCAGCCCAGGTAACAACAGCTCACAAAGATTGCCCTTGTAAAAAAAATCAGATCTTTCACAAAATTCTCCTCTTCGCAAGCAAATAGAATACTCCCAGCCGCATGAACAGGAATTCCAAGAAGACAGATGCCCAAATATATCCACTTGTGTAAGGACCGCGGGGAAGGAAAACCAAAAATCCCAAGCTCCAACTTGTAATAAAAAAGAAAAGAAGAGGAGAAGTATATATATATAAAAAATTGAAAGCTTTAATCCACACAGCGAAGGAGTAAAAAAAGTTGATAATCCCTCTCTAGGAGCGAACGAAACAAAGCACCTTTTTCCCAGCAGCTGCGGCGGCTTCAGGGGGAACCCCCCCTTCTTCCTCTCCAAATCAGCAAACTTTCTTTTTTTAAAAAAAGCCACTCTCCCTTATTTAAACTTCGAAAAGCACTGGAGTAACCAAAAGCTCGAACCCAATCGGTTTCTTCTTTAGCCGCTTCTCAAAGCCTCCAAACCATGGCGCGGCTCTCCTGGAACACAAAAAAGCCATTGTCCAAAAAGCGACCACTTTCGTTTTCCAGGACCGCCGCCATTATCGCTTCAACTACCACCCTTCTATCCACTTCTGCACACATTGCCAAGTCCAGGCTCTTCAAAGCAAAATCCCCTGTTGCCTCTAACTCCCGTCCACATAAGATTTCATTAACTCACTTTCTTGCTGATTTTCCTACTTCCTCGAATCTCCGCCATCTCGCTGGTCCCATTCTCGGCTCCTCAGCAGGGGAAGCCGTGGCTTCCGTCGTGCACCTCTCCCACCGGGGATACCTCCCGAACTTCGACCGCCCAACAAAAACTTTCCAAGCAGGCAAGCAGGAGTCTTATCACCACAAAATATCTCTTTAAGATTGTTCCATTTTACTTATTCTCATTGATTACCACTTTGAGTAAGCGCAAGCACCCAAATCGAGATGTTACTCGTCGGCCATCTTAGCCATGCCCCCATGAGGAATATACTAATAATTTTGCATTTAATAAATGCAAAGTAAACACATAAAAAGTGTGGGCATTAGTATCTGAAATTAAAGAGAATGGTATCCATACTGGAGTGTAATGAGCAGAAACCTCTTGTGTTAATATGACTGTTTTGTGGTGGGACGCCTTGGATATGCTGACACAACTGGCTGCACCTAACCAATGCTACAGTGGCTGAAAATGGTTAGTGGAGAAGGGGGAAAAAAGGGCAGAGAAATCACTAGAACTGAATTATGATAGAACCCAATCCATTTCCTCCCATCCAGAGAGCTGGGACCCTCTGCCTCTCCCCAGAGCCCTCATCACCGGCCGGGGATGAGAGACAGCTGTGTGCCTCCGCCCTCCGAGCCCTGTCTTGATCAGAGGGCTTGAAAAGGCGCCCTGGAAGCCGCCGCCGCTGGGACCCTCTGCCCCTCCCCGGAGCCCTTATTACTGGCCCGGAGATGAGAGATAGCCATGCGCCTCAGCTCTCAACTGGGCCTGGAGGCGTAGTTCTACGGGGAGGAGATTCCATAGTGTGGGGGCTACGATGCTATGGTGTGGTATAGTATCCTATCTATCTATCTATCTATCTATCTATCTATCTATCTATCTATCTATCTATCTATCTATCTATCTATCTATATCTATACCTATATCTATATCTATATCTATATCTATATCTATATCTATATCTATATCTATCTATCTATCTATCTATGAAACCATTTATTCTGAGACTGCTCAGAACAGTAACCTCTTAATTAAAAAACATGTAAAACAAGTTGAACACAACAATATGAAACACCAAACTTACTTAACATTAGTGGTGAAAAAACAGCTAAAAATATAAAAATTAAAATTATTTGAACAACAAATAACAACAAATAACAACAATACCAACAACCAACAACAACAACAATAATAATATTAATTGTAGAGCCAGCTTTAATGGAGGTCAAGAACAAGGAGTTGCTTAAAACACAGCAAACAAAGAGTCAATATAGGGAAACAACAATGCAAACACGGACTGACAGCTGGTACAACAAGGCCTTGCACAGGCAGTTCCTTGAAAAGATCGAAGGAAAGGTAGATGAGGAAAAGACCTGGTCATGATGACTTACTAATGGAACACTGAAAAAGAGACAGAAGGCCTGATCCTGGCAGCTCAAGAACAAGCCATCAGAACAAATGCAATTAAGGCTAGAATAGAAAAATCAAGTGATGACCCCAAATGCAGACTCTGTAGAGAAGCGGATAAAATTATAGACCATATACTGAGCTGCTGCAAGAAAATTGCTCAGACTGATTATAAACAGCACCATAATAAAGTTGCTCAAACGATTCATTGGAATTTGTGTCACAAATACCATTTGCCCATAGCAAAGAACTGGTGGGATCATTAAGCCTGAAAAAGTGATTGAGAATGAACATGCAAAAGTACTCTGGGATTTTCAAATACAAACTGACAGGGTTTTAGAGCATAATACCCCAGATATTACGATTGTGGAAGGGGGGAAAAGTATGGATCATCGACATTGCCATACCTGGTGACAGCAGAATCAGCCAGAAACTGCTTGAACAAATTACTCGATATTGAGATCTGAAAATTGAACTGCAGAGACTCTGGCAAAAAACCGGCACATGTGGTCCCAGTGGTAATCGGCACACTGGGTGCTGTGCCTAAAGACCTAGGCAGGCACTTAGAAACAATTGGAGTTGACAAAATCACCATCAGTCAGCTGCAAAAGGCCACCCTGCTGGGATCTGCTCACATAATTCACCGATACATCACACAGTCCTAAACGCTTGGGAAGTGTTCGACTAGTGATTTATGATACAAAATCCAGCATTGTTATATTGTTAGCTGTGTGTTTGAGGATAATAATAATGCTATTTTGCAATATGGATGTCTTGTAGTCTCTTTGGCCTAGATGAAATATAACTGACTCTATGAATATGTAACTGACAGATACCTGCATTTTAACATATTTGTAAAACCTGATTAGTCTATTTCATGGTATTTTTAGTGCTTTCTCAGTATAATTCATTCCTCCAAAGGTGGTAAGAGAGAAAATATATTCATTTTATATTCATTTTTGACTGAATCTCAGTGGCAAGGCTTTAGAAGACTAAAAATGTAGGTTTTTATTTTAGCTGTCTTTTGGGGTTGAAAATTGTTAACATCTG
This sequence comes from Bradypodion ventrale, assembly GCA_035047345.1. Lineage (NCBI taxonomy): Eukaryota > Metazoa > Chordata > Lepidosauria > Squamata > Chamaeleonidae > Bradypodion > Bradypodion ventrale. The sequence continues at coordinate 53,623,536 of JAWDJE010000003.1, forward strand.
TCTCTTAGTATCATTTTTTACAATAGTCTATGCTCAAACTATCCTGCTAATGACTGTAATTTTCTAGTCAGCTGCTATTTGTCAAGGTAGTTTAAAGGTCACTTTTGGCTATGTGAAGAAAATGGTTCTGGGTGAGGATTCCTTTTTTCTTTTACTGGAAACAGAGCATATATTACGACTTGGTTTATACAGAAATCATTATGGTGTCACGTACAAGCAATCTCTCCCTAACATGTCTATTCCTCGTCCCATCTTCGTTTGTTTGCTATCTTCTCCGGTGCAGCTTGATCCATATTCCTTCTAATGACCAATTGCTTCATCATTGCTTTCAGCTCTCCAGCTATGCTGAAGGATCATAACTTATTCATAATCTATTATTAAAATGTCAGAGCTGGATTAAGCGGATGAGATCGCTATGTCTTACTTGTTCCTTAGCCTTAGGGTTCTTAACGCTTATGTTTAGAACATGGGTGGGCAACAGTTGGACCTGGTGGCACTTTTTGAACAGTAGACAAGGTCTAAAAAATCTCTATAATGCATAAATCAAACTGTAAAAAATAAAACTCCAAACATTGGCATCAGTAGTTGCAGCATATAGCATTTAATATCTCACCATTTTCAGAGGACATCTGAAAATGAACAGCTTTGGCCAGAGAGGTAAACTGCATTTTTGGAATCTGGGCATATTCAACTGTCTCTCACCCATCTTCCCTGTCTCATAGATACCAGTTCCCTGTGAAAAACGATGAGGATAATGCAGTCTCCCCTAAATAAAAATACATTTTATATTTCCTCCTTAAAAAAGTCAATAGGGCCAGGATATGCTGTCATTTAATATCTGAACACGCACTAGTAGAATAATCTTTTGACAGCATTGTCCTCTTAAATTCTGGTGACATGAGGCAAAGCCCAATTGTTCCACATTACTTACAGCCCTAGACAGATCATGTAGCCCAGAAAGTGTGTTTTTATATTGTGTTCAATTCAATTCTCTCTGAACTGCTTTTTATTTTTTTTTTGTAGCTCAGGTACGAATTTGATTTACTACTTTTTGCAGACAGCTTCCTTAGAAACATTGGTCATCAGAAGTTGATATGAGGTTTTGGCTAAGAACTGTTAGGATAATAACAACCTTGTATGCAATCAACATTGGTTATCATTGCCTTAATTAATCAGAGGGATTTTCCCTTCCCAGTACCCTTTTGCTGAAGTTCTTTCCCCCACATCAGGTCTGCTTGTCCTCTTTTCCTCTTTCTTCATTGCCACGCGGTGGAGATATTATTTTTCTGACCAAACACCCTGTGCCTCTGTATCTGATGTATATAAACTGATGCCCAGAAGTCTTACTCCCATGTCTGATGAAGTGGACTTCATCCACGAAAGTTCATGTTAAAATATAACGGTTAGTCCTTAAAATGCTACAAAACAGTGTTTTTGTTTTGTTTTGTTTATTCTCTGATATTTTAGAGATTTGGATACCAAGGTAATTATGTCTTAAAAGCAAGAAAGTGAGATTGGGTCTGAAATATTTGTTTTATACTTAGTCACTGATTTACTTCAAGGCAATTTGTAACCAATTCACTTTATTTTTATCCAAACATGGAGATATTTGTTAGTGCTTGTATGAGTTCAAATTTTTTTTTGGGGGGAGGGGCATGAACATGAGGGAAATAAAGGGCTGTGATCTGGGATATGGGGCCAAAGCTCAGTCCCATAAACTACTGCTTGACCTACAGGGTGCAGGCAAATCACCCACTAGTTTCCTCTTCTCCTGTTGTTCACTCTCTCCTATATCAGAACCTCTACAATTCACTCAGATTTACTCAACAAACATATTTGTTAAATGGGTAGCAAAACCCACATCTTCATTGCAGTGATGGCGAACCTTGGCACTCCAGTTGTTCTTGGATTTCAATTCCCAGAAGCCCTGCTAAGCAGGTTTGCTGATGTGAGCTTTTAGTAATTGAAGTCCAAGAACGGCTGGAGTGCCAAGGTTGACCACCAGGGTACTAGGGTGAGTACCTAATTACTCAGGTACTCACCTCAGATTATACAGACCCGGTGCATAATTTGGTGGTCCTCCTGGACTCATGACTACTGCTCGAAGAGCAAGTGGCAGCCATGGCCATGAGGGCTTTTGCTCAACTTTATGTCATCCGCCAATTACGCCCGCTCCTGGACCGGGACTCCTTGCTTACAGTCACCCATGCTCTGGTCACCTCCAAACTGGATTATTGTAATGTGCTCTACATGGGGCTGCCCTTGATGACCATCCAGAAGCTGCAGCTGGTTCAAAATGTGGCTGCCTGTGATGGGTACAATTCAAGGTACTGGTTTTGACCTTTAAAGCCCTTCATGGTAGTGGCCAAGATACCTAAGAGACTGCATTGCCCCAAGGTTTTTGACCTGTCCTATGAGGGCGGACTCTAGGGGCTCTCTGGTGGTCCCATCAGCTAGGGAGGCACACCTCCCTGGGAACAGGAGGAAAGCCTTCTCGATGTCCGCCCTGGCCCTTTGGAACTTCCTGCCACCACAACTGCACCTCCAGGCAGAGTTGCTCCCCTTCATGAAGGCTTTAAAAACATGGCTTTGCCAGCAGGTGCGGGGTGCATCTAGCACCACAACCCAGCCCTGCTGGCTTTCTTAGCCCTGTTCAGGGTTTTAAGGGGGGTTAGGGACGTTTCATGAATGTTTTAAACATCTTCTAGCTTTTAGCATTCGGTTTTATTGTGTGGGGATGGTCTTTGACCAGTATGAGCCACCTTGGGTTGCTGAGGCGAGAAAGGCGCTACAAATCTAAATATAAATGAATAAATAAATAAATAAATAAATAAATAAATAAATAAATACTCCCTTGTGAGTCACATTTGCTGCCCAGCCAGTGGTGGTCATCAGCAAGTTCACACCAGTTCACCAGAACCAGTAGCAGAAATTCTGGCTGGCCCCGCCCATCCAAGTTTTGAAATAAAGTAGTCCTTATTTGGATGCAACACAGGTCTTTCTCCCCTGGCCACGCCCACCATATCACGCCCACAGTGTGGTAGTAAATTATTTTTGGAGCCCACTACAGTGCTCATCCCATCTGAAAAACAGGCATGCACATGAGAAAAAAGATTGAAGTGCTCAAAAATAAAAACCAACAGACGTAAAGTACTAAATGAAACAGAAGAAGACATCTGTATGGCCACAGGGTCTGCCTAAGCTCCCATCAATAAATGTATAAGTATTCCAACTGCAGTTAAGTGTTTCCATTTTAATGTTTTAAATTTACCAACAGGAGTGAGTGCAGCCACATTCAGTGGGTTGGATCCTCATCAAATGTAAGAAGGTACACTCATATTAAGATTTAAATTAAATTTGATTTGATTCTTATTTTGACATTGTTTTGCCTGTTTTCGCGAGATGGACCTATGTTCTGAATTTTTCATACACATTTTCTGTTCATTTTATAGACATGTTCTGCACATTTTAATTACAAATAACATGGGAATTCAGGATACATACATAGACATTTCACACAGAGTGGCGAGCCTATATATTCATTACTGTGAAAAAAGAGTACATAATGCTGAGATCTCATTATTATCTAGCTATTATTTGTATCATTTATTTATTGCCAACCAATCTACACTGCAATACTGTTAATATCACATGTGTCATTACTTTCGACAGCTCCAATTAGGTAAAGGTTACCTCCCCTGCAAAATGGGTCAACGTGTAGGTGGTTTACCTAGGTACAGTATATCATTGCTCTACATTTTAAAGAAGTTTGAAGAATGAATCATTCTTTTACAAAAAGGAATGTGGGGAATCCTTTCTAATGAAAAAGCAACTGGCAGCAGTATAGGAGAATAGAGAACACAACATGTTCTCCATCTCTTCACACTTGACTTATGTATCCACATTGTGAAAGGCTGGTATTAGTGCTTGTCGTCGAAGGCTTTTATGGTGTCTCATGGATAATTTAGTGACAATGCATCATGTATAGGGTGAAACATAAATACTCCTACCTATATATTGTCGACAGGGCCATGCCTTTTGGTTGCTCAGTATCCTGCTCTGCATTCGAACGTTTCAGTACTTTTCTTCATTGGGCGCTTGTACATAGGTCTGGGGTCAGCAATGTTGCCCATTACTTGGATGATTTTTTGTTTGTGGGGTGGCAGGGCTCTGGGACATGTGAATAATTTCTGCTTTCTTTTCATGAGCTGATGGGCGAGTTGGGAGTACCATTGGCAAAACCTTTGACAGTTCACCGGATTTTTGTCAGAAGCTGGAGTCAATAAGTAGCACTTCTGACTGTGGTCAATAATTGGTTTAAGGAGTAAACAAATAGATACAATGTAACAAATTAAGTTCAGGAAATATGGATTAGTCCTTACCAGTGCTATTTTGGCCCATTTGCCTTAACTCAGTTAAACAAAGTTACAAGTTAATAATAAAGTGGCCCAATTTTAAAACCAACACATGTGTCCGTCTCTTGATTTGGGGGTGGGTCTGGCAATGGATGTGCGGCTGTGGGGAATCTCACGGCCATGCGCCATTGCAGGCCCCTGCTCCAGAGATGGGTGCCAGGGCCAAGCAAAAGGGGCAGAGCCAGGCTCCTTTAAAAGGAGCTCCACATGCCCCAGCCAGCTGTTAACATTTGGGCTGGGCCAAGGTGCATTTGCCCTCCACCCCCTCCCTAGGTAGCAGTGTGATAATGTTTTGGTCGCTCAGGGGCCAGGTGGGAAGTTTTGTTTGAACCTGCATTGGCCATTTGGTTCTTGTAGTTTTCGCCCATCCCACACTGTTGCTGATGGTTGAGTCATGGGGTTTGTTGTTGTTTTGTTTTCAGGTCACTTTGGCGATTAGCACTGGTAGGGACAATCAGGCGACACCTTGGAAACCGGCAGGTACGCATTTGGTTGACCAGCAGAAGCACAAGGTAGAGGGAGAGTCGGGCTGGTCAATCAGATGTGGATCATGAACAAGGTAATGCTAAGTTCGGAGACTTGCAAAACCTTTGACCGTTCACCGGATTTCCATCAGAAGCTGGAGTCAACAAGTAGCACTTCTGACTGGGGTCAATAATTGGTTTAAGGAGTAAACAGATAGATACAATGTAACAAATTAAGTTCGGGAAATATGGATAAGTCCTTACCAGTGCTATTTCGGCCTGTTTGCCTTAACTCAGTTAAACAAAGTTACAAGTTAATAATAAAGTGGCCCAATTTTAAAACCAACACAGGTGTCTGTCTCTTGATTTGGGGGATAGGTCTGGCAAAGGGTAACACACAAGGGTTCCACCCAAAAGCACTGGTTTTGAAAACAAGGTTGCAACCAATCACATGACCTAATGTTTAACTCTTTTAACTTGCAAGGGGAGGAACATTTCATGGAAAATCTAAAATTCGGGCTTCATTGGAGCATGCTTATTCTCACAGTCCCTCAATAATTTTAAGTAATTGTGTTTGCATTCAAATATTCTTGGTAACAGATATATTTTACAGTATTGTGAAAGCTTTACATCCATTGTTTGTTTTAAGAACATTTAATCAGACTTATTTTGTGGGACTAGCAGTTCAGCTAGTTGCGGTCCAGGCACTGCCATGTATCATGCTGAGGCAAATGTTGGGTTCCGAGGACTTACTCAGCCTACTTATGCGCACTATCTGTCTCACAAACACATTTTTCTATTTTAACCACTGGTCATCGTCTTTGATATGTTTCTGACCACTGTCTTGATTTCTGGCTGTTAGCATGGATTTATTCCTGGTAATATCACTGAATCATTCTGAAACAGTGTCAAGATACAATTGCCAACACAAAAGAAACTCATGTGCTTTTGTAGCATGGGGGCATAGTTACTGATCCTAAAACATGTTTGTGATGGTAAAGTATATTTTTTCCTGCATAGTGTCCAGGAAGAGAGATGCAATATTCACAAGGTCTCAATCTTGGACATAAACTGTAGGCATTCTCCTCAGAATGTTCTATCTCTCCTTTTTTATTAGAAAAAAGGTAGAAAGTCTGTTGGGATTTCACAGATGTTACATGGTTATGTTGTGTGTGTTTGTGTAAAAATGCCATAGTATATTGTATTATTGCATTTAGCCTATTTTCTGTTCAATGGCATTTACGGTAAGTTGCAGAATTTGGCAGTTGCTGGACATAGTAGGGGTAGGGGGAAGGGGGAAATTGAGACCAGGATCATGTTTTCCATAGGAAACAGAAGTGTGTTTGTTTACATATTTATATATCACCCATCTGGAATATTTTTCCACTTTGGGCAGTGAACTCCCAATAAGAAATTATCAAATTTTACATTATAACAAAACCAACAACTAATAAAAAAACCCACACATTCAACATTGATGGAATCTGAGGTGTAACAATATCCTTAATTAATATCTCATTGACATAGGAGGAAGTCTTGATGAGAAGTCTCAACATGGTGAGAACCGGAAAATCACTAAGAATCACTAAGAAGGAGAAATTTTGCAAGTACAGTAATACCTCATACAAAGTCCGCTTCATACAACATCGGATTCATACAACATTGCCTAATTCCTTGAAAAAAGTTGCCTCATACAAAGTTGTGCGACGTTGTATGAGGCACTGGGGTTTTTCCAGGTTGCATTGTGCCTGGGCAGTATAAAAGGTAGGACACATGTGTGCATTGCTCTTGTGGGTTTTGCATGAGGCAAAGAGTGTTTAGGAGTGGTTTTGAGCACGACTTTGGAATTTTTTTTTATTTTTTCGTCAAAATTTTTAGAAGCATTCCTGGGATTTTTGCAGCATTCTTCAGGTTCTTGGACAATCAGGGTTGTTTGACATGTTTTTGTAATGTTTTTAGCCTTTAGACAATGATTTCTTAAAGTTCTGTCAGTTTCCTGTCTGTTTCCTTGACTTTGCCCTGAAGTCTGTGCTGTTACAGTACAATGTATCTCTATGGAAATGACGTTGTACGAGGCATCGCGGCAAGGATTTGGACGTTGTATGAAGCATCATGGCTAGGATTTTGCATGCCTCATACAAAGTCCAAATCCGTATAAAGTCCAAACTTGTGGAACCAAGTTTGGACGGTGAATGAGGTATCACTGTAGTCATCACATCTCTAATCTTGAATAGCTCATCATCTGGGCAATGAAGTAAATCCAAGCTGGCATCCAAGATGTATTTAGTTCTGAAGTGCCAAAAAGTTTAAATGTTTGCTAGAATTTTAAGGGGGGCAAATGCAAGAAAATAGACATCACGGGGACATGGTATTTCAAGAGGTGTGCTTCAACTTCAGAATTTGCTGTATTTTGGATTTCAAAGAAAAGTGGGTGCTTTAGTCAATTTTTGAAGTTATCTGAAGTAAATCAAGGAAGCCTGAAGCTGTGTTTGTGTTGAAGTAGGCTTCTCTGCTAGTAGAAGTGAACTAGCTGGGTATCTTAACAATAGCAGAGTATGTGAAGATTGATCTACAGAGCCAAGACTTCATTTTATATGACTCAACAAGAGAGCCAGCTTCTGTCTTCCTAAACTATGATAAAAAACTAGTATTGAAGGGAAGAAAGTGAAACCTGCAAAAAACACCACCTCCCAGCCTGGCCTCTTGATCTCACAGAATCCCTCTACTACTGAGTTGAAAACACAATTTATTCTGATTTTTCGAAGAACATTATTAAACAAAGAGATGTTTGATTTTGAATCAAACTCATATGGATGGGAAATTAACTGACGTCAGTTTAGCTGAAAAGGAACTCTGTAATTTAATTTGGAGTACAAATTAAATTAATTTTTTTTTTAAAAATGATGATTTTAATTTGAAATTAGTGAGTTGTTCTGCTTCCTGTGAAATTTTAATGATCTTTAAAATTAACCTCATATTTAGAACTATAGCTATAAATTACTATGTGCAAAATTTTGTTTTCTATCTTACACAGCAATTGCTCTACTCATTGACATTTTGTCCTGGGTAAATTTGTGTAGTTGAACAAACTTATTTTCATGTGATACTTTTCTGCCAACCATAAATCAGATAACTTAATATACTTAATTGTTTGTTCTTATATTTTGATTTATATTTCTCTAGACTTCAAAATTCATCAGGAAATTAATCAAGAGAAGTAAGATTAAAGAAACCAAATTAAGTCAAGTATACCTGCAAAAGTGTCCAAGGAGTCATATGTCACCAAATGAAAATATGTTTTTAGTTTCAATCTAAAGCTACCACCCCCTTATTTTTTTCTCTTTCCTCCCCTGCTTACAGTTTAAAAGTTCAATTGTTGTCTCTGTCAGTAACACACTCAGAGGAAAGAGACACTGTTCTGACATATAATAAGATCACTACTTCAGCTATATAAACTTGTATTCTAATAAAGCCACAATGCCATGAGGTTCAATGCTCGTAGTCTTGAACATATCACAACAAAACTCTGCATGATGCAATTTAAAGGAACAATTTAATTGAGCTACAATGTCAGGGTCACTGCAGAGACAACCTGGGTTAATAGCCTTCAAAAAGATCACACAGATGAGAAAGCACTGACCAAATCTCTCAACATAATGGACAGCAGTAGTGAGCTGGAGATAAGAATGCTTTGCTCAGCAGTTGTCTGAATATGATGAATGATCATAGGTTTTGCATATTACCACTAATATATGCAAGACTTAGTGTTCCAGGGCTGAAATAAAACCATAAAATTGCTTGGGGTTGTTAGGTGAACAGAACTGATCCCCATTTAGAAACTTGCTGACCGGAAAAGCCACAATTTGAAACTATCACTATCAGTCATTAGCATATGGACTTTCATGCTTAAAAGTAAGCTTGATGTATCAGATTAACGGAAAAAAGAACTTAAGAAAGCTGATTGAATTGCTTCTGCAGAGGCTGTCTCCTGAAGATTATGTACACTACTATAGTCCAACCTTCCACAGGAGTAATTTTTAAAAAAAATTGCAACAATTACTGTTGTTTTCAGTAACATAACAGCTAATAACTACATTGCATTAAAAATCACTCACCATTTATTTTTGATAAATTTTCAGCTACCTTGTTGTTATTGCCTTTGATCTGTTATAGCCTCATAGTCATGTATGGATAAAGATTGTGGAAAATATCAGTACAGACAACAATCAAAGAAATAATTCACTTCAGTTCCCATAAGTCCTTCTTCAGGGCTAAATGCAGGCTTTGATGATATTTTTGTCTTTATTTGCTTGCTTGCTTTTCTTGGTTTTTGGGAGAAGGAGCTGTGTTTATTATTATTTTTCTGTTGCTTTTCCCCATGGGGGAAGAAGTACTTTCCCTGTTTGACTGACTTTTAAAAATGGTTATTTGGTTAATTTATTTTTATTTATTATGATAAAGTGTATACTTTGTTTCTAGGAGACCTTCCTGTGGGAGGGTAGGTAGACTTTGTGATGTACCAGTGTGCCACTGGATTGTGTGGGTGGTTGTTGCTGGTTACATTTTGGTTTTTTCTGACCAACATATTCTTCACATTATGGTTTTGTTGGTTGGTATGGCAAGCAAGTATCTGTGCCTGTCAGCTAGTGCCTGTCTTATTTCCCTTTTCTTATTTGAAGTATTATTTTAGAGATTTAGGAGTGCCAGCAACAAAATTACTGAAAAAATATAAAACAGAGAGTTACCCCAAAAGAGCACATTTTTAAAAAAAATTGAAAATTTCTACCATACACATCCCTAAATCCTATACAACTTGACAACAGCAAGTTAATGCATCTTCTCCTACCTAATTGAAAGATCTAGGAAGGTGACATAGGAAAAAGAATTACATTGGTATAATTACCCCAATCTAAATAATCTTTATACAACTCTGAACCCAGGAAAAAGATGGTGAAATATCTGTTAGTTCTTGGCATGAAGCCTAGGCTTATATAGTATTTATATTCCCCACCAGCAGCAAAATAAAGAGGCAGGATGTAATCATTATGTTCTAAAGACCTGGGCCACAATTTTATTTAAAATTATTAACCTCTGACCTGCGTTGGGGCCTTGTGGTTCCAATCAACCAGTCCCAGAACAGGAGAGGATAATCTTCCCCCTCTACTGCCCAGGCCAGCTGACTGTCAGGGAGACAACTTTGAGTTTTCTCCCCAACTCCATTTGTGTGAACAAATGTTGGACACACTTCCAAGTTGTCTCATGGTGTGCCCTATATGATTTGCAAGCAGTGCCCACCTCATCCCAAAACACCCTGAGAGATCACTGCTACCACCCTAACTCAGCATGCAGCCCTTCACATAACTAAAGATAACTATTATTTTTCACCTTAATCTTTGCAGAGGAAAAGAAAGCTAATTTCTTGGATGTCAGCTCCCAAATCCCACAGCCATCATGGATGCTAGTCATGCTATCAGAGGGACTGCAAAAAGTTATAAAAAAAATGTAAATTGCCCTATGTCGAAATTTTCTGCAGTTAAATATTACCCAACTTTCTCAAACATTATTTTTTAGATGCCTCACTGTCCTGGTTATCCTTTTCTATAACATGTAACAGAACTAGCATTTTCTTAATCCTATTAGGCCAAAATCTTATCTACAGTTAGCTAGAGGGAAATCCTATCGAACACGGTGAGATTTATTTCTGAGAAAACATGCCTAGGACTGTGCTATTGATTGGTGGCACAGCAATCCTAAATGAGGCCAGAGAGCAACTGATTTCATTTTGTCTTTCAAGCCTGCTGCTTTGTACTGATCCAGATGGATGGAAGAGCAATTTAACTTGGTTATACAGCCATGTTTCTCTGCATTCCTGTTATCAGTGGGGGAGACTAGCTATACTAGCTGCAAGGAGACTTAGCTGACTTGGATAGGGTGTTATCTGGGAACTGGGGATGCTTTATATCCAGTAGAGCCAAAACCACTTGCTCCCCCTTGAGAGGAAGCAAAATACTAGAGCAACATTAACTTGTGGATTCAGAATGGTTACATGATCACATTTTCACCTTTCGAAAGGAATTGCACCCACACAGCAAGTTTAGAGAAATACACTTCAGAGAGGAAATGTGATAGATGTTTTCCTAAAATGGTGCTGGTTAGATGTTCCTGATTGAGAAGTCTGTGTTTGCCCATTATTGTTTATTTTTGAGTTCTGCAGTTATTGTTTTTTCCTTGTGTGTGTGTGTGTGTGTGTGTGTGTGTGTGTGTGTGTGTGTGCATGCACATGTGTTATTTAAGACCCACTAATTGCCTCATTAGAAACCTTACCTTGTTTGAATTGTTTCCCATTGTTTTGTGGTTGTGAGACCCTCTACGGGCAAATACTGCTGCAATACCCCCACCCCTCCACCCCCAGTCATGTATTTAGTCTGGCTGTTCACCCTGTGGTGCCTTTGATTTAACATCTTAGTTATGACCTGCCATGTCAGTTGGAGACCAGAAGGATGGGGTTCAATACTGAGAGCAGCATGATAGGGGACATGAAAGGAGTCTCATTTGGATGTCCCCTGCCAAAATCCTTTCAACCCAGAGTAATCTCTGACACGAAAACATAATTGTAGATGCCCAAAAGTAACTAAAAGAAAAATGTAGATATATTTTTCCTTGATACTGTACCTACAGTAATTTATCAACTTAATACAGAAATGCTAAAACAAATGTGCTGAAAAAATCCTTGTAAGCCTTGAAAATATGCAATACTGGCATCCTAAATGGAGGAATGCATTACATGAAGTAATTAAATAAATGCAACATTTACTTTCATTAAATTTATACCCTACCTTATATACAAAAGCAGAAGTAGTAAATAGCCAAGATAATGCTATTGAAATAGTCTACTTCTGGTCAAAAATAGTCTAACTATTGTAAAATTTTATTTGCTTTGAGTTTTAGCTATATTTAATATGTGTTCATAATTTAAAATTGTGCAACACTCTAATACAAGAGTGTATGTGTGCATTAAAAGGTAAAGATAAAGGTTTCCATTGCTCAAAAGCCAGTTGTATCTGACTCTAGGGTTCAGTGCTCATCTATTTTTCAAAGCCAAAGAGTCAGCGCTTCTGCAGACATTTCCATGGCATGACTAGACACTGCAGTGCACAGAACGCTGTTACCTTCCCACCGAAGTGGTATTAAGTGCTTTAAGGATGTTAAAAACAAAGAAATGATGTCCTTTCATAGACATATCTGCACAGACAAATTAAAAACATATGGTTAGAGAGAAATAGTACCTCATATAAATTAACTATTACTATGTTCCAATATAAAATTAAATATATTGTGGTTATGAACTTGGCAGGAAGTACTCTTGGCATAAAGAATAACCTTTGTTTATTGATGTTTAAACTTGAGAAGCTTGAGAATGATGTATATTTTGTGGTGCAACAAGCCAACCCTTGTAGCCTATACACTAGAGTTACCACTAATGATATATACATAATATATGGATTAGAGGTGATATACATGATACATCCATGCCAAAAGCAATTTATCCAAAGTTAACCATGTAGACATCATGTTGATTTCAACTGAAGGAAACTATATCTAACTTTCCCACTGGAATTAATGGAACTTTAGATTGCTTACTTTTGAGAGGACTGGGCCCAATGTTTACTCATGTTTTTATGTCTTGCATTCAATCATGTGCATGTGTACTCAAAGGTATGAGACTGTCTACATTGGTATATAGCTCACTGTTTAGGGAGGGTTGGGTTGAGTTGGTTGGCCGAGTCATGTGCACATATCAATCAAGTCAATCGACTTCCACCTGCCCCAAATTCCCATGCTGAGACCCAATTAGAGGGCTCCACTAAATTGCCCTGCTGCATTTTATTCCACTGCATATGTGCATCCTGGAAATGGGACAAAATAGAGTGGAGCTACTTTACAGTTGATGATACATCAGCTCTAAAATGGCATTTATTCCCAAAGGCACCACTGAGTCTGATCAGTGGTAGGTACCGGAAGAGCAGCCACTTTACAGCTGATGTAGAAAGCCCTTCTCCTGTCAGCTGCAAAGTGGCTGCTATGGGGCTGACAGGATGCCACTGCCATCTTCTTCTTCTCCTTCTCCATTTCCTTCTCCTTCTTCTTCCTCCCCCTCCCCTCCCCCCTCCATGTGTAGGTGTTATGTATGCATGTACAATGTTACTTTAAATATATGAATGTAACCAGTCCACAATCACAATGTATCTCAGCTGTTAAGGAACGCGAGCAAGCCGCCCATAGAGGGCAGCTGCGAGCGTTCAGTCTCACATGGTCCACATTGCCCAAATCACGAACAGCCGTGGGAAATTCCCCACATGATCAGGAGCTAGAGAAAACAACTGCAGAAGAGAGGCGTGACCTGGGCGAGGCCATGCCGGTAGCAGCCAATGAGCTACCGTGCAACAAGATTCAAATGTATTGTGTTATGGTATATAATGAGATGTATCTTCCCCATTACCTCATGTTCCTGCTGAGCATCAATGAATAAACCTGTGTTAGTCCTTCCTGCGACTCCTTCTTTGTCTTCCATGCAAGACACTAAATTGGCGACGAGGATGGGATCGATGGCGAATCCCAAGGTCAAGCCGTACCAGTTCGATGTCAACGAGCCCGAACAATGGGAGCTCTACGAGTGCCAGTTTCGGCACGCCATGGAGGCTGCAGGCGTCGACGACGACGCGAAGATGCGCTCCCACTTCCTGTCTCAGGTGGGGCCGGCCACGCTGCGGATCCTGATGACCCTGGTGGCCCCCCGGAAGGTGGACGAGGTGCCCATCGACCGTATCCTGGAGAGATTGCGTGAGCATTTCCAGCCGCCCGTCTCGATTTTCCCAGCTCGGGTCGCGTTCCACAGGCGAGACCAGCGACCGGGCGAATCCATGTCCGCCTATGCGGCGGCCCTCAGGCTTGCAGCGGTGCACTGCCAGTGGGACGACGTGGACCAGGCCCTCCGTGACCGCATGCTGTGCGGCTTGAGGGACGAGGAGCTTCAGAGGAGGCTCATGACCCGCGACCATCGCCTCACGTTCAACGAGGTACTGCAGGAGGTGCAAGCAGCCGAGGAGGCCAGGAGCGGCGTCCGGCTATTCAAGTCCCGAGGGGCCACGTCCGAGAGGGCCAAGTCACCAGTGCAGGCGGCCTGGCGGACACCAGCGAAGACGGCCTGGCGGGCCCCCAAGCCGCCCGCCGCCCCACCAACGCCGTCCGAGGAGTCCTCCACGACGGCGGATCCCTACTCCAGCGAGGACGACGACGTCCAGAGGATCAAGAAGCGAGGTGAGAGGCGGCAGACCCGAGAACGGCAGGACCGCTGCTGCGACGGTTGTGGGGCGGCCCACGACCGCACGAGGTGTCCGTTCCGGAAGGCCGAGTGCCACAACTGCGGCCGAAAGGGACACATCGCCCGAGTATGCAGGCGCGGGCGAGTCGAGGACAAGGGCAGTTCCAGCCATTCCCAGACGCACCAACGAAAGGCGGCCGGCACCAGGAAGGTCTCAGCCGGCCACAGCGAGGACGGAGTGAACCGCGTGGGCCTGGAGCACCGGCGGTTTTTCATAGAGGTACTGTTGCAGGGGGTCCCAGTGAGGATGGAGATAGACTCGGGGTCTTCTTATTCCATCCTGTCCCAAAAAGAGTTTATGCGCATTCCCCAGAGAAACGGCCCAAACTGCGGGCCATGAGATCCAACCTACGGGACGTGCAGGGAAATGGGATCCCAGTGTTGGGGGTGGGGAACTTCAAGGTGAAGTTCAAGAACTACTCCGAGAAACTGCCCCTAGTGGTCCTAAAAGCGGGGAGGTGCTGCCTTTTGGGAACGCAGTGGTTTGCTCCCCTGGGGATCGAACTGTCCAGCATTAACGCCATCGAGACTGACCCAATGCGGGACGTGTGCGACGCACACCCGGACGTTTTCAAGAAGGGGCTCGGGAAATACAAGGGGCCCCCGGTTTCCTTTGAGCTGGACCCAGAAATCCGGCCCATCCGCCTCAAGCCAAGGAGAGTGCCCTTCGCCCTCAAGGACAAGATTGAGGCAGAACTGGACAAATTGGTGGGGCAGGGGATTTTGGTTCCAGTTGACTCGGCAGAGTGGGAAACGCCGATTGTTACAGCCCTCAAGTCAAATGGGGAGGTCAGAATTTGTGCGGACTATAAATGTACGATAAATAAGGCCATTCGGCCAAATGCATACCCGGTGCCCGTGGTCAGCCATTTGCTGGCCACGCTACATGGGGGGAGGTTTTTCGCCAAGTTAGATTTGGCCCAGGCGTATCAGCAGCTCTCTGTAACCCCGGCTGCTGCCGCCGCGCAAACGATCGTAACGCACAAGGGGGCGTTTAAGGTAACGCGCCTTCAGTTTGGCGTGAATTCGGCCCCCGGAATTTTCCAGTCCCTCGTGGAACGCCTTTTAAAGGGGCTTCCAGGCGTCCTCCCATACTTCGACGACGTGTTGATAACAGCGGGGAGCGAATTAGAGTTAGCCAAGATGCTAGATGGGGTTCTCTCAGTGTTCGAGAGGGCAGGACTTCGATTGAGGAGGGACAAGTGCGTATTCTTCGCGAGGGAGGTAGAGTTTCTAGGGTTTAAGGTAACCCCGGATGGAATTAAACCCTCCGAGTCCAAGGTAGCGGCCATGAGAGACGCCCCTCGCCCCACCGCGAAACCGGAGCTGCAGTCATTCCTAGGGCTCCTAAATTTCTATCACTCCTTCCTGCCTCGGAAGGCATCGGTCGCGGAGCCACTGCACGCGCTACTTAAGAAGGACGCGGTTTGGCGGTGGGGGGACAAGCAGGAGAGGGCATTCAAGGAGCTTAAGTCACTCCTGTCTTCGGATGCGGTCCTGACCCATTTTGATCCGAAAAAACCAGTGGTGCTAGTCTGTGATGCGTCCCCGGTGGGGGTGGGGGCGGTCCCGTGCCACATGTTGGAGAACGGGAGGGAAGCCCCGGTGGCGTACTACTCAAGGTCCCTCTCGAAGGCCGAGCGCAATTACGCGCAAACAGATAGGGAGGCCCTAGCAATAATCGCGGGAACCAAGAAGTTCCACGATTTCTTATACGGCCGCGAGTTTACAGTAGTGACGGATCACAAGCCGCTGCTGGGGATCTTCACTACCGGCAAACCAACCCCACAAATTCTATCCCCCAGGATGCTGCGTTGGGCCATTTTTCTCAACGCCTACCAATATGAGCTGGTCTATCGCCCAGGGTAGGAGATCTCCCATGCGGACGCCCTGTCCCGATCCCCTCTCCCTAGTTTAGGGGACCCCACGTGTGAGGTAGAGCAGGAACACCAAGTCCTGCTGATTGAGTCTCTCGACTCACCCCCAATTGTGCCGGCTGACCTCGCCAAGGCCACGGCGGCCGACAAGATCCTGGCCCAAGTTAGTTCCTGGGTTAGAAAAGGGTGGCCCACCTCTCCCCCCGAGGAACATTTCAAGCCGTTTTTCAGGTGCAGAGTAGAGCTTTCTCTGGAAAGGGGCTGCTTACTCTGGGGCCAGCGGGTAGTTATCCCAGAGAAGCTGAGGGCCAAGGTGCTGAGGCTACTGCACACCAGCCACCACGGGATCGTGCGCTCCAAGGCTCTGGCCAGGAGTTTCTTTTGGTGGCCCCAGATAGACGGGGACATAGAACGCCTAGTGGGCACGTGCGAGAGCTGCCAGAGCTCTCGGCCCGAGGAGTCCCGGTTACCCCATAGGGAATGGGATACGGCACGCGGGCCATGGTCCCGGATCCATGTCGACTTCGCCGGCCCTTTCCGCGGGTCCATGTTTCTCCTGGTAGTCGACTCCTACTCCAAGTGGTTGGAGGTAATCCCCATGAACAGCACGTCCTCTGCCGCAACCATTAAACAGTTGCGAAAGCTGTTTGCCTGCTTCGGCCTGCCAGACGTCCTTGTGAGTGATAACGCGAGTACCTTCACGTCGGCAGAGTTCAAGATGTTTATGGAGAGGAATGCCGTCAGGCACATAACCGCTGCCCCGTTTCACCCCGCCACAAACGGTCAGGTAGAGCGCCAAGTGCGCACTACGAAAGACGCACTGCGGCGCATGGGTCCCGGTGAGTTGAACCTGCATCTGTGCCAGTTCCTCATCTGCTACAGGACAACCCCTTTAGCATCAGGTTATTCCCCAGCCGAACTCCTCATGAGAAGGCGTCCGGTAACACTGTTTGACCGGATGGACCCGTCCAGGGTGGAGGATGAAGGGAGAAACATAAGCATAGGGGGAGAGAGCTCCAAAAGTTTTGCGGTAGAGGACCCGGTTCACTGCAGAAACTATGCGGCCTCGGGGCCAGCGTGGGTGCGAGGGACAATTGTTGAGCAAACAGGGCCGGTATCCTACAGGGTCGAGACTAGTTCAGGTCTACTCTGGAGAAGGCACGCCGACCAACTCTGAAGGCGAGTCACCGGCGAGGGGGATTCAGCGTTAGGGTCCTCCCCCACCCGCATTACCCAAGGGGGAGACACGGCGGAACCTGCGGACACGGATGCATATCCTGGGTTCCCAACCACAGAGGAGGATACTTTGAAAGAGAGGGATCTGTTTGATGTTGATTATGAGTTGCAGTACCAGGGGCGTGTAGCGGAGTGGTCCCCCACCCGTCCTAGCGAGAAGAGGGGTTTCAGTTCAGCCCCTGGTACTTCCAGTCCCCCTAGCCCTTTTGTTTTGGAGTATACAATAGCTCCTGCTCCCCGGAGACCAACACCCCCAAGACAGGCAACAGGGGCGAGTCCACCCACCACAGTCTCTAGAACGCCCGGACAGGCAGCGGGGGGTGGCGAGGCCACGAGGGCCTCTTCGTCGGTCCCGAGTTTCGTACTGGGGGGGGGTCCCCAAACTCCTCAAACGGCAGGCAGGGATTCATTTCCCAACTATTCATTCCATTCCCGTCCCCCAATGCAAGGTTACCACAGACGCCACACCGAGCCGCTAATGAGTCCCCCCTTTCCATTGCAGGGCAGGACTCCACGGAACCAGGAGCCTCCGGCTCCCCTGTGTTAAGTCAAGCGGCCGCACGCCCCAGGCGCACATGCGGCAAGCCACAATGGTTGAGGGACTTCATCCCATCCTAGGGGGGAGGGATGTTATGTATGCATGTACAATGTTACTTTAAATATATGAATGTAACCAGTCCACAATCACAATGTATCTCAGCTGTTAAGGAACGCGAGCAAGCCGCCCATAGAGGGCAGCTGCGAGCGTTCAGTCTCACATGGTCCACATTGCCCAAATCACGAACAGCCGCGGGAAATTCCCCACATGATCAGGAGCTAGAGAAAACAACTGCAGAAGAGAGGCGTGACCTGGGCGAGGCCACGCCGGTAGCAGCCAATGAGCTACCGTGCAACAAGATTCAAATGTATTGTGTTATGGTATATAATGAGATGTATCTTCCCCATTACCTCATGTTCCTGCTGAGCATCAATGAATAAACCTGTGTTAGTCCTTCCTGCGACTCCTTCTTTGTCTTCCGTGCAAGACACTAAAGTAGGCCAGTCGTGAAACTGCTAAAATAAAGTCACCTTTTGGAGAATTCATTCTGTCATTTCCTTCAACCAACCAAGTGTGAGAAAGATTAGCCAACACAAATTTGCTGTTACCCTAGTGTGGTTCAAAAATACTTTTACATCTTAATTCCATGTAGAAAGAAATATTAAAATTGGACTTTCTGATGAGATAAGAATAGGGCATGGCTCCTCCCAAAAATATCCAGTGTTTAGGCAAGCAAGATTTCAGTTTTCCCCAACAGTCAGCATGCCTCTGTCTGGACTCTTAATCCCCAACACAGTATTCCAGCAAGTGAAAACCATGCCTCTTTTATTTTCCTTTCAGTGCTCAGAATAACAATTCAGCCAGCTGTCAAAATGATTCCACATGCTATTTCCTTCTTAAAACATTATTGTATCTATAACTCTTAACATTTGTAAACCACAATCATTTTAAAGTGCAAAAGGCAAAACTAAACAGAAAGAGGAATAATGGTGTTCAGGCTTTCGGTCAAGACTGCTAATGATTTGACCAAATCCTTATCTGATTAAAGTGAATTTGGATCACTTTGGATGACAACAAAATGGACTGGATTAATTTTAATTGGGTCTGGATTGGTCTGAACCACCTCAGTTGGACATCAAAAGAATGTCAGTGTGTCTCCCAAATGTTACAAATTAGAACCAATTACTGTATGATGAAAATACTAGGCAAGTGGTATAAAAAGAAGAAGGTGGAAATCTTAATTTACCTCATTGATAATGTAAGAATCAGACAAGAATCTCATGGTTGTACTCATACACAGTAATTGCCAGGATGGTGTTACAGGATTTATGTGTTTAATTCTCTCATGCAGCTCTTTATTGTTTTGCTTTTCTTTAGCTACTAGAAACAGATGGTTGAAAAAAGTAAAGACTATGTTGATTGAGCCTTTATCATGTCACTTAAGAATCTATTTTCCTGTTAATACAAATGTCCTAGCCAATCTTATATGGATAAAGGTAGCCTATAAATAAAATAAAATTTATGCACCTTTTCTCCCTTTATTAAGTGATTAAGTAACTACATACTGTATCTGGTTTTTGTGTTAGAATTTTAATGCATTTTGATAGTATAACATACTTTATCCCTCCCTTCTAGCTTCCATTATGAGCTTGAGGGCAGGGATACTACCACCCCTCTTACCACCCTCTCTGGTCATAGTTCTTGGAACAGCTTTGTTGGAGTTCAGTGGCAGTTTTTTATACTATACTTTCTTTTCTCTTTCTTTCATCTTGTAGGTACCAAATCTTCAGTCTTTGCAGGCGCACCCCCCCAATAACGGACACAGACAACATTGAAAGTGGATAACAGCATAGGGCCACATTTATTGATTCAATGCCCTAGTCCGAATTATAAATTTGTATTGGTAAAACGACCAATCATAATTCCTAAGGCAAGCAGGCCGAAGTAACACTGGTAAGGTACCACCCCAAAATTGCCAACGGCAATTGGTTACAATGTATCAATTTGTATCAATTTGTTTGTTGACAACAAACAAATTGTTGACCGTAGTCAATAACTAACTCATGACCCCACCCTCTGACGCGTATCCGTGAAATCACAGGGGTGATGCATGCTGGTTAGCAATCGTCATCACCCCATCGCCTGGTTCGTCGTTGACCGGACAACGTTTAACTAATTTATTCCTGTCTAGTGTTGTCCAGTCAATTGCGAACCTGCCGGATACTTGTGGGTCATACTGTTTACCTTACCAGTGCTACCCGCCAATGTGACCAAAGTCAACATTAGGAACACAGAAAGACCCCTATATCAAACCATAGCAACAGTGTGGGATGGGCAAAAAAGCCAGGACCCGGAAGCCAATATGGGTCCCAGCCAAAAATTCCCACCCGGCCCCGAAGCGACCAAAATATCACACTGTTAACTAGGGAGGGGGTGGAGGGGAAAAGACTTCTCCGCTCCGTCGCTGAGGTAAAATGGCAGCTCGGCTGCCTCGTGGCCACCCCTTTTATAAGGGAGTTGGCCACGCCCCTAACTACCCGGATTCTCTGTCCTGTGGGGGGGGGCCCGCAAAGGGCGCGGCGGCCATTTTGGCGCCGCGCTTGCATTGCAGGCGCACCCCCCCAATAACGGACACAGACAACATTGAAAGTGGATAACAGCATAGGGCCACATTT
Source organism: Bradypodion ventrale (assembly GCA_035047345.1). Lineage (NCBI taxonomy): Eukaryota > Metazoa > Chordata > Lepidosauria > Squamata > Chamaeleonidae > Bradypodion > Bradypodion ventrale. The sequence goes on from JAWDJE010000003.1 coordinate 53,644,123, forward strand.
ATTGATTCAATGCCCTAGTCCGAATTATAAATTTGTATTGGTAAAACGACCAATCATAATTCCTAAGGCAAGCAGGCCGAAGTAACACTGGTAAGGTACCACCCCAAAATTGCCAACGGCAATTGGTTACAATGTATCAATTTGTATCAATTTGTTTGTTGACAACAAACAAATTGTTGACCGTAGTCAATAACTAACTCATGACCCCACCCTCTGACGCGTATCCGTGAAATCACAGGGGTGATGCATGCTGGTTAGCAATCGTCATCACCCCATCGCCTGGTTCGTCGTTGACCGGACAACGTTTAACTAATTTATTCCTGTCTAGTGTTGTCCAGTCAATTGCGAACCTGCCGGATACTTGTGGGTCATACTGTTTACCTTACCAGTGCTACCCGCCACACGGAGGGGCTTCAAAGAAGACCTGACGCCCCCACCCAGACCGTCAGCTCGGTCAACAGGCCTGCTCGCCAATCACCTAACAGGAGGTCCATACCTCCTCGCGACAGATGGACCCCATCCCCTGCGTACAAGTCATAATTTTGTAGACTGATATCGGGGTGATGACTGACCCGTCCCCAAGCCCTGTCAGCAAGAAACCGCGCCACCGCCCCGTTGACCGTGCGCCTAGCGCGGTCAAGGGCCAGGAGGTGAACGCCCCCTCTATAGAAAGGCGCGGGATAATGTCCACCGAACTAGGGTTGTGGCAGGCCAGACATAATGCAAGTAGGCGAGGTCCTCGCAAATCGCATGCTTGAGCGATAAGCCGGTGACCTGGCACAAATCATTGCCCCCAAGGTAGATGGTGAGAATGTCAGGCGGGTCAGCACTCAGGCCAGAAAAGGGAAAGGCCGCAGCCCCCGCCATAACATCCCAGGCTTACCATGCCATGCGAGACTGGCGTGTTCACCCAGTCCCAGTCGGGGTCCACTCTGTCGCCGCAGCGTAACGCGCTGCCCTGTGCACATAGCTGTGGCCCACCAGCCATACTGTCACCGGTGTAATACGACACCCAGGGTCTGCAAGAAAATTGAGAAAAAAGGCGGTAAGGTGACTGGATTGGTACTCATGGCAGGAGTGGGCGCACATAAAACTGAAAACATTGCAAGCCCCACCTCCCCATGCTGCGTATGTCAGCCCCAGAGTACCCAAAAGCAGCTGCTGTAGCGGCTGCACCAATACGGAATGAATGTGTGCCATAACGGGCACCTGGTAGGCCCACCCTGGTGAGGGCTCTGGCTGTCACCTTCCAAAACTGAAATTTAGTAAGGGGAGACCCATCTTGGTGACAGAAAAACGGGCCGTGGTGCCTGCCACGCAGTGCCAGGAATTCCTGTAGGGCACCAACCGGACAGATGTCTGCCAAAGAACACCGTAGCAGTCTTACACCACTGCCTACGCCATGCTGATTTGTCTTAGAGGAGCGTATCCTCAACTGGGCCCAGTCTTTGGCAATATAGACATCCTCGAGTTCCAGTGCCCTACACTTGCATCCGCCTTATACAGCATCTCAAGCTCGCTGTCGCGGAGCGCTCCAAAAAGGCCACCGTTGTAGCCGCATGAAGTGGGCTGCCTCATTTCCAAAACAGAGGCCAGGCCAGCCCCGGGCCAATTGGGTAAAAACCCTGGGAAAATCTTGCATCCGCCTTACTCAGCATCTCAAGCTCGCCGACGCGGAGGGCTCCAAAAAGGCCACCGTTGTAGCCGCATAAAGTGGGCTGCCTCATTTCTTAAAACTGAGGCCAGGCCAGCCCCGGGCCACTTGGGTAAAAACCCTGGGAAACTCTTGCATCCGCCTTACTCAGCATCTCAAGCTCGCCGACGCGGAGGACTCCAAAAAGGCCACCGTTGTAGCCGCATGAAGTGGGCTGCCTCATCTATCAAAACAGAGGCCAGGCCAGCCCCGGGCCAACTGGGTCAAAAAACCCCTGGGTAAATGGGGTGGCGGTCGCCCGGGAAACGCCCGGGCACGCGCACCCACCCCTCCCAACATGTCTCACCCGGAAGTCATTGGTGCTGTCCACACGACCTCCCACCTTGGCCATAAAAGCCAACCCGACAGCTGAGATGCTATGGTGCGTGGTGCAAGGCCCTGGGGATACAGGTAAATCGTGAACCGCAGAACATGGGCTACTGGAAAAGGCCAGGTTCCTGGCAGTCAGAATCGGGTACATAATACTCTAAAGGAACTAAATGCGTGGTGATACGCCTTACTCATGCATGGCGCTAGTGACAGGCCAATCGCCCGGTTCACCTCTCCTTGCCAACGGTCCATCTCACATCCGGGAGTGGCGAGGGAAATTCCTCCGCATCCGGGGGCCGAGGCACGGAACCGGGAGATCTGCAGGCGGGACAAAGCAGCAGCAATATCATTATCAACCCTTGGGACATGCCTGGCCCTGAAGGGAACGTTGAGGCACAGGTTGCATAACACAAACCAACTAACTAGCTCCATAACCCCGGGTGATTTGGAATCCTGTGCAGTGACGATGCGGAACAGCCGCGTTGCCATGCCCAAGTTGCACAACCGAGTTGGCCCACCTCTTGCCCCATAGCATCAAAGCACCCAGGATAGGGAAACATTCCAGATACGTGAGACCATGCAGGCAACCCTTTGCCTGCCCAGGATGGTGGCCACCCACCATAGGCCCACTTCCAATTGAAGTACATCCCAGAAACCCAGGAATCATGAGGCATCGGACCGCATCTGAAAGCAAGGGGGAGCCAGGAAATCAGACCCCAAAATGACACCCCGGTGAACTACCTCTGAATCTATGGCCAGACAAGCACGTCTGCCCCGATACCCTGGGTAAATCTGAGCCTGTGATGGGGCCTGGATAATCCCGCCATGGCATCGCACAAGCGCAGAGCAAATGCCCTGCCCGGTGCGACGACCCTGCCAGCGAAACTGGGGTGACCATGTAGCACCAGAAGTTACCTCAGTGATGCCATGCGCCCGGCCAGCAAGACCGAGACAAGGGCCACTAGCCTTGACACCTTATCCTGCTGCAACGTAGAATCCTGCGCTATCGTGTTACTCTCCACCCCAGGAATACTAGCTGTGGAGATGGGCCCTCGGTCTTTTCGGGCGCTAAAGGGACACCAAGTTCCTCCATTAGCGTCTGAAATGTGATGAGGAGACGTGGGTACGTGTCCCAGCCCCGTTCAGCCCCGAATAAAACCATCCAGGGAATGGGCTACAGACCGGGACCCTGACCTGCGGACAAAAGCGCAATCTAGGAAAATGGTGAAACGCTCGAATACCGAGCCCCAAAGGAATAGCCAAAAGGCATGGCATCATTGAACAATATGCTCCCCAGGACGGGGGTGCGGGACAATGCCAACGACCCTGCCCGCATAGACCCTTTCGTCAAAGCTGGCAGCATCCACCTCCTCCCTCCCCTTAAGGGATAAAAGATTGGGGGCATCCTGAGGGGACCTATTACCCATGAAAGGGATCCGGAACCCCTGTCTGGAACCCTGAAGGATACCCGCATCCTCACCCTTCAGGCACCATGTGAGCCAACGCTCCAACATGTCCACCTTAAATGGGGAGGGAGCCCTTCGGTGAACTAGATCCATCTGCGGCAGTCTTGCAAGCCCCCTGTCTGCCCCACCCTCTGCCCCGCATCCTTCTAGGCCTGGGACAGGCAGAGGCCGCATGGGGCCCAACACAGGTGGGACACTCCTGTCTGTATTTGCAAGTCTTCCCCTTAGAGGAGCCATTGGACAAAAAGTCCAGCACAGCCGGCGGGCTGGAACCCCCCGCCCCGCCCCCTGGCAGGTGACCTGTGCTGGGGCCGCCCGCTGAACCGCATGCCCACAATGGTATATCTCCCCGGGTGCAGGGCGCGTGGGCGTCACGTACAAAAGCCACAGCCTCTGGCCTGGCTCATACTGCCTAATCTCGGGGTGCGGGGAAATCCGCCTACGGCATCCCTCGTCACAAGCCAACCACGCTGGGCCCGGAAAGTAAATCATCGCCCGGTAGGCGTCGTCCAAATACTGGACCATCGGAATTGCCAAATCCGGCCATGCCCTAAGGTACACCGCCATGCAGGCCGGCAACCATTTGGCCCACATACTTGGTGGCTTGCGACAACGTGCCTGCCACTATCCTTCTCATTCTGCCCCTCCCTCTCTCCTTGGTGGGCACACTGTTTAGGAATGAGAAGATATCCACGTACTCCCCCCGCCAAATTTACTCTCTGGCGGCCTGTGCCAAGTGGTCACTCATCGGTAAGGAATAGGGGCTTGGACCAACCCGGCCACCCAAAACATTCCCCTAAGGGTAGGGAACACCCCCCACCACGGGGCCCTGGGTGTTAGCTGTCATCGCCGGGTGAGGCGTCAGCGGGTGCACCGCCGCAACACCCGCGCGAGGCCAAAGCGATTGGAAAGCCCCCCCCCCATATTGGGAATGTGTGTGGATGTACTCGCTTACACCGTATACTCACATGCTGCACCCCCGCGGGCCGCCCCCACCGGGGGTTCCGGCCCACTGGGGGCGTCGGAGCTCACGACCGACGTAGAGCTCATCCCCGGAGAACCTGCACCTGGCCGCTGGCTGGGGAGCTGCGAGGCAGTGGCCGAAACCGCGCCACGCGCCTGCAGCAGCTCAACCCTCCCCGTCGGCTGTTGTCCTCCTGAAGACAGCGCCTCAAAAGGAACCCCAAAGGAGGGGGGGCCCCCGCCTGACTTCCACGTTAACCTGGGGCGAAGGGCCGGCTGGCCCGCCTGGTCCATGCGTGGGTACAGGCCCCTGTACCCAGGACCCGAAAGCAGGTGGAGGAGCGGTGTCCACCGCTCGCGGGCCGCGGGCCGGAACCCCTTCCGCGCCCGCACTCTGGTTGCCCACTCCGGGCGAAGGGGCAATAGACCCCATTCCGCCGGCCCCGGCAGGGGCGAGCAAAGGCGGCAGCTGAGGAGGCAGCACCGCGGTCCTCCGACCTGGGTTGCGCCTCCTAACCGCGCGAGCTGCACTCGGAGCTGCCTTCTTCTTCGAAGGCATTTCCTCCGAAGCAAAGGGAAGCCGGCAAGGCAGAATCGCTACCCAAAAGGCTTCCCGGTAGGTTCAAGAGCGACGGAGACACAGGGGAAAAGACTTCTCCGCTCCGTCGCTGAGGTAAAATGGCAGCTCGGCTGCCTCGTGGCCACCCCTTTTATAAGGGAGCTGGCCACGCCCCTAACTACCCGGATTCTCTGTCCTGTGGGGGGGGGCCCGCAAAGGGCGCGGCGGCCATTTTGGCGCCGCGCTTGCATTCTTTGCAGGCGCACCCCCCAAATAAAGACTCAGACATCGGTATATGGATAAAGGCATTGGGCCACTTTTATTGAATAATGCCCTAGTCTGAATTATAACTTTCAATTGGTGTAATCATCCAATTGTAATTCTTTAAGGCAAGCAGGCCGCAGTAACACTGGTAAGGTTCCTCCCAAAATGCCAATGGCAATTGGCTACATGTAACTATTTGTATCAATTTGTTTGTTAACACAAACAAATTGTTGACCGGAGTCAATAAACTATCTACTGACCCCACCCTATGACGTGTATCCGTTAAATCTCAAGGTGATGCAGGCTGTTAAGCCCCTGCCATCACCCCTTGCCTGGTTCGTCGTTGACCGCCAAAAGCTATTACCCCTGTACCTGTTTAAGTGTTGGCCAGTCAACCTGCCGGATACCTATGGGTCATAAATCTTTACCTTACCAGTGCTACCCGCCACACGGGGAGGCATCTATGATGACTCACCGCTCCCCCCCAGACCGTCAGCTCGGTCACCAGGCCTGCTTGCAAATCTTCCAGAAAGAGGTTCATACTTCTAGCCGACAGGTGGACCCCATCCCCTGCATAGAGATCGTAATTTTGCAAACTTATCCTGGGATGCCGGATAGCCGTCCCCAAACCCTTGTCTGTTAAGAACCGGGCAACAGCCCTGTTCACCGAGCGGCGAGCGCGGTCAAGGGCACGGAGGTCAATACCTCCCCTGTAATTATGTCGTGGCATGATGTCCGACCATAGCAGCCGTGTGGACGGCCAAACATAATGCAAATAGGCTAGGTCACTGCAGATTGTGAATTTTAAGGAAACGCCAGTGACCTGGGCAAGGTCATTGCCACCGAGGTGCAGTACAAGGACATCAGGCGGTTCAGCATCCCTGATGGAAAACAGGAATGGCAACAGTTCCCGCCATCTCATTCTACGCTTACCGTACCAACGCATACGTGTAGTCCAAGTTGGGGTCCCCACTCTGTTGCCGCAGCATACTGTGCTGCCCAGTGCACGTAACTGTGGCCCACCAGCCATACTGCCACCGGTGTGCGGGTACACACAGGGTCTGTAAAAGAAGAAAAGAGAAGAATGGCTTAACTGGTATTCATACCTGAAGTGGGCGGACGTACAATGCAAAACGCATGGATCCCCATCTTCCCATCCGGCGTATATCAGCCTCAGAGTACCCAAATGCAGCCGCAGTTGATGCAGCGCCTATCCTAAATGAATGGGTGCCGTAACGAGCCCCGGGGAGGCCAACACTGGATAGTGCCATACCGGTCACCTTCCAAATTTGGAATTTAGTCAGGGGAGACCCATCCTGGTGGCAGAAAAATGGGCCAGGGTGTGCGCCACGCACTGCCAAAAACTCATGTAGGGCACCAACCGGACAGATGTCTTCAATGGAACATCGTAGCAATCTAACTCCACTGCCTACGCCGTACTGATCAACCTTTGAGGACCGTATCCTCAACTGAGCCCACTCCTTAGTGACATAGACATCGTCGAGTTCCAGTGCCCTACGAGTCGCATCCGCCTTAGACAGTGGTACCAACTCACTGATGCAGAGCTCCCCAAAGAAGGCCACCGTGGTAGCCACGTGAAAAAGAGCCACCTCATACCTATCATAACACAAGTTATGCCAGCCTCGTGCAATGTGGGTCAGGACCTCTGGTGAAATTGGGTGACGAGTGTCCGGGCTGTGGCCACGTTCCCGTGTCCACCCCTCCAAAACATGATGTATGCAGAAATCATTCCCGCAGTCAGCGAAGCCCCTCACTTTGGCCATAAATGCCAGTGCCGACAGCCTGGATGTTATAATACAAGGAGCCAGACCCTGACTGTGAAGATAGACCATAAATTGTAAAACACGGTCGACTGATATGGGCCACACTTCAGGCAACTGTAGTTGCTGACAAAAGGTTCTAAATTGTACAAAAGCATGTTGATACGCCTTACGCGTGCGAGGTGCCAATGACATGCCGATCGCCCGGTTCACCTCTCCTCGCCAAACGTCCAAATCTCGGCTGGGAGTGGCGAGGGAAATTCCTCTGCTTCCGGAGCCAAGGCACGGAACCGGAGGATCTGCAGGTGGGATAAAGCATCAGCAATATCATTATTAATGCCTGGTACATGTCTGGCCTTAAACAGCACATTGAGGCGTAGGCTCCTTAACAGAAATTGACGAACCAGTGCCATAACCCTAGGTGATTTGGATGTCTGAGCATTGACAATGTGCACTATTGCTGCATTGTCACACCAAAAATGGACCACTGAGTTGGCCCACTCCTCGCCCCATAGCATCAAAGCTCCCAGGATGGGAAGGAACTTAAGGAAGGTAAGATCGCGGAGGCGATCCGTGCCAAGCCATGCTTGAGGCCATCGGCCGTAAGCCCACCTCCCCTCAAAATAAATCCCATATCCCAGGGAGCCGGAGGCATCCGACTGTACTTGAAACCTAGGGCAGACCATAAGGTCTGATCTCCAGAAAGAGACCCCGTTAAAATCCCATAGGAATATAAGCCAAACCGAAAGGTCCGCCCGTATGCCCCTGGTCAGTCAGACCCTGTGATGGCGCTTTAACAGGCCACCCATGGCGTCACACAGGCGCCGGGCAAATGCTATGCCGGGTGTCACCACCCTGCAGGCAAAGTTAAGATGGCCATGAAGTACGTGTAGCTCACGAAGGGACACTTTACGTTTGGCCATTAATGCCAAAATCGTCACGGAGATCCGGGTGACCTTATCCATGGGTAACATGGATGCCTGTGCGACCATGTCAATTTCAATTCCTAGAAAAGTGAGCTTAGTAGCTGGGCCCTCGGTCTTTTCGGGCGCTAAGGGGACACCCAGTTCCCGCATTAGCGTCTGAAATGTAGTGAGGAGATGCGTGCACGTGTCCGAGCCCCGTTCACCCCCAAACAAAAAGTCATCGAGGTAATGGGCTACAGACCGAGACCCTGACCTGCAAACAAAGGCCCACTGAAGAAAAGTGCTAAAACGTTCAAATGCTGAACATGAAATAGAGCAGCTGAAAGGCATGGCCTTATCTACATAGAACATCCCTTGGAATCTAAAACCCAATAGCTCAAAGTCCCCTGGGTGCACTGGCAGTAATCGGAATGCTGATTTAATGTCACATTTAGCCAAGAGGGCACCGGGACCACATGAGCGTACCATCCGCAGGGCCTGGTCAAACGACTTGTACCTGACCAAACAAAGGTCATCAGGAATCGCATCATTGACCGAAGAACCCGCAGGGTATGACAGATGGTGGATTAAACAAAATTCACCTGGGGTCTTCTTAGGTACTAACCCCAGAGGGGAGACCTTCAAGTTAGGGAAAGGCGGTTCAGAGAAGGGGCCGGCTACCCTCATAGCCTCTACTTCTTTAGCAATGCTCAGTGCAGCAACTTCCTCATTGCCTTTTAAGGAAATTAAATTAGGGGCGTCTTGGGGTCCTCGAACCTCACTGAACGGAATACGAAAGCCCCACTGGAAACCCTCCAGTAGATACCTCGCATCCTCCCTTTTCAGATAAGCTGAGAGCCATCGCTCCAGCATATACACATTAACTGGGGATGGGGCCTTTTGAGTGGCTAGCTCCATCAGAGGAAGCCCTGACTGCCCCCTGTCCACCTCTACCTCTGCCCCGTGACCCACCAGCCCGCGGGCACGTGGAGGCGGCGTGCGAGCCAGCGCAAGAGGGACACTCATGTCGGAAACGACACTGTTGCTTATTGCACACACCGTTAGCTGAGACGCTCCAACACAGCAAGCGGGCTGGAACCCCCTGCCCCGCCGGCTGGTGGGGAGCCTGTGTTGGAGCAGCTCACTACACAGCAAGGCCACAATGGTACCTAAGCCCAGGCGCCGGACGCGTGGGAGTCATGTACAAGAGCCACAATTTCTGGCAGGGCTCATCCCACCTCGAACACCCCTGCCCTGAACGAGGGACCATTTTGGAACCAGGGGTTACTGGGATAATGTGATAACTGCTGCCCACCCGCATCAAGTTGACGCGGCCAGGGCCACTGAACCCTCCCTGTGTAAGTGGACAGTTGTGGTGGTGCACTAAATTGAACCTGATACTCACTAGTCACACCCCCGTGAGCCGCCCCCACCGGGGGTTCCGGCCCACGGTGGGCGTCGGAGCTCGCAACCGGAATCGAGCTCTGGGACCACCCCTGGCTGCTCCCAGCCTGTACATCAGGTCTGACGGGGAGCTGTAAGGCACCAGCCGGTGCTGGCCGGACAGCCTAAGGCAGCTCGACCTGGTTGGCCGCCCGCTGAAGGATCCCGGCCAGCAAGTTGGCCGTGGTCGACGAAGGGGCCCCTGTTGAAGAAGCGGTAGCGCCCCCCTCAGAAGGTGGCTGGGCAATGCCCAAAGATGCTTCCAGCACTGCTATACATGCTATCAAAGCATCCACTGCCTCGGTGCCCCCAGTATAAGGTGGGCCGGGTGGGCCGGACGGCCCACTAGGTAGTTGGGGCAAAGGCAACCCAAAAGGGGAGCCAGGGCCAGAATAGGGCCAAGCCCAGAACTCAGGCCCATGGGGGGCCGGAGGAGCTGTGGGGCGGACACCCGCACCAGGTCCCCCTGGGCCAGCCTGTCCCGGGCCCTGCAAAGGCGCGTTCAGGGCCAAAGCCCCCGAGGGGCCAGCCTGCACCTGCCCAGCTATGAAGCTGGCACCCGGCTGCCAAGTGATAGCCTGACCGGCCCCACTGGTACCAGTGGACAAGGTTCCATTACTGCCCTGCCGTGGGGGCGCAGCCCTGGTCCTCTGACCCAAAGGCTGGCCCCATCCAATGAAGAGCAGGTAAAAGCCCTTCCCCTCGGCCGCGGCTTCAATGCTGGAGCCTTTCGCTTGGGAGCCATGTCTCCCTAAAAGATTATGCACCAAAGGATCCCTATCCAGGGAGTTCTTTTCCTTTTCCCAGCCGGGAATCAAGCGCGCAGGCTAAAAGGAGAACACGACGGAGAAAACTTCTCCTCTCCATCGCAATTCTAAAATGGCAGCTCGGCTGCCTCGTGGCCACCCCTTTTATAGAGGGGTGGCCACGCCCCCTAACTCACCTGGATGTCTGTGTCCGGGTGGGTGGGGGGCCGCAAAGAGCGCGGCGGCCATTTTGGCGCCGCGCTTTCATTTTCAATTCTTTTTTTATTTAGGATGCAAACAGATCACAAGAAAGTATAGCCATCTGACCACATTGGAAACCATTGCTCTGCAAGGAGTCTATATATCTATATATCTAAAACCAAGGTGTCATGGCCCTTGTTACTCATGCACCATGGCACCATGGCACCCACCACCCCAGAACCTCGCACCTGCCTACCTTGGGCTCCTGGGGTGGATGGTGCAGGGGAGCGGCAGCCCATTTCAGGGTTTGTCACCCCAAAAATGGGCCACAAAGCCCCCCCCCCTCCCACCAGCCAGCAGAAACCAAACAGCAATGGAAGAGTGGCCCTGGTGCATCCTGAGGATCATAGTTCCTTGGGTGGCTGGCTCCCACTGAGATGAATTGAGCGTGGGACTACAGCTCCCAGCAGCCTTTGCACTTGGGGACAGCACACCCCTCCGAGGAGGCAGTTCCACAATGGAGTTTGAGGAGAGACTGCTGGGAACTGTAGTCCAACTCCCCATTCTTCCCAATGGGGGCCACCCACTGAAAGACCTACACCACCCGGGATGCACCGGGGCCGCATTTCCTCTCACAGAAATACTAACTCCCAGGAACTGGAAGCTTCATGAGGCTGGCCAGTCCTCAGCTGCTGGGTTGTAGGTGGTTGGGAGCATGAAGGATTCACCACCGCCCTCCCTGTCTCCTTGATAGTGCCATGGGCAGGAGGAGGAGGAAGCCACAGCACCAGCTCCAGCAGAATGGAGGGAACCGGGAACACCTACCTTGGACAAGCAGGTGTTCCAGAAAGGGGAAGCGGCAGTCTGTTTGGGGGGTTGGTGAGCCACCAATTTACCCGCAGGACCTAGCCACCAAACCAGTGGGAGGTGGAGGTGCCCTCCGGCCTTTGATGGACCACTGCACTCTGCGGAGGGCAGGGCGGGCAGCCCTTCTCTGTAATGCCTGGGCCAAACTGTGCACCCATATGCTGGATGCCTTCCGGAGAGGGCAGGGCTGGGCCCTGGGCACCTGAGTGGGAGCTCAGGTGGTGGAGGATGGAGGCCCTCCCTGCAGAGGTAAGGTGGGGATGGGCCGGGTTCCATGTTGGGGGAATCTCCATTGCACCCTGCCTCTCCACCCTCCTGTGGGCCGCTACAGGTGGCATGGAGAGGAACCACATGGGGGGCTGCCGGAGGCCTCCACACGGAGCCTTCCTCCTGGGCAGGCATACAGGGGGCTGCTTTGAGGGGGCCATGGCCACAAGGCCTGTAGACCACACAGCAGTGACAAGGCCAGGTAACCGGCGGTGTGTGCATGTTGTGCAAGAGTGTTGTGTCTTGTGTGATGTGTGTGGCTGTGGTGGGTGTGCGTTTTGTGTTGGGTGCATGTGTTTTGTGATGTGTGTGTTGTGTGTGTGTGTATTGTGTGTGTGTGTCATGTGTGGGTATTTATTGTGTGAGTGTGTGATATATTGTGTGTGGGGATGTGTGTGTTGTGTGGTTCTGTTGTGTTGTGTGTGATGTGTCTGGGATGGTCGGTCGGTGTTGTGTGTTGGGGTGCTGTGTGTTGTGTCTGTTGTGTGTTGGTGTGTTGGTGTGTTGTGCGAGTGTGTTGTGTCATGTGTGATGTGTGATGTGTGTTGCTGAGGTGAGTGTGGGTTGTGTGTCAGGTCCGTTTGTGTTGTGTCATGTGTGTGTGTGTTGTGAGTGTGTATTGTGTGTGTTTGCATGTATTCTGTGGGTGTGTTGTGTGGGTGTGTGATGTGTCTCAGTGAAAATTTAGTCCCGGGCAACGCCGGGCACCCCTCCTAGTATCTCTTAAAATGATCCTTTTATCCATGGAAAATTTCGTGTTCAGGGAATGAAGAAGCAGTCGACTGAAGTAGTAAAATTCAGCTCTTTATTAGTGGGGTTTGAACACAGTTTGGATGGGGCAAAACTCGGACTTATATACACTATAAACAGTAACAGTAACAATAATACAACAAGCCCATTGGCTAACAGAGTGTGCACATTTTTGATCCACTTATTTGCATAAGAATAGATACATGAGAAAAGATACATTCTGCTCCTGTCAGAAAACACAGTTAACATACATAACAGAAAAGTTGATTTTGCCTGGCTCCAAAAAGTAATAACTCTATTACTGGATCAACCATGTTCAGTTTGAGTATGGATCACAATAGCTTGTAATTTCACCCACATTGTGTGATTTCTTTGGGAAAGCTCATGTTGTACCGTTCCACATGCAATCTCAAATGTGAGCTATTACTCTGTCTGACTGAAATTTGATTCTCATTCTTTACTGTCTACCAGAAAAATTGTGTTGGTTGGTCTCAACATTATTTTTTAGCAGTAGACAGTAAAGAATGAGTTTTTGATAACAGTCTGTGATGCTTCATCGGCTCAGCCCTGATGGTGCAGTTGTTAAACTGCTGTACTGCAGCCAAAACACTGAGAGTTTGATCCTGATGGGATTCAAGATTGACTCAGCCTCCCATGCTTCAAATGTTGGTAAAATGAGTACCCAGCATATTAGGAGCCAATGCTAATTAAATTGTGAACTGCCCAGAGAGTGAACTAAGTGCTATGTAGCAGTATATATGTGTAATTACTATTGCTAATTGCTACATGTTTATTTTGTCTTTAGTAAGACTTAGTGCATAAGCATCACATGTAAGTAATAAGCACTAGCACACAGCAGAAAAGTAATGCATATATTAGCAAACCTTGTTGTTGTTGTTGTTCAGTCGCACAGTCGACTCCGACCCTTTGCGACCCCATGGACCATTTTCCTCCAGGCGCCTCTGTCCTCTACCATCCCCCTCAGCCCTCCCAGCTCTCTGCCCATTGTGTCTACAATACCATCTAGCCATCTCATCCTTGGCCTCCCCCTTCTTCTTTTGCCCTCCACCTTTCCCAACATCAATGCCTTCTCAAGTGAATCCTCCCTTCTCATTTGATGTCCAAAGTATTTTAGCTTCATCTTTACTATTTGACCTTCCAATGAGCAGTCAGGGTTAATTTCTTCTAAGATTGACCTATTTGTTCTCCTCACTGTCCAGGGGACTCTCAAAACCCTCCTCCAACACCACATTTCAAAGGCATCTATTCTTCTGCGTTCAGCCTTCCTAATTGTCCAGCTCTCACATCCATACATTACTACTGGGAAAACCATTGCTTTGACTATTCTAATTTTTGTTTGCAATGTAATGTCTCTGCTTTTCACTATGTTCCCCAGGTTTCTCATCGCTTGTCTCCCAAGAATCACTCGCCTTTTTATTTCATGGCTGCAATCCCCATCTGCAGTGATCTTTGATCCTAAGAAAGTAAAATCTGTCACTGCTTCTACTTCTTCCCCATCTATTTTCCAGGAACTGATTGGGCCTGTTGCCATTATCTTGGTTTTCTTGATATTGAGTCTCAAGCCAGCTTTTGCACTCTCCTCCTTCAGCCCAATCAAGAGATTCTTTAGGTCTTCCTCACTTTCTGCCATTAGGGTGGTATTGTCTGCATATCTCAGATTATTGATGTTTCTCCCAGCGATTTTAATCCCATATTGTGATTCCTCCATCCCTGCACTGCACATTATGTGCTCTGTGTATAGGTTGAATAAGCATGGTGACAAAATGCAGCCTTGTCTTACTCCTTTTCCTATTCCAAACCACTCTGTTATTCCATGTTCTGTCCTAACTGTTGCTTCTTGGTTTATGTACAGATTTCTCAGGAGGCATATGAGGTGCTCTGGTATTCCCATCTCTTTAATTACTTGCCACATCTTGTTGTGGTCCACACAGTCAAATGCCTTAGTGTAGTCAATAAAACAAAAGTAAACTTGTTTCTGGTATTCCTTTGTTTTCTCCATGATCCAGCGTATGTTGGCGATGTGGTCTCTAGTCCCCCTGCCTCTTCTGAAACCAGCCTGCACCTCTGGTAATTCTCTCTCCACATGCTGCTGAAGTCTGTCCTGTATTATCTTGAGCATCACCTTGCTGGCATGTGGGATGAGCGCGATTGTTCGATAATTTGAACATTCTTTGGCATTGCCCTTTTTTGGGATTGGGACGTATACTGATCTTTTCCAATCCTGTGGCCACTGTTTTGTTTTCCAAATCTGCTGGCATATTGAATGCAGTAATTTGACGCCATCATCTTTTAGCGCTTTGAAAAATTCAACTGGAATACCATCATCTCCACTAGCTTTGTTGTTTGCAGTGCTCTTTAGGGCCTTTATGACTTCGCTCTCCAGGATGTCTGGCTCAAGTTCAATTTCTTCATCATTGTGATTATCAGGAGTGTTGAGGTCCTTTTTATAAAGTTCCTCTGTGTACTCTTTCCATCTTTTCTTAATTTCTTCTGCATCAGCTAGCTCCTTTCTGTCTTTGTCCCTTATCATGGTAATTTTTGCTTTAAATGTTCCCTTGATTTCCCCAATTTTTTTGAAAAGATCTCTGGTTCTGCCTCTTTTGTTGTTTTCCTCCATTTCTCTGCACTGTTCTTTTAGGTAGTTTTCCTTATCTCTCCTTGCTTTTCTTTGAAATTCTGTGTTCAAATGGTTGTAGTTTTTCCTTTCTCCTTTGACTTTTGCGTTCCTTCTTTCCTCTGCTATTTTAAGAGCCTCATCAGACAACCACTTTGCTTTCTTACTCTTCTTTTCTTTTGGTATGGTTTTCTTTGCTGCTTCCTGCATGATGTCCCTCATCTCTGTCCATAATTCTTCCGGTACTCTGTCTACCGAGTCTAAGCCATTAAATCTGTTCATCACCTCCACCGTGTATTCTTTAGGGATGCTGTCTAGGTGATATCTTTCTGGTCTCCATGTTTTCCCTATTTTCTTTAGTCTAAGCCTGAATTTTGTGATCAGTAGGTTGTGATCTGAGCCACAGTCTGCTCCAGGTCTTGTTTTTGCTGACTGTATGGAGGTTCTCCATCTTTGGTTGCAGAGTATGTAGTCAATCTGGTTTCGGTGTTGGCCATCTGGTGATGTCCATGTGTAAAGTCACCTCTTGTGTTGCTGGAAGAGAGTGTTTGCTATGACCAGTGCGTTCTCTTTGCCCTGCTTCATTCTGTGTTCCAAGACCAAATTTGCCTGTTATTCCCTCCACTTTTTGATTTCCTACTTTGGCATTCCAGTCTCCTAATATAATTTGGACATCATTTCTTGGTGTCTTTTCTATGAGGTTTTTGTAAGTCCTCATAGAACTGGTCCATTGTGGCTTCATCTGCACCAGTGGTTGGTGCGTATATTTGGATCACAGTGACATTGAAAGGTTTGCCTTGAAATCTGACTGACATCATTCTGCCATTTTTGAGATTGTATCCCATTACTGCTTTTCTCACTCTTTTATTGACAATTATGGCTACTCCATTTCTTCTAAGGTTTTCTTGCCCGCAGTAGTAGATATGATGGTTTCCAGAGCTAAATTCACCCATCCCTGTCCATTTGAGCTCACTGATGCCCAAGATGTCAATGCTTATTCTTTCCATCTCATTTTTTTACCACTTCCAGTTTTCCTTGAAACAAAAGGCAAAACAAGGGGATGCTCAGCACAGCAGATCTGTTAGCAAACCTAAAACATGCAAAAGCAAATTTTATAGATTAGTAGTATCTGACATCACCAGAGTTATCTATATGAATTTTTGAAGGGATCATGAACTCAGAAGGAACCCTAATGCTGCCACATTGCATGAATGTATGTGGAAAAACAATAACTGTTTAGTTCCCCACCATTTCTAAGGCTAAACTTCAAAAAGTTCATCCAAAAATACAACCTTGCATCTATATTTTTGTGATTTGTCATAAAAGTGGAATTCTCCTTGTGAGCGGTTTTCTTTTTCTTTTCTTTTTGTAAATAAAGTAGAGGGAGGATGTAGAATAATGGAAACATGTATGAAAGAAAGACAACAACAATGATGAGGGGGGGGGCTGCAGTGGCGGCAACGAAGACCAACCAACCAACCAACCAAACTAGTTAGTTAGTTTCTTGTCAGAAATTATTCTCAGTTGAAAGGATTTTTGTTGGAGAAACTCCACTCAGTGAGTTGTCTCCAAGATCGTTTCCCACCCAAGTGGTCCTTATTTATCTACTTGCAATTTCTTGCTTTCGAACTGCTTGGATGACAGGAACTGGGACAGAGATGGGCACTCATTCCATCATGCAGCACCCGGTTCTTGAACTGCCAATTTACTGACCTTCCAGCTAACAAGGTGAGCTTCTTAACCACTGAGTCACTGCAGACCCAACAGTTAAACATAGGGATGCTCATTTTCATCATACAGGCATGTGAAACTAGGAGTACTTGTGGAGCAGTGACCAATGTTTACTCCTTATGTAGATCAACACCACAGCAGCTATTTAACATCCCATTTAGAATTTGGTGGGTTAGAATCATGGTCAATTATTTTAAGTGAGAAATGGCAAGTTCAAAAGTAACACAGGCACTACAGCCTGAGCTGGTGGCATCTGGAGGGGGTGTGGCTGATTGATAACCCATTATCTCCCCTGGACACTCCAACCACTGAGGCAAACAGGAGGACAGATACATCATGGTTTATTTGTGTGTATGTTTTATGAGAGAATCTGCTGGAGGGTAGAGAAAGACCCTTGTCACAGTTTAGATAAGCTCAAATATTCCTCTCTTCTTGTTTTCTTCTTTGGTTTAGTTTACTGTTTTAAAGAAGTCTTCTTCTTGTGCCATATCTGATTCCAAATATTGGTGATCATCATGACGATCAGCCATGAAGACTGTCCTGTGAATATAATGTCGTAGCCTTTCATCTGTCTTCCACATCACAGCATGACACCCACACCCACACCCACACCACTGATCCAGCTGGTCCTGATACCTTTTGGCACACAAAGTCCTCCTCAGCCCCAAGCCAGTATTGATGAAGCTGCTGCCCTCCATCAAAATGGATTCAAGTGGGATTGAATCTACTTGGGGACAATTACACTTCCCTGTGGACTTTGCCAATGCTGCTAGTCCTTGGGGTTGTTTGGTGTCTTGCAATGAAGACAATAGAAGGAGCCATAACAAGGCTAAACACAAATTTATTGCATGATGGTCAGGGTGAACATGAGGTAATGGCAGACAAACAGCTCTATTTATAGTACACTGTAGATTTGAATATGCCGGTGTGGTAGCTTATTGGTTACTGTCTGCGTGACGTCATAGATCGTCACACCCATCTTCTCCAGGTGCGGTGTGGCGGGAAGGTTTCCCGCTCTTCAGGTATTCGGGGAATCTGTACCATATGAGCTGGATGCTTGCTACTGCCACCTGTGGCCACTTAGCTCGCATCCTTATACAGCCTGTTACAATGTGTTCCTGATTAGATACAATTGGATACATTGACTGGTTACATTCTGTTGAAGGGAGCATTGCATCATTACATTCAATGCATAACATCCCTCCCCCCTAGGTAAGGACGAAGTCCTTCAGGCACTGAGGCTTCCCGCATGTTCGCTTTAGGCGAGTGGCAGCCGTGCCTTGATCTGGGGTCCCTGCGTATTCCTGATTGCTATGTCCTCATCCTGCAATGGGAGAGGGTGACTCGTTAGCAATCGGCTGCGGGTTCTGAGCCTGGAATTGGGGAGGTCTAGGTGTGGGAGTAAACTCCAGGGACGTGAAACTGGGGGCTCTAGGGACTAAAGCAAAACCCCACTCTTCGCTTGGACGGGTGGGGAACTACTCCAAAAAATCCCCCCGGTTTCCAAACTCAAAATCTAATTCTTCGAAGTCCTCCGCTTCCAAATTGTTCCTGTAGCTCGGGGGATCAAAAGGATGCGGATCTGTGTCATTTCCCTTCCCTCAGTGATCTGCGTCTCCCCCTTGGGATAAATGGGTGGGGATAAATGGGTGGGGGAGAACCCTAATGTTGAATTCTCTGTTTGATCACTCGTGTCTTGCCTACCTACCACCCTACTCATGAGCTGGTCGGCATGCCTCCTCCAGAGGAGTCCTGTGCTTGTCTCGACATTGTACGAGACTGACCCCGTTTGCCTGACCACTACACCAGGCACCCAAGTCGGCCCGGCGGCTGTGTAATTCCTGCAATGCACTGCCTCACCGATTCCAAAACTCTTGGTGATACCTATTGCTATGTTTCTACTCGTGTCCTCCCCCCTGGTTGGGTCTAGGCACGAGAGGATTGTGGCGGGTTTCCTACGCATAAGGAGTTTGGCGGGCAACAAACCCGAAGCTAAAGGGGTTACTCGATATCTTAATAGGAATTGGCATAGTTGCAGATTCAAATCCCCGGGGCCCATCTGACGCAGCGCGTCCTTCGTTGTTCTCACCAAGCATTCCGCGTGACCATTTGTAGCAGGGTGGAAAGGGGCAGAGGTGATGTGGTGAATCTTATTTATCTCTATAAACCACTGGAACTCTGCCGACGTGAAAGTTGTGGTGTTATCGCTCACGAGTACGTCGGGTAAACCGAAACAGCTGAATACTCTCCGCAATAGCGTAACCGTCACAGCTGACAATGAACTGGCCATTGGGATTACCTCCAACCACTTGGAGTAAGCGTCCACTATTATGAGGAACAGGGTGCCCCTGAAGGGACCCGCAAAATCTACATGCAGACACGACCACGGCCCTCGGGCTGCATCACATTCTCTATGAGGAAATCGGGACTCTTCGGGGCGGGTACTCTGGCAACTCTCACAAGTGCCAATCATGTGTTCTATGTCTGCATCCAACTTGGGCCACCAGACGTAACTCTTGGCTAGCGCTTTAAGCACACGATCCCCGGGTGGCTGATATGTAACATCTTGAGTACCTGTGACCTCAAAACTTCGGGGATTATTACCCACTGCCCCCAGAGTAGGCAGCCCCTCTCTAAGGAAATCTCGTCTCTCCTTCTGCCATAAACCTTGAATTCCTCCGTGGGGGAGGTTGCTTGCCACCCTTTTTGCACCCATGAACTGACTAGGGCCAATGACTTGTCCTTCACTGTAGCTTTAGCAATCTCTGCTGGCAGTATCGGGGGTGACTCTAGGGCCTCGATCAGGAGCACCTGGTGGTCCTGCTCTACCTCACACTCAGGGTTCCCTGCCTGTGTGAGGGTTGACCTGGAAAGGGCATTGGCATGGCTGATCTCCTCGCCGGGACGATAGGTCAATGCATACTGGTACACGTTGAGGAAAATGGCCCACCACACCATCCTCGGGGACAAGATCTGTGGGGTGGGCTTGTTAGTGGTAAAGATTCCTAATGGGGGCTTATGGTCAGTCACGACTGTGAATGGTTGGCCATAGAGGAAATCGTGGAACTTTTTGGTTCCCACAACTATTGCCAGGGCTTCCCTGTCTGTTTGCGCGTAGTTGCGCTCTGACTTGGACAGGGATCTCGAATAGAATGCCAACAGGGCTTCTCGCCTGCTCTCTAGCACATGGCAGAGGACTGCCCCCACCCCCACCGGTGAGGCATCACAGACCAACACAACAGGTTTCTTGGGATCGAAGTGGGTCAAGACAGCCTCGGAGGATAGAACCTGCTTGAGCCCACAGAATGCCCATTCCTGGCTATCACCCCACCACGTCTTTTTTGAGTAGTTTCTGCAGCGGCTCTGCCACCGACACCTTTCCCGGCAGGAAAGAGTGGTAAAAATTTAGGAGTCCTAGGAAGGACTGTAGTTTGGCCTTGGTGGTGGGGCGAGGGGCGTTCTGCACTGCTGACACCTTTGACTCTGCTGGCTTGATGCCCTCAGGGGTTATCCGGAAACCCAGAAACTCTACTTCTTCCGCGAAAAACACAAACTTATCATTTCTCAACCTGAACCCCATTTTCTTGAACACAGTTAGCACCCGGTCAAACCTCTTGGCCAATTCTTGCCCCCCCCCCACCATTATCAAAATTTCATCAAAGTAAGGGAAAACACCTGGGAGCCCTTTCAACAACCATTCCACGACGGACTGAAAAATTCCTGGGGCTGAATTCATGCCAAATTGGAGGCGTGTTACTTTAAAAGCTTCCTTATGAGTAACTATGGTTTGAGTGGCGGCTGCAGCTGGGGTCACCGTTAATTGCTGATATGCCTGTGCTAAATTTAGCTTGGCAAAACACCTCCCCCCATGCAAAGTTGCTAACAGGTGACTTACTACTGGCACCGGGTATGCATTTTGGCGAATTGCCTTGTTAATTGTGCACTTGTAGTCAGCACAGATTCTGACCTCCCCGTTAGCCTTAAGCGCTGTAACAATGGGGTTTCCCACTCGGCAGAGTCCACAGGTGCCAAAATCCCCTGACCCACCAGTTTGTCCAGTTCAGTCTCAATTTTGTCCTTCAGTGCGAATGGCACTCTCTGTGGCTTGGAGCCTGATGGGCCGGATGTCAGGGTCCATGTCGAATGAAAGTGGGGGCCCCTTGAACTTCCCGAGCCCCTTCTTGAAGATGGCAGGGTGTGTGTTACACACCTCCATGATCGGGTCAGCCTGCACGGCATGTATGCCCCCAATGAAAACCCCCAGGGGCCCAAACCACTGTGTCCCTAGGAGGCAGCAGGACCCGTCCCTTAAGACCACTAGGGGCAACTGCGTGGATCACCTCTTGAACTTCACATTGAACTCCCCCACCCACAACACTGGGATACTTTTTCTCCTAAACGTCCCATAGATTAGTCTTTAGGGCTTTCAGCTTGGGGTGTGACTTTGGGGGAATACGCAAAAATTCCCGGGGGGAGATGATGGAGTACGATGACCCCAAGTCTATCTACATCCTAACCAGGACCCCATGTATCAGTACCTCAACAAAAAACCGGGGGTGCCTCAAAGGCACGCTGTGAACCGCCTGGTCGTGGTTGTCAGGAACTATCGAGACACGTGGTGCTCCTGTGGCTCATCATCATCGAAGATCCTGCCGACCCCATCTGCTTTCCATTGGGGCCATTCCGCCTGGCCCTTGCCATCGTCC
This sequence comes from Bradypodion ventrale, assembly GCA_035047345.1. Taxonomy (NCBI): domain Eukaryota; kingdom Metazoa; phylum Chordata; class Lepidosauria; order Squamata; family Chamaeleonidae; genus Bradypodion; species Bradypodion ventrale. The sequence goes on from JAWDJE010000003.1 coordinate 53,665,430, forward strand.
CACCGCCGCCTGCAGACATTTGCGATGTGCCTGTGCCGCCCGCAGTTGTGGCACTCCGCCTTCCAGAATGGGCACCGACTCTGGTCGTGGAATGCCCTGCATCCATCATAGCGGCGGTCCTCTCTGGCGTGGTCTCGAACCTCGGGCCTCCTCTGCACCCGCTGCACCTCGTTGTCCTCGCTGACATCGGAGGCGGACATGGTGGACTCGGAGGGCCCCTGCTCTCCGTGGGAGGAACAGCTGTGGACTGGGACTGCAGGCGGGGGGGGGGCAGCTGCCACGGTCCTGGCCCAGCACACCCGTTCACCTTGTTGCACTGACTCGGCAGCTTGGGCAATTTGTAGGACATGCTCGAACGAGATTCTCTCATCCTTGGCCAGTAATTTTTTCCTGGCCCCCTCATCTCACAGGCCCAGCAGGAGCCTGTCTCGCAGTGCCTCACTCAGGGATGTTCCCCACTGGCAAGGCATGGCAGCCACTCTCAGAGCTGCCACGAAGTCAGCCATGGACTCACCGGCCTGCTGGCACCACTGCTGAAAAGCCAGCCATGTCAGGAACACCGACACTTTTGGGTGGAAATGCTTCCTCAGCTCAGTGATGATCTCGTCTAGGGGTACCTCCCTGAGTGGCCTCGGCATCAGGAGGTTCGTTGCCAGCTCTAGCATTTCCAGGCCGCACTGGGCCAGCAGGTACGCATGGCGCTGGGCTTCTTGCTCAATGCTCTCAAGGTCCATCACATATAGGAACTGCTGTTTGTAGAGTTCCCATTTCTCTGGCTTTGTGGTGTCGAAAGGCGCGATGTTCACTATTCGGGACGCCATCCCACCTTCGTCGCCAATTTGGTGTCTTGCAATGAATACAACAGAAGGAGTCGTAACAAGGCTAAACACAACTTTATTGCATGATGGTCAGGGTGAACATGAAGTAATGGCGAACAAACAGCTCTATTTATAGTACACTGTACATTTGAATATGCCGGTGTGGTAGCTCATTGGCTACTGTCCGCATGACATCATTGATCATCATGCCCATCTTCTCCAGGTGCGGTGTGGCGGGAAGGTTTCACACTCTTCAGGTATTTGGGGAATCTGTACCATGTGAGCTGGATGCTCGCTACTACCACCTGTGGCCACTTAGCTCGCATCCTTATATAGCCTGTTACAATGTGTTCCTGATTAGATACAATTGGATACATTGACTGGTTACATTCTGTTAAAGGGAGCATTGCATCATTACATTCAATACATAACAGGTTGCCAGGTTAGTTAACTGCTGCCTGATGCTTGGCATTGAGTCGCTGGCAGTATGGTCTACTCTTTTACCATAGCATGATAACCTGGCCATGCCTATTTCAGAAGTATGATTATATTATTGGCATTGAGTGCCTCTGCCTGAAGAAGGATGATTGTTGCTTTGTCTGGATAGGTCAAACAATCATAGCACAGATATTGGCATCCTGAGCTGGCCTTGGTCGAGTGGGCGGTATAGAAATCCAACAATTAAAATTAATTAAAATCCAGGTCTCCCCATTCCAGCCTTTTTATTAAAAAATATAGTCATTAGAAACTAATCAGGTAATGCCATGTATCCAGAAATCAAGTAGCTCTGTATGTCTTTTAAAGGATATAGGAGGAGGAAATACTTGCACACCCCTAATGCAAAAGTATATTTAGGGAAAAAATACAATACCTAAAAGATTTCTAAAGTGCTTTGAGGATAAGGCAGAAAGACGAAAATGTTCTCCACAGAAGAAGAAAACTTTCAGGAAACTGAATACATGCCAGCACAATGACAGATTATTTGCCCATACTGAAATCGTTGAATGTGCCTTTTTATGCAGATGAAATTGCATAATTCCAATCAGGGCCACAAGTTTTTGTGCATGAGTAGCACTGGATGTCTATGGGTAAGATTTTTCTTTTGGGAAAGCAGATGTTGAAAAGATTACAAAACAAATAATGCTGGTACATTTCATTTTTAAATTGACAAAAAATTTCTAAGTCTAGCTATCCTGGGAGAGTTTGTCCTTCATGTTATGATCATTGCTATATATATATTGAGCTTCTGTTTTCTGCCATAGTCAGTGACAGCGGGCATCAGCACGGATTGTCTTTGGAGAGAAGCTGCTCTGGGTAAAGAAAAAGAACAGCAATTTGCAGTGCTATGCTGGGTTTTGGCACAAAGAACTGATAAGCAGCTTGCCCGTTATCCTCTACCAAGGGAGATGGTACAGTGTGAAATAGAACTGTTGCATGTTTTAAAAAGAGAGATAATCAAACCATTCATCACCCATCATACTAGGGATGAGCTTTGCAGGCGCACCCACCCAAATAAAGACTCAGACACCGGTATTGGATTAAAGGCATCGGGCCACTTTTATTGAATAATGCCCTAGTCCGAATTATCACTTTCAATTGGTGTATCATCCAATTGTAATTCTTTAAGGCAAGCAGGCCGCAGTAGCACTGGTAAGGTTCCACCCTAAATGCCAATGGAAATTGGCTACACGTATCAATTTGTATCAATTTGTTTGTTGACACAAACAAATTGCTGACCGGAGTCAATATACTATCTACTGACCCCACCTTATGACGTGTATCCGTTCAAATATCAAGGTGATGCAGGCTGTGAAGCTCCTGACATCACCCCTTTCATAGTTCGCCCTTGACTGGCCAAACCTGTTTCCCCTATACCTATCTACTGGTGTTGGCCAGTCAATTATGAACCTGCCGGATACGTATGGGTCATAAATCTTTACCTTACCCAGTGCTACCCGCCAAAAGTGACCAAAGTCAACTTACCCCGTATCTCAAACACTAGCGACAGTGTGGGATGGGCGAAAAAGCCAAGAACCAAAGGGCCAATGCAGGTTCAAGCAAAAATTCCCACCCGGCCCCGAAGCGACCAGAAAATCACACTGTCCACTAGGGAGGGGGTGGAGGGGCAAAACCTCTCCGCTCCGTCGCATTGCAAAATGGCAGCCAGGCTGCCTTGTGGCCACCTCTTTTATAGAGGGGTGGCCACGCCCCCTAACTAGCCTGGATGTCTGCGTCTGGGTGGGGGCCCCCACAAAGAGCACAGCGGCCATTTTGGCGCCACGCTTGCATTGCAGGCGCACCCACCCAAATAAAGACTCAGACACCGGTATTGGATTAAAGGCATCAGACCACTTTTATTGAATAATGCCCTAGTCCGAATTATCACTTTCAATTGGTGTATCATCCAATTGTAATTCTTTAAGGCAAGCAGGCCGCAGTAGCACTGGTAAGGTTCCACCCTAAATGCCAATGGAAATTGGCTACATGTATCAATTTGTATCAATTTGTTTGTTGACACAAACAAATTGTTGACCGGAGTCAATATACTATCTAATGACCCCACCCTATGACGTGTATCTGTTCAAATATAAAGGTGATGCAGGCTGTGAAGCTCCTGACATCACCCCTTTCATAGTTCGCCCTTGACCGGCCAATCCTGTTTCCCCTGTACCTATCTACGTGTTGGCCAGTCAATTGCGAACCTGTCGGATACCTATGGGTCATAAATATTTAGCTTACCCAGTGCTACCCGCCACACGGGGAGGTGTCCATGATGACTCACCACACACACACCCCAGACCGTCAGCTTGGTCACCAGGCCTACTTGCACATCCTCCAGAAAGAGGTTCATACCTCTGGCCAACAGGTGGACCCCATCTCCTGCATATAGGTCAAAATCCTGCAAGCCTATCCCCGGGTGTCGAATGGCTGTTCCCAAGCCATTCTCGACAAGGAACCAGGCAACAGCCCTGTTCACTGACCGCCAGGCATGGTCCAAACCACGGAGATCCATGTCTCCTCTAAAACAGTGTCTTGGCACAATGTCAGACCATAGCAACCGTGTGTACGGCCATAAATGATGTAAAAATGCCAGGTCACTGCACCTCGACATTTTAAGGAAAGGCCAGTGATCCGTGCGAGATCATCGCCGCTGAGGTGCAGAATCAAAACATCAGGCAGTCCAGCATCCCTGATGGACATCAGGAATAGCAACAGTTCCCACCATCTCATGCTGCACATACCATACCACCGCATACGTGCGGATGCACGCAGCCCGAGATGGGGTCCCCACTCTGTTGCCGCTGCATATTCTGCCACCTAGTGTACATAGGTGCGGCCCACCAGCCCCACTGCCACCGGTGTGCATAGACACACAGGGTGTGTAACAGAAGGAAAAGGAATTAAGGACATAACTAGGTACTCATACAGTGAGGGGACGTACATATAAGGAAAAAACGTGCAGACCCCCACCTGCCCATCCAACATATATCAGCCTCAGAGTACCCAAATGCAGCCGCAGTCAATGCGATGCCTATCCTGAATGAATGGGTGCCATAATGAGCCCCACACTGTGAAGTGCGGTACCGGTCACCATCCAGAACTGAAATTTGGTACGGGGAGACCCATCCTGGTGGCAGAAAAACAGGCCAGGGCGCGCAGCAGGCACTGCCAAAATTGCATGTAGGGCACCAACCGGACAGATGTCAGCAAATGTACATCGTAGCAGTATAACACCACTGCCTACTCCATGCTGATCGGCCTTTGAGGAACGAATCCTCAACTGAGCCCACTCCTGGTTGATAGACACATCGTCGAGTTCCAGTGCCCTACGAAACACGTCCCCCTTTGACCATGGGACCAGCTCGCTGATTCGCAGAGCTCCAGAGAAAGCTACAGTGGTAGCTGCATGAAAAAGAGACTCCTCCTACCTACTGTAACATAGTCTATGCCAACCTCATGCAAGGTGGGTCTGAATACCTGTGAAAACAGGGCAACGTGTGTCTGGGCGGCGGCCACGTACATGTGTCCACCCTTCCAATACATGGCGTATGCAGAAGACTTTTAGCAAAGTCAGTAAAGCCCCGTGCCTTGGCCATGAATGTCAAGGCGTAAAGCCTGGTGGCTATGGTGCGTGGGGCCAACCCCAGATCATGAAGGTGCACCATATACTGTAAAACCTAGTCGACCGGTATCGGCTACATTTCAAAAAACTGCCTTTGCCCACAAAAGGCTCTAAAGTGAAGGAGTGTATGCTGATACGCCGTACATATGCAAGGTGCCAAGACATGCCACTCGCCCAGTTCACCTCTCTTCGCTAAATGTCCATATCTCAGCCAGGAGTGGAGAGGGAAGTTCCCCTGCGTCTGGAGCCAAGTCACGGAACCGGGAGATCTGCAGGCGGGATAAAGCATCGGCAATATCGTTATTAATGCCTGGCACATGTCTAGCCCTAAGGAGCACATTAAAGTGCATGGAACCCAAGAACAATTGGCGAACTGAGGCCATGACTCCAGGGGATTTAGACGTTTGGGCATTGACAATGTGCACCACCGCAGCATTTTCACACCAAAAGTGAAGCACAGAATTAGCCCACCTGTCCCCCCAGAGCATAAAGGGGACCCAGAATTGAAAAACTCCAGAAATGTAAGATAGCGTAAGCGATCCATGCCCTGCCATCCCTTGGGCCAATGACCATAGGCACACTGTCCTTAAAATAAATCCCACACCCCAGGGAGCCGGAGGCATCCGACCGTACTTGGAAATGGGGCTGACCATAAGCTCAGACCTCCAAAAGGAGACGGCATGAAAGTCCTGCAGGAATGTGAGCCAAACCAACAGGTCTGCTCATAAACCCTTAGTCAACCGGAACCTGCGGTGTCATTTATAAAGACCCGCCATAGCGTGACCCAGACGCCTGGCGAAGGCACTGCCTGGTGTTACCACTCTGCAGGTGAAGTTGATGTGGCCATGCATCACCTGCAACTCTCGGAGAGGCACCTTACACTTGGCAACATTGCCAAAATCGCAGCAGAGGTCCGCCCCTCTTGACTGACAATTCGGTCACTTGGCCCTCTTGCACGTTATTCAAAAGAGAGGTGCATCCTCTTGCTGACAGGTGAATCCCATCTCCAGAATACAGGCTAAATTCCTGTAATCCTATTCCCGGATGACAAATGGCTGTCCCCCAAGCCATTCTGGATAAGGAACCAGGCAACAGCCCTGTTCACTGACCGCCAGGCGCGGTCCAACCAAGGGGTTAATGCCTCCCCTATAATAGTGCCTTGGCACGATGTATGACCATAGCAACCGTGTATACGGCCATAAATGGTAAAGAAATGCCAGGTCACTGCACTCAGAAGTCTTTAAGTCCAGGCTAGCGATCTGTGCAACATCACCGCCTCCGAGGTGCAGAATTAAAACATCTGGCAGTCCAGCATCCCCAATGGACATCAGGAATGGCAACAGTTCCCGCCACCTATATGCCATGCACACCATACCACTGCATACGCACGGTTACGCGTAGCCCGAGATGGGGTCCCCATTCTGATGAAGCAGCATACTGTGCCACCCAGTGCACATAAATTGTGGCCCACAAGCCACACTGCTACCAGTGTGTGGAAACACACAGGGTCTGTAAGATAAGGAGGGAGAATAGAGGGCAGAACAAGGCACTCATGCAGTGAGGGGACGAACAGACAGAGAAAAATGCACAAATCCCCACCTGCCCATGCAACGTATGTCAGGCTCCAGGTACCCAAATGCAGCCGCAGTTGATTCGGCGCCCATCCGGAAGGAATGGGTACCAATTGTAATTCAGTAAGGGGAGACCCGTCTTGGTAGCAGACGACAGGCCAGGGCGTGAACCACGCGCTGCCACAAACACATGTGGGGGAGCAACCGGACATATGGCAGCACCAGGCTACTACCTTTTTCTGGCTGACCGGCCCTTGAGGAGCGAAACCTCCCCAGAGCCCACTCCTGATCGAGCAACACATCTTCTAGTTCCAGTGCCCTGCAGAACATGTCCCCTGTTGAAAGTGGTAGCAGCTCACTTAATCTGAGAGCCCCAAAGAAAGCCACGGAGGTAGTTGCCCGAAAGTAGACTCTCCGTACGGAGCATAGGCGCTGGCCACGTAGGAGTCATATATATTAGCCACAAGTGCTAGCAGGGCTCGTCGCTCACATCTCAGGGTGAAGGGCCGCCCTCATCCTAAGATCTTGGCCATAGGCTAACCATGACGGGCCAGGGAAATCAACCACGGCCCGGTAAATATTGTCCAAGTACTGGACCATTGGGATGGCCAAATCAGGATGGGCCCTTATATATCCTGCCATGGATACCCAATAGGCCGGTAACCAATTGGCCCCATTGCGAGGCAGCTTACGGCGATGTGGCAACTCCTTGTCCCTGTCGTCCTGCCCCTCCATCTCCTCCTCAGTGGGTTCACGTTGCAGGAGGGGGAAAACGTGAATATATTCCCCATGCCACATCATCTTGCTAATAGCCCGGGACAAATGGTCACCCAGAGGTATGGAGTAACCGGCCGTCGGCAGAGCTACCGTTGGCACGGATTGGAGTGGGGAAACACATAATAGGCCCTATCGGACCCTCGAGAAGTTATGGGAAAGCATAGGGGCGGTCACCCCTGTAAGAACCAGGGTGTAATTGGCCTGTTGCGGCCATGGCCACTGTACCCCCCCCCCCCATCGTTATGAGCTAGTGTCACAGATGTACTGATTTGACCAGGATACTCACTCGGTGCACCCCCACGAGCCGCCCCCACTGGGGGTTCCGGCCCGTGGTGGGTGTCGGAGCTCGCGATGGCCATCAAGCTCTGTGTTTCCGTGCGTCCAGGCAGGATGGGGAGCTGCGAGGCGCCAGCCTGTGCTGGCCTGATGGCCGCCAGCAGCTCAACCCTGTTGGTGGCCCGCTGCACAGGCATGGTCGGCATGTGGGCCAGAACCGCAGAGTTGGCAAGCCCACAATCTGAAGGTGGTGGAGCAATGTCCATTGATGCCTCCAGTGCCGAAATGCGGGCAGGAGAGCATCCACAGCATCTGACCCACCAGGAAAAGGTGGGCCGGATGGGCCAGATGGCCCACCAGGTAATTGATGAGGGATAAACCCATGTGGTAATCCCTGGCCAGAATAGGGCCATGCCCAGTAATCCGGCCCATGAGGGGCCAGAAGGACGTTGGGGCGGAAGCCCGCACCGTGCCCAAGTGGGAGCAGCGGGGGTAAGAACCCCAGGGGAGCAGGCCCGTGCCGCCCCCGCCCGAGTCCTCAGACTGGGCTCATTGGTGGCAGTGGGTATGATAACCCCACCACCCCCCTGCAGGGGTGCCGTCCGAGCCCTCCGGCCCGGTGGCACCCCCGAAGAAGTAGAGGGGGTGGGCCGAGCCACCCCCTTTGACGCGACCGAGGGCCCGCCTGAGCCTTGCGCTTGGGTGCCATGGCCCAAGCAGGTGCTGTTCGGAGAAAGGGAAAACCTCCGATCGAAGATCGAGAAGCAGAGCGAGCCTCTTTAAAAAAGAGGCGAGCAAGGAAGGAAGCATTGGAGTGTACTTCTCCCCTCCGCCGCTTCGCAAAATGGCAGCCAGGCTGCCTTGTGGCCACCCCTTTTATAGAGGGGTGGCCACTCCCCCCTAACTAGCCCGGATGTCTGCGTCCGGGTGGGGGCCCCCGCAAAGAGTGTGGCGGCCATTTTGGTGCCGCGCTTGCATTATCTTAGGTTTTGTATACATCTATGTATGCATTTGGAAATATTTTGCTTTGCAAGATATCCACCAACAGTCAAGCACTGGTTTCCCACTTTATGTCTAGAATAGCCTCTACTGTTATTATTGTCACCACCGCCACTGCCGCTGCTGCTGTTGTTGTTGTTCGGATTTGTATTCTGCCTACTCGACAATGCTACTCCGGGCAGCTCACACAACAATAGAGCATCCAATACACATTATACATATCATATCAGAAAAAATACATATCACAATATAATGAAATACAATACCATAATAATAAATAGATCACAACACTATTTAAATAACAACATCATATAAATCACAAATAAATCACAACATCATAACTCACAACCATCAAAAAAAATTAAGAAAAAGAAGAAAGTCAATCATTTACAGAAGTCCCACAAATCTACCGCCAGAGAGTCTGAGACTTAGGCTGGCCAGGGGGCGATGTTTGGCCACCAGTTCTTAATGACAGTTCCTCACACCAATCCTTCACATCCATCCCAGTGGCCAAGTCCATGGCATAAATGGCACAAATGGGACCGTGGATCCAAAATCCCAGTCTGATATAATATTAGCAATCTTCTTTTCTCTTCCAGTGTATGTAAATGTGCTTACTGTTTATGGAGGGGGGGTTTTGTTGGGGGGGGGTTTGTGTCTCCTCTTTTATTTTCAAAGTCAACAAATCTCAAAGATTTTTACGGAACACAAATATGTTTCCCTTTCTTTTTCCATTCGTGGAAGGAAACATGTTCTTCTGCTGCCCTGCACCAAAATCAGAGTGACCTGCCTGCACCAAAATCAGAGGTTGTAAAGGTTAGTATTACAGGCTGTAACTCATGCTAGCTGGAAGATTTTGCAATTATAATAAAATTCCAAGCTCCAGTTGAGCAGGAGATAAATTATCAGATTTTAGAACAAAAATGCATATGCATATAGCTAAACTACGAGTAACGATCTGATCTTCTTCTTTCATGTCCAGATCAAAACATTTAAACAATCTGATTAGTAACTCTAAGAACAATCAATGATACTTAAAAGTAGTGTAAACACATGGTTTTGTGTGTGTAATGGCTGAAAGAAGGCAAAACTGGAATCACAGGAACCTTCTGCCAGAAGATGTATTGACTGAAATCCAAAAGCAACTCATAACTGGAGCAGGCCCACTGAATCAATAGAACTTACATCAGTATCAATTCACCAAATCCTAACTGATGCAATGGGTCCATGCTATTTCCAATATACTGCTTGATTTCAGCCATTACCGTATCATGAAAGCTGATTCAAAGCCTATAAAAATTCTGTAGCACTTTAAACTGGGACCAGAAATGGATTGGCAACCAGTGAAGCCATCCACCTATTGATCCACCACCCTCCCATCTATCTGCTATCAAAACTGTAATAATGTATAGCTTCTTTTTCAGTTGTGTGACTTGCAGGTAAATTGCAAATTTTGGTGTAAAGCAGAAGTGTTTTTCTGCTGCCCTGCACCAAAATCAGAGGTTATAAAGGTTACTTTTACAGGCTGGAACTCATGCTAGCTGGAGGAGTTTACAGTTATAATCAGGATTGCTTCTTTACCATAATGTAGGTTCTCCATACATAGTATGGCATCTGAACCGATCAGATCATCATGCACCTGCAGCAGCAAAACAAACAATAATATTTATTACACCTCGCAAAACAGAGCAATGTTTTTGAATACATGAAGATCAAAACAACATTATTTACACTGTTTTCCAGAACTGTTTTGAATACAAAATCTTCATACAATGAAACTAATAAAACACTTTTCCTAGATCTGCCTGAATTAATTGTTGTAATAATTTGGAGAAATAAATTATTGTATAATTTAAACTAAAACTCCAACTAACATTATAGATATTCCAATAATATTTTGTGAATAATTCATTGAAAAAGCCTTTCCTCATCTGTTGAATAAATTATTCACAGGGAGAGCGCAAATAAATTTACAACGAAAATTAGTCCATAACCTTTTGAAAGACTGAAAATCCAATTGACCTCCAGTAAAACATTTCCAAAATTGGAAATTAAAAGGAGCTGGTAGGGCACTTTACTTAGAATAAAATGATATAAAGAATAGTTCAACATTGGGGCCTGTACATGACACCTACAAAACCCTTTTGCCAGTTGCCCACCATTCAACTTAGCACTCAACTGCTGCCCTTTCAAACAAAAGTTGTCAGTTGGTAGCAGCTATATCAATATACATCATGTTATCAGATGTAAGGCCTTCCTGCTGGAGTGCATGGTGTTTACCTACTTGTTTGCCCAACCAGAAAACTATCAGCCCTGCCTGATGAGAGAAAAAAATTGGCTGGGTTTTTTTATGTCAGTTTTGTGCACAGAAATTTGCACTATCCCAAATTTAGCAAACTTTTCTCAGTTCAAAATATTTGCATGGCAATGTGTACTCAAGGGAAAAGTGGGCTTATAACTCCACATGTTAAAGGGAAGGGATGCACAAAGTGAACTTCAATGATTCTAAAGGAAACAAACATGTGAATAGATGCAAATATATGCTACCTCCTTCCTTAAAAACCAACAATCCTAATACATTGCTGTAGCAAACTGGAGCAGCCTAGGCAAGCTATATGCAAGCCTGCTAAGGAACATGATGTCAAATGGGTGTTCAGACTCAGGTTAAATGGCAGGAGTTGAAAATACTGCCTCCCACAGCCTTCAGTCCATAAGTCCTTCTGTCCTACTGCACCAACCTAATGTTGGTAGCCACTGTTACCTTCCTGTGCCATGGGGATGTCAACTTGTTTTGGCTTTCACTGTGGGGACAAGGAAGTACAGTATACTTGTTTTCTCTTCATCCTGACACAGGAAAATATATTTTGGGGAGCTCTGAGCAAGAGAAATGAAAGGGAATGAAGATGACATTTTGCCCAAATGGGAATAAGGCAACATCCATCTGCAACTCATGTAAAGAAAATATAAACTCAGGTATCCGTCGCCTTTATAATGATAATCTTGTGATGATAATGATAATCAATTGGGGTACACAGAAAGTTCTTTGAAATTGTGCCACAATCGGGAATACCACAAGCAACAGCCACCTTGTGCTGGCTAATCTTTCTCACACTACTGTAGGTCATACAATAGGAACTACAGAATGAACTCCCCAAAGGTGGCTTCACATCTGGCCTAGACAAGGAAGAAGAAGAAAACTAAATCAATTCTGACTTATGGTGACTCTTTCCTGGGTTTTCTAGGTAAGACAGTATTGAAAATTGGTTTACCATTCCTTTCTTCCGGGTGTGCTCTGGGACTGTGCAATTTGCCTAAGCCACACAGGCTGGCTCTTCTGAGATGCACAGTGGGGAATTAAACTCCCAACCACCTAACTCACTGAACTGTACCTGAAATTGTGGGGTGGGGGAAAACACATTTAAAAACAAATCCAATAGTATTCCAACCAAAATAATGAAATTTATGCAGAATGGCAAAGGGTGATATTTTGTTGATTGACATTAAGGGAGTGGATATATCAGAGGATTATTTTTTATTTTATTTTATTTTTCTTTAATAGATAACCAGTAGCTTGTTGTGCTGTGTGTGCTTTGCTTTGCAAAGGAAAATGATATTTATTTATTTATTAATTTTTTAATTTAAATTTATATATCCGTATATACCCGAGTGGCTTACAATAGCATAAAACATCCAATTAAAACACTATAAAACCCATTAAAACCCATAAAAGACCCATGAGAAATCACCCATCCACCCCATCTGAAGAGAGGGACAATTATTTCATGAGCCACCGGGCGGGACCACCTCCCTGTCCATGCCCCACACCTGCCCTGCTAGCCAGGTTTTGAGTCCTTTTCTAATGGGCAGCAGCTCTGTCTGCAGCCACAGCTCTGCCAGCAGGAGGTTCCATAGGGCCAGGGTGGACACAGAGAAGCCCTCTTCCTTGTGCTAGAGAGGCGAGCCTCCCTAGCTGATGGTACCACCAGAGAACCCCTCCGGTCCACTCTGGTTGGGCAGGCAGACACTCTTGGGGCAATGCGGTCTTTTAGGTATCCTGGCCCACTACCATGTAGGGCTTTAAAGGTCATATCCAGAACCTTGAATTGCACCTGGAGGCAAACTGGTAACCAGTGCAGCTCCCAGAGCAGTGGGGAGGCACAGGCATAGAGTGCCAGTCCACCCAACTAGAGCGGACCGGAGGGACTCTCTTGTTGTTCCATCTGCTAGAGGGGCCCATCTCTATAGCACAAGGAGGAGGGCCTTCTCTGTGTCTGCACCAGCCTTCTGGAACCCCCTGCCGACAGAGTTACATCTCCAGACAGAGTTGCTGCCCTTTAGGAAGGGTCTTAAATGGCGGGGCAGGTGTGGGGACTTGATGGAGGTGTGAACCCTGCCCGCTGGCTTATTTAATAAGCAGAATCCTCTCTCTCTCTCTTCCTTTTTAAAGTATAGGATGAGTGGTTTTATTTGTTTTTAGGAATGGGGTGGGTGAGATTGTTGGGGTGGGTGGGTTTTTATTTATGTGGGGGTTTTATCTGTTTTTACTGTATGTGAGCCGCCCTTAGTTGGGCTTGCCTGAGTGGGTGGCACATAAATCTAAAAATTAAATTAAATTAAATTAAATTAAATTAAATTAAATTAAATTAAATTAAATTGCGCCCACATCCCATCATCACCCGGGCAGCTGCATTCTGGACCAGCTGTAGCCTCCGAATGGTCATCAAGGTCAGCCCCATGTAGAGCGCATTACAATAACCTAGTCTGGAGGGGACCAGAGCCTGTGTGACCATGAGCAAGGAGTCCCAGTCCAGGAGTGGGCGCAACTGGCAAATTACACAAAGCTGTGCAAAAGCCCTCCTGGCCACGACTGCCACCTGCTCTTCGAGCAGCAGTTGCGAGTCCAGGAGGACCCCCAATAGCTCCATCCAGAATAGCTCCTTCCAGGACCAAAGATGGTAGCTCCAAGGATAACGCAGGGCCCCCAATCCATAGCCACTCAGCCTTGCCAGGATTCAGTTGTAGCCTGTTGTCCCCCATATTAGTTTAGTTTAGAGCAAATACAGTTGATTAAGGAGACCAGATAAAAGAGAAATACACATTCTTTGTCTTGCTTTCAGTTTTATCATTTTTTTATCAATTTGTCTCTCTAAGTTGTGAAGAATTTAATTTAAAAAGATTAGTGAGTATTATTTGCTCACTAATGGGGGAGAAACATATCAAAAATGTATGTCTAAATTTCCCTATTTCTATTGCCTTTATAAGTATTGCATAATGTTAAGCTTTTATTAGTTTTCTCTATTATTTGTAGCCAGAGTGACTTCCAATATCCAATTAAACATATCTGTAATTTATTTATTTATTTATTTATTAGTTCAATTTCTACACTGCCCACTTGGCCAAGGCTGACTCAGGGGGGTTCACAGTCACAGATAAAAGCAACACAATTAAAACTAGTTAAAACTATCCACCCCCTAAAAAGGGTGCAGGGACTCTTTGTAGGTCCCCGTTACTATCATGCAATAATCCTGTATTATTTTCTCGCCACATTTTGTATTGTTTGTGACTGCCTGCATTTCAAAACATAAAATTTATGAATCACATTTCTAATAACTATCCTTTTATGTTTCCACTTATATCATAGGCTGATAAATTACCATTTTAGTACTTTAGGTCCTCTACTTCATTTGTTGATTGGCACTTTGCAGATCATTCTGACTGCTCTTAGTTACCTTGGTTACTTATTTTCTTTTTGAGAGGGAAGTCCTGATTCATCATATTTAATGGGAAGCCACTTTAGTGTTTTGAAAATACTTGTGTTTAAAGTGATATACTCAATGAGTTCCAACTTTAAGTTGGATTTATTAAAATTATTTTACTTTTTTGTCAAAACTTGTGGACTGCAATATTTGCTCAGGAGGCTTAATCCTTGTGGATTTCTCAGTATATCTACATTATGCAGAACTGATGCAACAAGCTTTTCTGCATTTTCATTTTATCTTAGGGTGCGGTCAAACAAGAACATAAAGATTTTACTGGATCACAACAGAAAAGCCTGCTTCTAGGATGCCACTATTTAGTCTGGTCACACCAGCCCACACCAGAAAGAGAGCAGCTGTGCCCATTTACTGGATGGGGAAAGGAATCTGTAGTACGGCATCTGGCCACTGGCAAACAGAGTGAACCAGTTTTAAAATACAATTTGATCACACCCTTAGTTCTCCATTGTAAAGTTACACAGTTTTCCAGTCCCCCACCCCCCTGTATCTCTACAAAATTTCCCCCATTCTGAAGTAACATAAAAATAGCAAAGAAGATATATGAGGCCATATTACAATAGCTAGAAACATATAACCTATGCACTTTGAAAAAGTCAGTAATTTTCAAGAAGTATATGACAGCTGAATCTCTCAGTGAACACATCATCAAGATATCAATATACACTATTATTGCAACATTGGAAATAGCTTTTTACCTTGGTACTGAGATGGCATTTCATGTGGTGGGAAATGTTTGTTTGGTTTCACTCTGAATTTAACTCTTTATTGGGATAAAGGACAACTTGCTATGAACACAGGCTTCTGATTTATCATTGGAAGTCTATAAATTTTGTAGAACTCCTAGAGCAACACACAAGCTTCAGAAATGTGATCCTGGCTAGAGTGGCAGATTGAGCATCTATCTGTGTGCCTCTGTTTGGACATGAACAAAATGGGGTGCCAATGCACATTCTTAATTTAAATAAAATGCCTCCTCCTCCTTCATCTTCATCATCATCAAATTACAGAACTTGAAGGAATCCTATGGATCATCAATTCAAGCCCCTGTCAAGGAGGCACAGTGAGAAATTTAATTTTTCCACCTCTGGCTCCACAGCTATATATCTTAACCACTAATGATTGCAAACTAAACCCACTTTAGTTTCTTTTCAGACACCAGTTATAAACAAGACAAACACCCAGGCATCTCAAGATAACTTTGCACAGGGGTTCTATATCACTTATGCACAATGGGGTGACATAAGATACACTATTTCTGGAAGGAAAAGTTACTCTGTATGTTAAATAGTGTTACCTTCATGGAAGGGAACATTCTTGATCATTGATTACCCAAGCACTTATCTATTGTGAAGATCCATTACTTTTTTTCATTGAGAATGTAGGGGGCACAGTTAGGGCAAAGAGTGGTCAAAATTTTAAAAATTGAGCATGTTTTTCTGAACATTCCCCAAAGTTTTCTGATGTTCTACAGCAGGGGTGGCCAAACTATGGCCCACTATTTCATGTGGCCTGCGACACCCTCACTGCTCACAAAAGTGGAAGTCGACATGTTTATGAAAGCCATGAAACAAACCCCCACATGCATAAACATGGCCACACCTGCCATAAATGCTGCCATAAATGCATTTAAGACAGCCATGGAAGCATTTTACAGCAGCATTTATGGTGGGAGGAACCATGCGATCAGCCCACTCTTCTGTCCAGAAGGCATGGTCAGGCCCGTGGCATGAAATTTTTTGGAACCCCTGTTCTACAGGAACACTAGAAAAGCTGAGATGAACATCAAAGAGGATTCACACATCACTAAAAATGATCAATAACGAATTGGGGCAATTTGATATTTAAATGCCTCACACAGAATAATATTTCAGGAGTGTCTATATCCATGATGGCAAACCTTGGCACTCCAGGTGGTTTTGGACTTCAATTACCATAAGCTCAAGTCAGCACTCCTACTGATCAGGGCTTCAAGAAATTGAAGTTCAAGAACAGCTGGAGTGGCAAGATTCACCATCACTGGTCTGTATCATTATGAGCCCTGCTGGCACAGTGGATAAACTGGTATAATGCAGCCAAAATGTTGTGAATTCAACCCTGACAAGGACATGTTTGACTCAGCCTTCCATCCTTCTAAGGTCAGTAAAATATGTACCTGGCATGTTAGGGGTAAACTGCTAATTACCTTGTGAACTGCCCAGAGAGTGAACTAAGCACTAAGCCCACCTGCTCGGAGGGCTCAAAAGCCACCACTGCTGCTGCCACACTGGAGGACTCCCCCGCCTGCCCCGGAGCCACTCCATAACCCGGGATGGTGGCCAGGTGCACCCGCTCACCACTGCTACCACCCTCCGAGCTCCACCTGCTCGGAGGGCTGAAAAGCCACCATGGATGACCCCATACTAGAGGACTCTCCTGCCTGCCCCGGAGCCACTCCATAACCCGGGATGGATGGCAGGTGTGCCCGCTCACCACCACCACGGCCGGCCTCCGAGCTCCACCTGCTCGGAGGGCTGAAAAGCCGCCACTGATGCCCCCGCACTGGAGGACTCCTCCACCCACACCAGAGCCACTCCATCACCAGGGGAGATGTATTTCTTTTGTTTGGGCTTTGTTTGTGAGGGTGAGCCCTGGGTTCTGTCTGTGTCATTGAGCCCGGGCTCTGTGGATTGTAATATTTTATTTTATGATAATTGTGTGTTATTGTATTTTTCTGTATTTATTGCATTTACATTGTAAAATTTATTTTTATGTTGTAAGCCGCTCTGAGTGGTGCATGCACCAGGAGAGCAGGGTAGAAATATATCTCAATCAATCAATCAATATAAGTGTAATTGTTATTAATCTGAATGCCACTTGTATGAATTTGTATTCACCCTCCACCACTACTAAAATCTGCAAAGCTGTCTCTGATTGTTCTTTGTTAAGGATTGAATCCAGTTTTTAGTCCCAACTAAGACCCACAGAATGAGTGGTATTTGGGAGAGTTGCATTGATTCAAGAAGTCTACTCTAGCTGTGATTAACAATTTTACTTAGCCCTTTACTTGAGAGTAATCAGGGACACCATTGCTGAATTTAAGACTGTTGAGAAAGAACATCAGTGGGTACAAGTGGTGTATATACCATAAATACACCTGGATTTATCCCAAATATCCTTGGATTTATACAAAGAAAAATCCTATTTATATACACCAATGTTGGTCTCATTCACCCAGGACTGACATGCAACATTAACATTTAAATTAGTAATTATATTTCCACTAAACTCTTGCCATGATGATGACTTCTGGAAGGAGAATTTCTTACTAAAACTTCTGTCACCATAGTTAGTGTGTGACTGGTTGTCTTTATGAACTGTCAGGCACTTCAAGTCTTTCAGTAAATAGTTGTACTCCATTTTTGAATTTAGTGTCACTGGAGCTCACCGGGAGGAAGGTGATGGAGGGCAAACTGCCAAGCTGTTCAAGAGAGTTTACAATCAATATACCTTTATAACAGTGACTGCTCTTTTTCTTTTAATTCCCACTCCCTTAAGGACTACATGCCAAAACAGTGACTTTTTTCATTCTGTGATGACTCATTAGGTGGCAAGTCTTATAACACTAGTGTACAAAAACCAGACACTAGAAAAGCTTGGCTTTCAGTGTGGGATAGGGTGGAGGGCATTCCAAAATGACTATGTTGCCAAAGCAAAAAAATGCCAGATTGCTACTTTGTGTTTTCCAGCTCAAACCTTTCCTGAAACTGCTATCAGTTTTGGCTTCTTATGCAGCATTTTCTGAACTTGGTGTGGGCAATGGCAAACATGTCCCAGATTTAGTTTGTGGAGGCTAAAGGCAAATTGAAGCTGCAATCTGTTGTAGCTGAAACTATGAATGTCAGTAAAATCATCTTTCTTTTTTGAATCACACAACTATTACAATATTAGCAACTACAAATTTGTTTTTAAAAGATCAATTGGAGGAAAGAATAGAGTAGATAGGGACTGCAGTGGCTCAAGTGGTTCAGACACTGAACTCGCTGACTGGAAGGTCAGAGTTCGATTCCTGGGTACTGCATGACAGAATGAGCTCCCATCTCTGTCCCAGCTCCTGCCAACCTAGCAGTTTGAAAGCAAGAAATTACAAGTAGATAAATAGGGACCACTTGGGTGGGAAGGTAAACAGTGTTCCATGCACTCGGGTATTGAGGCATGCCTGCCACATGTCCATGAGAATGTCTGCAGATGCAGACAGCACTGGCTCTTTGTCTATAAACAGAGATGAGCACTGAACCCTAGAGTCTGATACGACTAGCTTTTGAGCAAGGGTGACCTTTACCTATGCTATAGAGTAGGTTATCTTAATGCGGGAGTTGTCACCCTTCTCATACCATGAGCCAGACCATGCCCCCTCTGTCAGCTGAACAGGCAAGTCTGGTGGTTCCCCTGCCATAAATGCTGCTGTAAAATGCACCCACAGCTGTTGTAAATGTGTTTATGACAGCCGTGGATGCGTTTTACAGCAATGTTTACATGTTTATGACAGCCATGGGTGCATTTATGACTGTCGCAAACACACTAAACTTCTGGCGGTGGCGGCAAACCACATGAAATGGTGCTGTGGGCTGTAGGTTGTGAACCCCTGCTTTAAGGAATATTTTTGCCTTTTTAAAAAAGTGAACCAGTCTAGTTCACACAGGGAGTAAGTGCTTTAACATTACATCAAACACACCCTTGCAAAGTTAGTAATGGATTACAGACTTCTCCCAAAAAGATATAATAAATATCAGCTAGAACCTCATCATAATAAAATATGATAAAGGCTGTAGTTCTAATACATGTGAAAGATTCATGCTGTCAGAGAATCTCCAAAAAGAAGATCACTAAGGTGATACTGGGAAATTTTGGTTATTCTCTCTAGTTATTCAAATATGAGGTAGACAAAAGCAACAGTAGTACAGAGAAACATGGGGAGATAGCTCAGTCTCATCTGTCCTCCTTTTAGTTTTTGTTTGTTTGCACACAAACTAGCACTTTCTACAATAACATCATTCTAGAAACATTTAAAGTAGAAAAAGGTACAGTTACCATCTGTATTTGCAATCAGAAATCAAAACAGAAAGAAATTGAGTCTCCAGCATGTGCAAGCATTTATATCTTGTTTGGAAGAAATGTAGAGGAAGAAGCAGAGCTATCAATAAAAATAAAAAAATAGAAGCAGGGCCGTAGCCAGGATTCTAGATTATTATTTTTTGGGGGGTGGGGGCAAAAAAAATTTCAGGAGGGTAAAATATTTTCAGGAGGGGCAACAATGTCACACTCACAAATATAACATTGGCACCATGGGGTGGGGTGGGGTTGGTGGGCTATTAGCTCAGGAAGGTTTTCGCCCCCCTGGCCCCCCTAGCTACGGCCCTGATTAGAAGGGAAAAAAAGCATTTGAGACAAATATCAGAGGTAGGAAATAACCAATCAACATGCAATCACTTTAGCTTGCAAAGCATCCTCCCACTGATACCCAGTGTTTGTGAATACATGATTGCTAATACCCTAGCAAGTGATGTGGACTGAATGGTTGAAACCTGATATTACCATTAAAGATTGTTGCCTTGCTGTGGTGAGAGGGCTTGTGTGGTTCTTTCTTTTAAAAATACATTTTTATTAATTTTTATAAATGAACAGTACATAAAACAATACAAAGAAATAAAATATATACAAACATACCTAAAATACAAAGTAATCAAAACATATCACAACCTATCCTAATATATTGTTCCAACTATCTTTGTAAATTTGAATAGTACTAACTCCTTCACGTTACCCCACTTCAACCACATCCTTAATATTCTGGATACGAAGCCACAACAACAACAAAAAATTATAACACCCCGTGTTTATATACAATGCCCTGAGGACTCCGAGTGGTGCATTATATTATCTCCAAAAACTACTTTGATCTGGTAGAGGTCTGTTTCTTTCACCTCCCATAGAAGAATGATCCAAAAATGGTTTCCATATCTACCAAAATCTATTCTCTTTCAGATCACCCCTTTTTTCTTTTGTTTCCCATGTTAATTTGTCATTCAATGCTAAAGTCCACATTTCTTTATACCACTCTTCAATCTGTATATTTAGATCACTTTTCCAATTTCTAGCAATACATTGCCTACCCGTTGTAAGCATTATTTCTAATTATTTTCTTTCCTCTTTATTTCCACAAATAGATTCCACATTCGTTAACATGGTGGTACTCGGTCCCAGTTTAATTCTTTTACCCATTATTTCACCCATCTATTTTTCAATTTTTCCCCAAAAATCCTTTACCACATTACAACTCCACCACATATGTTCATATGTCCCTAATGTTTCTTTACATCTCCAACACATTCCATCTTTTGTATTATCCATTTGATGTAACCTCACTAGGGTCAAATACCATCTCCATAACATTTTGAAATTATGCTCCTTTATTCTAACAGACATAGTTCTCATTATTCTCTTTTTCCATTTATTTTTCCAAATATCTTTATCAATCTTTATTTTTAGTTCTTCTTCCCATATCAATTTCAAGTCCTCCTGCGGATCATCCTCCTTATTCATCAATATATATAATTTACTAACCAAGCCTTTAATATTTTTAATTCCCTTCCTGATTTTTAGAACCAGCTCCTCAAATTCCGTCTTTTCTCTTTCCAGGTCAAGTTCTCTCATATATTTACTATTCCAATTATTAACCCTCATAATCTGTAACCAATTCAATTTCAGTTGATCAAACAAGTTTGCCCTAGCTACATCATCCCTACAAGCACATATCCAATCTTTCAACAACAAAAAAAATCATTCTTAACCAAAGATTCTTTTACCACTTTATCAATCTTAATCGGAAAACCCGCCATATCTGATAATTCTACAATCGGAGACAAGTTTGGGACCAAATCCTTCTTTACTTTCTTCCATACATTTATTAAACATTTCATCATGGCATTTTTGGTTGCTACCTTTCCAATATTAGCTCCCAAGAAAAACAATTTACCTATATGTCTAAATTCCTTCATCTCGATTTCCTCCCATATTACCTTTTCTCTAGCCAAGATCTTCACTACATTCTTTATGTGAAATGCTCTATAATAGGCCAACAAATTTGGCATACCTAATCCCCCTTCCTTCTGAGGCAAGTACCATAACTTTTTAGATATTCTAGGTCTCTTTCCAGCATTGCAAAAATTATTAATCAACTTTTGAAACTCCCTGATTTCCTTAATTTTCAAATAAATTGGCAATGCATCAAATAAAAAATTGAATCTGGGTAGCAACATCATTTTAGTAAGTGCAATTCTCCCGAACCATGACAACTTCAGTTTTTGAAAAGTTTGTATTCTGTTTTTTATTTTGAATTTCAAGCTGTCATAGTTCAAACTTTTGAGTTCAGCCAAGCTATTAGATATTACTATTTCCAGATATTTCAATTTGTCTTTAATCTGAATATTAACCATTCCCTTTATTTTCTTCTGATCATCCTCTCCCATATTACAGAGCATCATTTCTGATTTATCCCAATTTATCTTCAGGCCCGTGATATCCTCAAAATCAATTAATTTCGCTCTGATTCTGTCCATTACCCTCTCTGGATGTTTAACAATTATCATAGTATCATCTGCATACATACTTATTTTGTTCTCCATAATCCCCTCTATTTTTTGATCTTCTCTTAAAGCTTTTGCTAATAATTCCATAACCATAATAAATAAAATTGGGGATAAGGGACAACCCTGTCTCATACCTGCCTCTAGCTTTATCTCTTCGGTAACCTCATTATTAACTCTAATAGTCGCTATTCCTTGCTGATATAATTGGTCTATTACTTTTCTAAATTTGTCCCCAAATCCATAGGCTTTAATTATTTCCTTAATTGAAAACCATTGTAAAGAGTCAAAAGCCTTAAATATATCCAAAGATATTAAACCCGCTTTTACCTTTGATTGACTCACAACATCTATTAAATCTACCACTCTTCTGGTTAAGTCCGCCATATGTCGTCCTTTCAAAAACCCCACCTGGTCCGTATTTATATAATTACCCATAAAATTATTTAAACGATAAGCCAGTATTGCTGTAAAAATCTTGGCATCTTGATTTATCAATGAGATTGGTCTATATGATTCCACTTTTTCTAGATGTTTTCCGGGTTTTGGCAACAATACAATTGTGGTCCTATACCATGAAGTCGGAATTTGTCCTCCATCTAATATATAATTGTATAACTTTACCAACATAGGTACCACTGTATCATTAAATTCCTTATAAAAATCGGCAGGTAATCCATCTTCACCGGGAGCTTTTCCCAACTTCAAACCTGTAATTACCTCTCTTACTTCCTTTTCAGACACTTGGTCCTCCATTCTATTTTTTGTGTTCCTGTTCTATTCCCCCGACAATTAACTTCTCTAATTGTTTTTTAAGCTTCTCCTCATCAATTTCTTTTCTTGTATATAGTGATTGATAAAACCCCTTCACAATCCTACATTTATCCTTAATCTTATTGCATCTTACCCCATGTTTATCAATCAAAACTCCAATTTCCCTTTTTTCCCTCTTATCTTTCGCTGCTTTTGCTAATAGTTTTGAGTTTTTATTACTATATTCAAAATATTCCCTTTTTAAATACACCAAATTTCTCTTAACCTTTTCTATGTCTTTACCTATCATTTCAGTTTTTATACTCTGTAATTTTGCAGAAACCTTATTATCTTTTGTCTTGGCGTGCTCCCCCTGCAAAATTTTAATCTCCTCTTCAATTTTGCCCTGTGCCAACTTATACTTTTCGTGTCTATTACTTGCCATTTTTATACATTCCCCTCTAAAAACCGACTTCATGGCATCCCAGACCATTTTAAATTTTACCTCCTCATTATCATTCAGTTGCCAAATTTCATTCCAATATTCTAGGATTTGAACATTAATCTTTTGATCCTTGAATAAATTAGCATCACATCTCCAACTCCTTCTCCCTCCACTTTCACTCTGCATTCTTAAGTCTAGCACAACTTTAGCATGGTCGGATTCCTTAAAAATCCCAATTTCCATTTTGTCCATATTTTTGACCATGTTTTCAGTTAGGAATATATAGTCTATTCTGGAATATGAGTTGTGAACACTTGAAAAATAAGAATATTCCTTTTCTGAACCTTTAAGTTGTCTCTATCAAACCTAATGCTAGCATGCAATCATCCAGAATCCTTCAATTAATTCCTTTTTCTCCCCTTTGTATATTTATACAGTCCAAGTTCGATCTTACTAAATTAAAATCACCAGCCACAATCATATCATCCTTGTTGTTTGTTCTTTTTCTAAAATTTTACGCATTTTCCCTAGAAATTCATATTGATGTTCATTTGGGGCATATATATTCACCAAGGTTAACTCATCATCATCAATTTTACCTTTTACAATCAAATATCTACCTTCTGAATCCACAATAGACTTTGTTATCTCAAACCCCAGTCTAGTTGAAATCAAGATTGCTACTCCTCTAGCTTTTGATGTATCGTATGATTTCTCATAGTGCTGCATCCATCCTAAAAAAAGATTGTTCATATCTTGAGATTTTTGGTGGGTTTCCTGTAAGAAAAGAATATCCGGTCTATCTTTCCTCAGGGCTGATTCCAATCTCCTCCTCTTAATCAAAGAACCTGTACCCTTTACATTCCAGGATAACACCTTAATTGCTCTCATAATTCCCTATCTTTCCTCCATTTCCACCACATCCAAGTCCTCCAAAGGGCATGCTACCTAATACCCAGCAATAATCAAAATAAAAACTAAAAATAACAATACTACAAAAATAACAAAAAACATTCATTTTTTCCCTCCCCACTTTCATCACAAAAAGATCGCCTTTGTCCACCAAAGGGGGGAGGCGGGGAAGCATCGAAGATGCACGTGTTACTTACTGCTCTGGTGCACCTTAACCATTCTTAAATTGCCCAATTTATCTCAATGGAGTTTTCCCCCAATCTCGTCCAACACTGTCAGTGACAGCTCTTCTTCCCCTGTACCTGGTTGTTCTCCTCCTGCAGCACCACCCTCATCCATTCTGTTGAATTCCTTTCTTATTGCGCCAGAGTTCAACAAGTCTTTTCTTAACTCCAACCATTCATTTGAAGACACCTTAACCAAATCAATTAAAGTCAAAAGTTCTAATGCATCAGTATCTGCACCAATCACCTGCATTTTCTTATCATAAAAAATCTTAATTGTTGCGGAAAACGCCAATTGTATCTTATTCCTTTCTTTACCAACAGTTTTGTAACCGGTTTCATCTTATATCTCCAACCACGCTCATTAATTGAGATATCATTATACACCTCCACATCACAACCATCAATTTTGAGAGCACCAGAACCAGCTTGTTTCAAAAAGGCCATTACCCTCAATTTATCCCCCCAATTTGCAAATTTAACCAATACATTTCTTTGAACAGCTTTCCCCTTCCTTGACCCCACCCTATAAACACTCACAATGTCCTCATTAACAAAATCTTTCCCCAATTTAAGACTATTTAGCCAATCAACTAATCTGTCTGGCGTTCACAAATGGTGAATGACAATATTTTGTTTTCTCATCGACTCTTCCATAGCATCTATCCTTTTTTCATGCTCATCCACTGTCTTCTTATTCTCCCTCACTTCCTTCTTAACCTCTTTTATTTTTCCTTCCATTCCCTTCATTTCTCCTTGCATAATTTTAACATTTCCCTCCAACTTTTGAATACTCAAATCCACTTTTTTTTTAGATAAGTCATGAAACATTGCAGCCAATTTATCTTGTCTTCCCAAAATCTCACATCTATCCTTCACCCTTGCCTCATCCAACTTTCGAACTTCTGAAACAATTTGCCAAATTCTGCCATTATTTGAGACTGATCAAATGCCGTTGGTTCCAGAGATGATGATGTTGATGATGCCATTGATGGTGTCTCCACAGCTGCTGTTGTATCCTTCTTCTTAGCTTTCACAACCTGTTCATCCTCCTTACCCTTTGCAATCTTATCCATGGTTATATCACATACAGGTTTTAAAGCTGCCACTGTTTTAGCTCTTCTTGGCCTCTCCCCTTGATATTGATCCAGGGGTTCAGCCCTCCAAAATCCTTTATCCAAAATTTATATCCAAGGGCCTGAAAGGCCAAGAACACCAGATACAAAAATCAATTCCCCACGTTGCAGCCTTGCAAAATTTAAAAAAGCACTGTAAAGTCAAAATCCAAACTGAATTGTACAATGATTTATATTTATAATC
This sequence comes from Bradypodion ventrale, assembly GCA_035047345.1. Lineage (NCBI taxonomy): Eukaryota > Metazoa > Chordata > Lepidosauria > Squamata > Chamaeleonidae > Bradypodion > Bradypodion ventrale. The sequence continues at coordinate 53,691,047 of JAWDJE010000003.1, forward strand.
CAAATGTAGTTTATAATCCAAATGTAATCCACTTGTAATTCCAAAAATTAACCCAGGTAATCAAAAGAAAGAATCTTGGCCTGAAACATCCACATAATATTGTATCCGCTAGGTTCAATATCTTGCTTGTAAAAAAAAACCGGAAGAAGTAATATTGTATCCACACAGCACGCAGGTCTTATATTTGACAAAACGAAGGAGAGGAGAGAAGGGAAAACAGAAGGAGTGCACTGTATTTGATTATTCAAAACAAGGTGCTCCAAGAGGATTAAATTTTCCAAGAAGTAAAGAGTAAGAACGGACGGAAGCTCCAGATTACAACTCCATCACAAAAAAAAATTGTATATAAGCACCTCATGCAAAAATTGTATCCAGCAACCAAGTTCCTGATGTTTTCAAGCCCGTTCCAAGTTTATATAATCCCAACAGAGTATCTGTAAATTCCAGCTGCAGCAGTCTGTGTCTCAAGGTCATTTAGGCTTCCCACGGAAAGAACAAGAGCAAGATAGTGCCGCCATAAAACACCATTCGGGGCTCATGCTTATGGGGGAACTAACTTCCTTTCTTCTCTAAAGACACCGGCCAAAAAAGTCCTTTTTAGTACCTCTTTTTCCCCCTCCTTTCTTCTTTAGATCTCCTCTTTGTTTCAAAAAAACAATCCAAGAGCCGTTCTCCGTTGCTTTTCCCCCGGAGCTCCCCCACTGCTTAAGTTTCGTTTTCAAGCCTCCACGAATGCCCCCCTTCTCTCAATCTTTCAAGCTCTTTTCTTCCCTTACTTTCACACACCAGCTCAATTGCCAATCTCCATGATCTGCTCACCCCAGTAACAGCCTGTCACTGCACTGGAGTCGTTGTTAACTTACAAAACATTGTTTAGTCGTCGTCCCATTTGGTCCCGTCCACACGCTCCTTTCCGACCGATTTCTGCACTACGAACTCCAACCACAGGAACAAAAAGTTGCAAACTTTCTTCAGAAAAGAATTAGAGAGCTTTTATACCTCTTTTGATATTATTTCGCAATGAATAACTCATTTAATAACTCATTTTGGTGCATGAGCTCCTAGGTTGGTATGCTAAGCCCTCAGCATCCTAGCCACACCCCCGGCTTGTGTGGTTCAATGAGGTTGTGCGCTATGCTGTGTAGGACCACCTAAGATGGGCAGGCCATAGCACAGAACTCAGACTAAACATAATCCACTGGGGAAGGACCTGGCAACCCACTTCAGTGTTCTTGCCAAGGAAACTCCATGGACAATACTAACAGGCTAAACAAAATGATGCTGGAAGATGAGTCCCTCTGGTTGGAAGGAATCCAATATGCTACTGGGGAAGAGTGGAGGACAAGTACAAGTAGCCCCAGAAAGAGTAAAGCAGCTGGGCCAAAGCTGAAAGGAAGCTCAGCTGTAGATGGATCTGAAGGTGAAAGGAAAGTCTAATGCTGTAAAGAACAATATTGCATAGAAACACAGAATGTAAAATTATGACTCAAGGCAAGCTGTTGTTCAGTCGCACAGTCAAGTCCAACCCTTTGTGACTCCATGGACAACCGCACGCCAGGCTCAAGTGTCATCTGCCATACTCCATAGCCTGCACAGATCTACGCCCACTGCGTCAATGATGCCATCTAGCCATCTCATCTTCTGCTGCCCCCTACTCATTTTGCTCTCAATCTTTTCCTCTCAATCAGAGCCATCTTTTGCTCTCAATCAGAGCCATCTCCAGAGAGTCCTCTCTTCTCATTTGGTGGCCAAAGTATTTGAGCATCTGCTTCAGGATTTGTCCTTCCAATGAGCAGTCAGGATTGATTTCCTTTAAGATTGTCTGATTTGATCTCCTTGCACTCCACAGGACTCTCAAAGGCATCTATGCTTCTGCGTTCAGCTTTCCTTATGGTCTGGCTCTCACAGCCATACATTATTACTGGGAAGACCATTGTTTTAACTATGCAGCCTTTGGTTGGCAGGGTGATGTCTCTACTTTTTATTATGCTGCCTAGGTTTTCCATAGCTTGCCTCCCAAGAAGTAAACCTCTTTTTTTTCATGGTTGCAGTTACCATCTGTAGTGATTTTGGATCCCAAGAAGGTAAAGTCTGTCATTGCTTCAATTTCTTCCCCTTCTATTTGCCGGGGAGCTATGGGTCCGGATCATACCTGTCAAGTATCCCATTTTGGCCTGGATAGTCACATATTTTATCTTAGTTTCCCACTACCCTTCAGTTTTTTTACTACCATAAATATCCCATATTTCTTTATTTTCATTTTCATACAGTACTTTTAATTTTAACTGCGCCAGGATGAAGTCCGTCTTACAAAAACACACCGACCGCGACCGCCAATAGCACTTGGCATGTGTGCACAGATCTCTGTGGGGAGGGAGACTGATTGCGTGGGCAGCCAGTAGCCTGCCTCCAGAGCAAGTGCGCCACCACAACATCGCAAGAGAACAGCAGGAAAAGAGTTGGGGGGGTTTGAGACCTGCTTCCCAGATGTAAGCAACTGGACTGACACCCCCTGACTTTCTTTTCTTCAGCAAACTTTGCTTTGGGGTGAGTTTAGGAGGAGGAGGAAGGGTGGAAAAAAGAGAGATCAGCTGCATTTTCCTTCGGCATATTAAGTTACACAAGGACGGGGGAAAGTCTCTCTCCCTTTTGTGTGTGTGTCTGTGTGTTGTTTAGTTCCTGCTAAATTCCAAGTCTAGGGTTACACTGGCAAACCATAGCTACTTTTCCTCCTCCAGCCTTCTCTATCCACTGCCTTCCTTCCCCCAGTTCATTTGGAGAGGATCAGCTCTATTTTCCTGTCCCCATTCCTCATAAATGACATTTCTCACCTCTTCAGCTTTGAAATTCCAGGAGTCTTAATCTTCCCCACCCCCAATTTCAAGACACTTCCTCAAAGGGGTGAGTTTCTGATAGCTCACTCAATGTGGAATTTCAGACTTCTTGGGACCACCCGCCTCTGATGTGATAAATAAAGGGAGGACCCCTTTGGGGAGAGAATGAGTGATTTAAGTCAAATTCCAGCTCTCTTCCTCTCCCCTTGCTATTCCTCTCCCAAGGTCGCTGCTGCCTGCTCCAAGGGTTAATTGAGCCAGCTGGGAAAGGGTGGGTTTCCTTCACGTCCTACAAAATCCAGTGTTCTGCGCTGGCACCTCATTTATTTTATTTCCCCCCCCCCCCTCAGTTTTGTATTTCTATCTCTTCTCCTCACTTGCTGAAAGAAATCTTTTGTGTGTGGATCTGTTGGGATCGTTACTTGCGCTCAGAGGCATGGGTGTGTGTGTGTAGGGTGAAAATTCAGATTTACCTGCTGACTTGGTCCTTCACTATAAGCCTGGACCTATTTACCTGGGAGTAAGTCCCATTGGACTGAATGCATTTACTTCAGAGTAGACACATACATGATTGCGCTGCAAATGTTTGTGCAGCAAAGATTTTGGGTGGGAGTATACCACACATCCAGACTGTTTGGGAGGGGGAATAAGATTTCTTCTTGTTTTGTTTAGTACTGTACCTACAAGTTTCTGTCCTCCTGGATTGTGAGAGAGAAGACAAATGTGTTTTCACTGGCATGTGTGGGTGTGGCTGGTGAATCGGGTGCCTTTTTATTATTTGTGGGAGTTCCATGATCTCTTCCGTTGCATCACTTTTATGATTTTCTTTGCCCCCATTTAAAAATTAAAATTCAAAATGCTTCTGAAATAGGCTATGGTTGTGCCACCTTCCTCAGTACTGTAACATGATATTTTGAATGCAAAATATTTTGAAATATTATAATATCATGCTTAGTCTGATTTCTATATTCTTAAATAAAGTTACTTAAAACTTCCAATTTCTCTTGACTCAGGTGGAGCTGAAAGTTAATGGGCAATAAGCCAGGCGCCTGATTTTTTGGAAGCTGCCTTTTGGGATGTTAATTTGTCTGTCCTGGCTGCCCAAGAACTATTGTTAAACTTGAAGCTCAGAGTGGCATTAGAGTGATGTCTTTTTAATATAGGTAACTTTTATGAAAACCTGCCTCTCTGTGCGCATGATTACTAACCCTGAATGTTATATCTTATCATTTCAAGGAACAGTGCTGATAAATTCTGATAAAAGCATAACTCTAATGATAAATCAATTACCATACCCTGTGCTCTCAAGGAATTGTTGTCAAAGAAGGAGTCAACTACCATCATCCAGATATGGACAATTTGTTGCCATGGTTGCTTCTTATCCAGCCATTTGTTTTACTCAAATCTCTAATTGTAACACTTGCAATAGCTATTTGGTTTCTGCTACATGAAAAATAATTGTAAAATGCTGTTTCTGCCACATGAAGAATATTGTAAAATGATTCTGTTTTTTCTGAACTCCCAAAATGTTTCTTTTTCTTTAAAACTTGAAGTACATCAGGATAGTTGTTTATGCATGGGACAGGATGGAGGATTTAACAAGGAGGTGACACTGCTTTCATCCACAGATCAAAGACCACTATCTCAGGAAATGGGCTGTTTGGGAGGGGGCTATGTAGATTTCTGTATTAAGATTTATGGTTATGCAATTTGGGGGTTTAGCCATTTGCTACTGATATTTTGGGCATCACTTCATGGAGGAGGGGACATGTCCAATGGAACTGGACTCAAAAGACTGTATCAGGAAAGCATATATAAATGCTTGTATACAAATGCCAGAAGCCTCCGGAACAAAATAGGGGAGCTGGAATACTTAGCAATAGATAAGAATATTGATATTATTGGTATCACTGAAACCTGGTGGAAACCATCCTAAAAGATAGAATTAATAGGCACATAGAAGAGAAGGCGCTGCTAAAGGAGAGCCAACATGGCTTTTACAAGGGCAAATCATGCCTCACTATTCTGTTGGAATTTTTTGAGAGTGTCAACAAGCATGTGGATAAGGGGGATCCAGTTGACATTGTTTATCTGGACTTTCAGAAGGCTTTTGACAAGGTCCCACACCAAAGGCTCTTGAATAAACTTACCAGTCATGGAATAAAGGGACAGGTCTTGTCCTGGATCAGCAACTGGCTAAGGGACAGGAAACAGAGGGTAGCACTAAATGGACACTTTTCCAAGTGGAGGGAAGTAAAAAGTGGGCTCCCCCAAGGTTCAGTACTGGGACCCCTGCTTTTCAACCTCTTCATAAATGATCTAGAGGTAGGAGTGAAAAGAAAGGTAGCCAAATTTGCTGACGGCACTAAATTATGCAGGGTAGTGAAAACTGTGAGATATTGTGAGGAGCTCCAGAGGGATCTCTTGACACTGGGGGAGTGGGCAAAACAGTGGCAAATGAGCTTCAACATTAGTAAGTGCAGAGTGATACATGTTGGGGCAAAAAAAAAACAATTACATTTATAAACTGATGGGGTCTGAACTCTCTGCGACAAACCAGGAAAAGGACCTTGGTGTCCTGGTGGACAGCTCAATGAAGGTGTCAACCCAGTGTGCCTCAGCAGTGAAAAAAGCAAACTCAATGTTAGGGATCATTAGGAAGGGTATAGAAAATAAGTCAGCAAGTGTCATTTTGCCTCTTTATAAATCTATGGTGAGGCCCCATCTGGAATACTGTGTACAGTTCTGGTCGCCATACCTCCAGAAGGATATTATGGAGTTGGAGAAAGTACAGAGGAGGGCAACCAGAATGATTAGGGGACTGGAACACCTTCCTTACCATCTGAGGCTGCAACGGTTGGGCCTTTTCACTCTTGAACGACGGCGTCTAAGAGGTGACCTGATTGAAGTTTATAAAATCATGCATGGTGTGGACAAAGTAGATAAGGAAAAACTGTTTTCCCTATCGCACAACACTAGAACTAGGGGACACTCAATGAAACTTTTGGGTACTAGTTCTCAAACAAATAAGAGAAAGTACTTTTTCAACCAGAGGATTACTGGTCTATGGAACTCCCTGCCAGAAGAAGTGGTGACAGCTGTCAGTCTTGACAGCTTTAAGAAAGGATTAGACAAGTTCATGGAGGACAAGGGGATCAATGGCTATAATTATGGATACTTAAGGACAACCTCGGGGTTGGAGAGATAGGCAGGATATCTCTCAATGCAATTTCCAGGGAATCCTAAGCAGGTGAAGGCATCTGCTTGGGAATACCCTGAAGGAAATGGTGAGCCTCTGGGTGAGACAGAATGCTGGACTGGAAGGGCTGTGGCCTGTTCCAGCAAGGCTGTTCTTATGTTCTTATTCATTTACCATGTGACCCTGTTTGGACCAATTGAAATTGTCTGGATTTTTGAATTGTTTCATCTATAAAGGAAGGGTTTCTTGAGACTCTTGGCCTTCTGCACCTTCACCTTCTCACTCCCTGATCCAGCGTGGTCAGGATGGAGGATGGCTTTCTCTCCCCCCACCCCCCACTCTCTCTCTTCTCTCTCACTCTTTCTCTACCTTCAGCAAGCTTTTCCTCCCTATCTCTTTCTTTTCCTTAGGCAAATCTTAAGCATGTGATTTCTAAGCAATCTTCTCTTCCTTTCTCCTGCTTCTAATTTTCTCTGCTTTTCTTTATTTTTTCCTTTTAAGGTTTATTCATTTCTAAGTAGGCCTTTAAGTAACTACGTTGTTTATTTCAAAGTAACTTCTTTACCTTTAAGTAATTTCTATCTTTACATACGCTTTTCATTTATAGTAACTTCTTCATTTATTTTTATTCCTGAGTAACTCCATATGTCTAAGTATTTTTAAGCAATCTTCTGTATTTCTAAAGTGAACTCCATCTAACTGGATTTCTTAATTTTCTTATTTGGTATTTTATTTCCTTATTTGATTCATAAGTAAACATCTTTAAAATTGTATCAAAAAACTTTGTCTGTGAGTTTGTTCCTGATTCAACCCTGCCTGTGTATGGTCCCATAAAAGGTTGCCAATTTTCAGGTAACAGTTTGATTGCCTTTATTTAAAGACCTCCCACCACATTGTTTAAAGGTAAAGCTTTCCCTTGCTTGAAAGCTAGTTGTATCTGACTCTAGGTTTCAGTGCACATCTCTGTTTCATAGCCAAAAAGCCAGCGCTGACTGCTTCTGCATATGTTTCCGTGGTCATTGGGCAGGCATGACTAGACACTGGAGCACATGGAATGCTGTTTTACCTTCCCACCAAAGTGGTCCCTATTTATCTACTTGCAATTTCTTGCTTTCGAACCTTTCAGACCTCCACTTTCTCCTTTTTTACCTTTTCCTACAGTGTTTCAGAATTACTAATTCATTATGTTCTCCCTCTGCCATCTTCCACACGTTTCCTTCATCTCAGGTTTTTTGTGCACCCCCTCCTTCCTAAGTGTTAATATATTCAGCAATATACCAGGTTGGATCAGAAGTATATCTAGCCTATTTGAGAGTAAACAAAACAGAACAGCAAAAAAAGACAAAAAATATTGTGGCACCTTAGACTAACTCCTATATTTAAATGTCAGCTTTCGTGGACCAAGTCCACTTCAACAGACCTGGTCCATGAAAGCTTACATTTAAATACTGTACAGAAGTTAGAGTTAGTCTTTGGTGCCACACATTTTTTGTCTTTTTTTGCTGTTCTGTTTTGTTTATTCTCAGATATGCTTGCACAGACTAACATGGCTCCCACTTCAGACATTTTAACTAGCCTGTTTTGTAATTCTCTTCTTTGCCCATTGGCCACACCCACTGATTTGGCCACACCTACCAATTTGGCCATGCCCACAAAATTTCCCTTATTTTCAAAACCAAAACTTGACAGGTATGGTCTGGATGCCATGATCTTGGTTTTTTTATGTTGAATTTCAGGCCAGCTTTCACACTCTCCTCTTTCACTCTCATCAAGAGGTTATTTAGGTCTTCTTCACTTTCTATCATTAGAGTAGTGGTAATTTTTGACTATGTCATGCTTGCCTTGCTCCTCTGATGGCAAGGCAAGCTGTATGTGGTCAAAATGAGATGGAAAGACTGAGCATTGATATATTTGGCCTCTTCTGCATCAGTAGTTGGAGTATAGACTTGGAATTACTGTGATATTGAATTGTTCGCCTTGAATTCAGCATGAGATCATTCTGTCATTTTAAAGATTGTATCCCATTACTGCTGTCCTCACTCTTTTATTGACTGTAAGGGCCACTCCATTTCTTCTAATGGATTCTTGCCCACAGTAGTAGATATAATTGTCCCCTGAGTTAAATTCACCCATCCCTGTCCACTTTAGTTCACTGCCAAATGTAGAAAATGCACCAAATGACATTAAGAATGGGGGACTAACTGGGTTAGTACTCTCCCAAGTTTTATTCTAAAGAAAGTATTGACCAGAGCAACCATTCTATTTTCTTTCTACTTGAAAAGCAGCAAAACCTTTCTATGCTTTAATAGCTTCCCAGAATAATAGCATGAATCAAGAAAATGTTTTATACCCTACAATTGTGGAAGAAAGGTGTGAATTTTTCCCCATCTTTATGCTATGCCTCATAGAGGCTTGCAGTGTCTCACAGATTATAATGTTGACAGCTCAGTGTGATGTATTTCCCCTTCACATCTCCCACCACTGTCCCTTCCATTTTGTTTTTGCAAGTTACAAAAGTTAAAAAATGGGAGATAGGAGGCTTCGTATAATAATTTTGTGACAGAAATTATACTGGGTTGAAAGGATTTTTGTGGTAGAAACTCTGCTCAGGGGACGCCTGAATGAAGCTCCTTTCATGTCCCCAAGATCTTTTTCCACTGAAGTGGTCCCTATTTATCTACTTGCAATTTCTTGCTTTTGAACTGTTAGGTTGGCAGAAGCTGGGACAGAGACAGGTGCTCAAACTGTCATGCAGTACCCGGGTCATGAACTGCTGACTTGCCGGCCTTCCACCTAACAAGGCGAGCTTCTTAAACACTGAATCACCACAGGCCCATTAATAATAAAAAAATTTGTCAGAAATTATTCTGGGTTGAAAGGATTTTTACTGGAAAAACTCCACTCAGGAGATGCCCAAATGAGGCTCCTTTCATGTCCCAAAGATCTTTTCCCACCGAAGTGGTCCCTATTTATCTACTTGCAATTTCTTGCTTTCAAACTGCTAGGTTGGCAGGAGCTGGGACAGAGATGGGCACTCAAACTGTCGTGCAGTACCCGGGCCTTGAACTTGCCGGCCTTCTAGCTAAGAAGGTGTCTTAACCACTGAACCCTGCAGCCCCTAAGAGGCTTCCTTATGTTCGAAAGGAGGGAAAGCCAGACATAAATACCTGCCACATGTTTTTGCAATGTTTTCCTCTACTGTGAAAAGAACATGAGCAAGGAATAGGACAGATGAGAGAAACCCCTTTATTTTGGCATCAACCCCTTTATTTTGGCTTAGGTAAGAATATCATACCATTTTTTTAATTCTGAGTTTCTTGTGGTAGCACCCATAGAAAACCCATTATCTCAAATTTGGTAACCAAAAATTTGGGGGGACCAGGGGAATAGGAAGAGAAAACCCCAGTTGTCTTGTCCTCATATGTAAGGATTACATATTATTATTACAGTTTATAGTCTAAAACACTTTTTCTTGCTGATCGGTCTGGTGAGATTTTCTGATGCTATCGGTGAGAGTTTTGGCATTGGCAAGAATGTTAGATTTCACAATTATGCAATACTAGAGTTGCTGAGTTGTTTCAAGAATTTTAAGAACTGGAAGCATAAGATGTTTGCATCTTTTTGAGCAATCACCTATTTCTTTGTTTGCACTTTGTTTCTTCACTCACATATACATTTTCCTTCTTGAAGGAAAAATGCTAGAGTCATTTTGTGCAAATTGCAGAGACTTTGCTGAGAGGGAGTGGGAGAGAATTCTTTGTCTTGCTCTAATATGAGGTAGCTGAACCGAGACAACCTAAATTGATGAATATGAGTAAATCGGCAAGTATATTTTCACAACCTACTGTTCATTAGGGCAACTTGGGCTTTATTCAGAATACAATAAACATGAGAATGGATTGTAGGTCTCAAGGTGAGGAAGCCTGCCAAGAAACAACACAGATATATTTGTTTAATAAAACAGGATATTGGTTATAGCTGAGATGACTTGGCACAATATTTGAAACCAGGCATCAAATAACCAAACTGCCATCTGATGCGTCCCACTCTCCAACAAAACTTCTAGGGAATTCCAGGATGACAAGAAACAGAAACTACATGGGCACCCAGGCGGTTAAGGGGCCTCCCGCAGTCTGGGTGTGATCTCACAGAAACCACATTTGCTGGCACCTTTCAGAGCCCATTCAATCAGAGCTGGGCTCTCATGGAAAATCCAAATAAAAGACATTCACTTCTCCCAGTGAGATGTGTCTTGACAAGATTGGAAAATCTCATTGGAAATCTCAGACTTTTTATGATCATTTTTCTTCTAGAAGAAATGTATTGGCAAGTTGGTCAAGATTATTATGGTTTCTCTGCAGGGTGCCATTCTTCCTACCAAGCATTCACCAGGAAAGAGCAGAAACCTCCCCTGCTAAAACGTCAATGGATTCTTACCATGCCTATCTAGAATGGTATTTTCCTGTATATTGCTTTTCTGTGTGCATATTTGTTACTTTCTAAGACTGTGATGTTGTGAGAGCAGATGCTGTACTGTACTTGCTTTTATTTTTCATGAAAAGAAGTTTTAGACAACAATAAAAATAATTTATTAATGAGCCACGGCAGCTCACCTTTAGATGAGACAAGTCACAGGCCTCCCATTACTTCCATTATAAGTCTTAAATTTATCTTATGTATAAAAGTGGTGTTTTTAATAGAAAAACTTGATATAATTTAGCTGTTTGATCTTTAAATCTGTGCATTGTTTTATATGCACTTTACTTCTCTGAAATGACCTGCAGGTTTGGCAAAACTGCACTTTTTATCACCAAATGCTGTTTCAGGAGTAATCCATGATATGACAAAACTAATATTTTCCATCTGTAGTTGTTGCTTTTGCTGTTGTTGATAAAATAATTTGATTATTATTGTTGTCTTTTGCTATGAGAGCCAGAGGCAGGGGACAATTTACATTAAAAGTGAGAAATACAATTCTACAATCATTAATTACATTCCTTTTTAAAATTACATGTTTCTCCAAAAAATTAAAAAGTGTTAAAATAAAACAAATAGATGCAAGCAGCAGTCAGAAATAAAGTAAACAATTACTTATTACTCGAATTCTTCCACTAGAGGTGTGTGAATCAAATTATTCTGATGAACATGATTCCCAGAGGAACAGCCCTGTGATTTTCCACAACAAGAATGACCTTTTGATAACTCAATTGCAAATGATGACAAGATGGTGAAAGTTTATGAGAGTAGATCTCATCAAACACATGCAGTGGTACAATATATATATTCCCAGAATCTGCATGCCATACAATAGTCATACTGACATGATGATTCTCAGATGTGCAGACTAAGAAAGCAACTTTTTCAATCACTGATGTATATAACAAATGATAACTCTAGTTAGGTTTCTGGGATCTGTTATCAACAACAGTGAGTTGTCCAGGCTCTGTGTAGAAACCAGAACTATTTATGTATCTCAATGCTCTTCCTGTTCCATCATACTGAATGAAGATAACTCTGCTGGGATCATAAGTAAGTCAGGTTTAGTGTCAGATATTAATACTTCTTTCGAAAATGTGCTAAATATCAGGATCAGCATTAGCAATATGCACTGTTGATACAAGATGAAGCCTGTGGTGGCACTGTCACTGACTTCTATTGAAACTATGAATCTCATCGTGTAATAGCCCAGGGAAGATGAATAAAAATATATGGAAAGGAGAAAAACAATAAAATGAAATAAAATGAAAGATTCAGTCAAAGCATCAAGCTCCTGAGGCTAAAAGTTGATAGACACATACATTAAGAAACACAGATCAAGATAGTGTTTTTAGGGGTGATAACAGATTATAAAATGCTTTCCAAAAATAAAATGAAAAGGATTCTCTCTCTTGTCCAAATAAATCAACACTCACTAGGGCTCCACTTGGTTTGATTTCTTCCTCCCTGTATAATAAGCATGCTTGATTGCCAAAGCCTGCCTTTCCTGGGGCCAAATCTAAGATCTAATATTTAACTTATTTCAAAAGATGTGCTGAGCATGGCAACAGAGGAATGCAGGTAAATCAATTCTACATGCTTAAGCCCATCTTCCTTTCATGCATGCTTGCTGATGGAAAATTATTTTCTTCCCACCCTGCCTTATCATCTCTGAAGCTTCAAAAAATAGTTTTTTTTAAACAGTAATAAAGAACTGCTGGGAAAACAGCTTGAACTTGAAAGGTGGACTCTCATTAGCTTGGTTCAACTGGAGATCACCTATAGATTGAAGTGATTATTGTATGTATTATATAAAACAAAACACAGGGCTCCATATGCAGTAACAACTTCTTTCAGAGAAGATTGTTAGGTGTATTCTTTTATGAGCAGAGGCAGCAGATATATCTAATTTGGCAAAAGATTGCTACTTTAAAAGTTAGTGCACATTTTGTCCACTCTTGTGATACTCTATTCAATCTGAATACAAACAACTTCACAAAATACAACTAATCGCAAACCAGCCTGACTCTTTGCCATGTCCATCTGTACCTTTTTTATCACTAGCAGAGTCTACTCTTTTATTAGCACTAGTGGGATCATTCTGTTTTAGTTTGGTTTCTGTCATGTGTGATTCCCAGTATTGAACTGAAGCAGCACTGGGATACATCTCCTATGCTTCTTGATCTTCTTTTGTGTCCCAATCAAACCCTGGACTGACAAAATGAAGCCCCTTATTTGGCTTTGTCCATACCTTTCAAGTTTTGGATTTTAAAATAAGGGAAACACTGTGGGCATGGCCAAATCTGTGGGTGTGGCCAAATCTGTCCATGTGACTTGCTGGGTACTAGTCATCATGCCTGCCACATGGCCACGTGAAAACGTCTGCTAATACAGACAGACAGCACTGGCTCTTTGGCTGTCAGTGGAGATGAGCACTGCACCCTAGAGTCAGATAAGATTGGCTTTTGAGCAAGGGAGATCTTTACATAAACAGGGCCAAACTTCACAGCAAATTTGAATACCAATCAGAAATTTGCTGTTATTAGGTAAAGGTTGCCCTTGCTTGAAAGCCAGTCATATCCAACTCTAGCATTCTGTGCTCATCTCTGTTTCAAAGCCGAAGAGCCAGCGCTGTTTTCTGTGGTCATGTGGTCCCTATTTATCTACTTGCAATTTCTTGCTTTTGAACTGCTAGGTTGGCAGGAGCTGGGACAGAGATGGGAGCTGATCACTCACTCACTCACTCACTCACTCACTCACACACACACACACACACACACACACACACACACACACACACACACACACACACACACGAGAAAGAGGAGAAATAAAACCCTCTGGGCGAAGGAAAAAATCTATTAACAACTTGCACACCCCACCCCTGCTCTTTAGCTGGAAAAGGGGGTATTTGCAAATTAATTTATTATCATTATTATTAGTTGTTTTCTTTTTTTATTGATTTTTATTAAAAAAAATTAAACAGACATACAGAAAAAAAGAAAACAATAACATTACAATACAGTAATACCTCAAAGATAACCTCAATACAATATTAACTCACATTCATAGAGGCTAGCACATAACAGTACTTATACTGATTGTTTACCATTTAACCACAATATTAGATACCACAATGTAAAATATTACTCAATCAAACAATAAAAAATTTCTAACCTACCTCTATAATAATTTTTTAATAATTACAAATCACCCTGTGAATATATACAATGCCCGGAGAGTTTAGTTGCTATTTCAACTCCAAAAACCTCTTTGCGATGGTGCAGGTCCTGAACTGTCATTTACCATAAGAGAATGATCCACAAACGGTTTCCATATATTCCAAAACCTATTCTCTTTTAAATTATCTCATTTCACTTTAATCTCCCATGTCAATTTGTCATTCAATGCTAGGCTCCACATTTCCTTGTACCATTCTCCGATCTGTATATCTACATCATTTTTACAATTTCTAGCTATACATTGTCTACCTGTGGTCAATACAATTTCCAATAATTCTTTTTCCTCCTTATTCAAACCCAAACCTTCTACATTTGTTAAAAGAATGGTACCTGACACCAACTTGACCTTTTTACCCAATATTTCACCAAACTCCCCTTCTATTCTTCCCCAAAAATCCCTTATTTTTTTACAACTCCACCACATGTGTTCATATGTTCCATCTGTTTCTTTACATCTCCAACATAACTTATCTCTTTTATTATCCATCTGATAAAGCCTTAGTGGTGTCAAGTACCATTGCCACAACATTTTAAAATTATGTTCTTTAACTCTTACAGACATTGTTCTCATGATCCTCTTTTTCCATTTGTTTCTCCATTCAACCTCCCCAATTTTTATATTCAAATTTTGTTCCCACTTCCGCTTCAAGTCTTCCTGTGGATCATTATCCTTATTCAATATAATATAAAGTTTGCTTACAAGACCCTTAATGCCTCTTTCCCCTTTTCTGATCTTTATTACCAAATCCTCAAATTCCGTCTTATTTCTATCTAACCCTGCTTCTCTTTTATATTTTTTATTCCAGTTATCCGCCTTCAATTTCTGAAACCAATCCAAATTTAGCTTCTCAAATATTTTTTCCCTCTTAGTATCATCATCACACACTTTTAACCAATCCTTCAATAAAAGCACCCCATTTTTATCCAATATTTCCATTTTTTCCTTATCTATTTTTATTGGGAAACACCCCATATCCGTCAATTCCAAAATTGGAGAGAGATTTGGGACTATATCTTTCTTTACTTTCTTCCACACTTCCATGAGACCTCTCATCATAATATTATTTGACCTTTTCACCTTGTCCTTTGTTCCCAAAAAAATCATACTACCAATGTCTCTATATTCTTTCATCTCCAGTTGCTCCCAAATTGTCTTTTCTCTTGCCAAGATCTTCACAACATTCTTAATTTGAAATGCTCGATAGTATGCTAACAAATTTGGCATACCCAAACCCCCTTTTTTCTGAGACAAGTACCATAGTTTCTTTGGAAGTCTAGATTTTTTACCACCATTACAAAAGCCATTGAACATCTTTTGAAACTCATTAATTTCCTTCTCCTTCAGATGGATCGCTAGTGCATCAAATAAAAAAATAATCTTTGGCAACAATATCATTTTACAAATAGCGATCCTTCCGAACCATGACAGCTTCAACTTCTGAAACTCTTGTATTTTATTCTTAAATTCCACTCTCAAGCTGTCATAGTTCAATCGTTTAAGTTCTTCTAATTTATTTGAGATAATTATCCCCAAATACTTCAGCTTATCTTTAATTTGTATATTAAGTGTCTCCACATTCCTACCCATCTCACTTGCTCCCAAATTACACAACATCAATTCTGATTTATCCCAATTTATCATTAATCCAGTTATAGCTTCAAATACCTGTAAGTGATCTTTGATCCTGTCCATTACCAGCTCCGGGTGTTTCACCATAAGCAATGTATCATCCGCATACATGCTCACTTTGTTACCCATAATCCCTTCTATATTTAAATCATCCCTTATATTTTTAGCTAGAATCTCCATTGCCATAATAAATAAGATAGGCAGGACAGCCCTGCCTAGTACCAGCCTCTAAATTTACCACATCAGTAAGCTCCTCATTTACTCTAACCCTAGCGTTCCCTTTTTGATATAATAAATCTATTACCCTATTGAATCTATCCCCAAACCCATATTTTTTTAACTATTTCTTTAATTGAAGACCACTGTAATGAGTCGAATGCCTTAAAAATATCTAATGATAATAAGCCCACCTTTTCCTTAGTTTGGTTAACGTTATCAATTAAATCTAATACCCTTCTAGTCAAATCCGCCATATGACGACCTTTTAGGAACCCAACTTGATCTACATTTATGTATTCCCCCATAAAACTGTTTAACCGATTAGCCAATATTGCTGTGAAGATCTTAGCATCCTGATTTATAAGTGAAATTGGTCTGTACGATTCCACTCTTTCGAGATTCTTGCCAGGCTTTGGCAGTAGAACGATTGTGGTGTTATACCATGAAGTCGGAATTGATCCTCCATCTAAGATATAATTATATAGCTTCACCAATTTTGGAACCACTACCTCCTTAAATTCTTTGTAAAACTCTGTCGATAATCCATCATCCCCCGGAGCTTTCCCCGTCTTCAACCCACTAATCACCTCCTTAACCTCTTTATCATTAATCCTTTCCTCCAATTTCTCCCTATGTTCTTGTTTTATTCCATTCCCTAACTGTATCTCCAATATATTTTTAAGCTTCTCCAGGTCTACTTCCTTTTTTGCATATAATAGCTGATAAAATTCCCTGACAATTTTACATTTATCTCCGTTCTTATTACACCTTGAACCTTGCTTATCAACCAATACCCCTATTTCTCTTTTTTCCTTTTTAGCCTTAGCTGATCTTGCTAATAATTTTGAACATCTATTACTAAATTCAAAATATTCTCTATTTAAATAAATCAAATCTCGTTTAACTTTATCAATATCTTTACCCATTAGTTCTGCTTTAAGCCTTTGTAATTTCGTAAAAAAAAATTATCTTTACTTTTCGCATGATCCTCCTGTAATTGTTTTATTTTTCTTTCTTTTTCTATCTGTTCTGCTTTATATTTTTTATATTTAAAACTTGCCAATTTTATACTTTCCCCTCTAAAAACCGACTTCATGGTATCCCATACCACATTAAAATTAACCTCATTATTATCGTTCCACTGCCAAATTTCTTTCCATCTTCCCATAATCTGCTCTTTACATTTCTGATCTTTAAACAAATTAGGATCATACCTCCAATTTCTAACTCTTCGAGTATCTTTTTGTACTTTCAATTCCAAATATACTTTAGCATGATCCGATTCCTTGATAATCCCAATTTCCATTCCTTCTATGTCTTTAATCAAATTTTTGGTAAGAAAAACATAGTCTATTCTTGAGTAGGTCCCATGAACATGTGGAAAAAAAAGAATATGCCCTTTCAGAGCCCTTAAACTCTCTCCAAGAATCCTTCAGACCCATAACATCCATCCATTTATCCAAAACCTTCCCTTTCAAGCCAATTCCACTTCTTGATATATTTGTACAATCTAACCCTGACCTTATCAAATTAAAATCTCCAGCCACAATAGTTTTTGCAACGTTCTCTAATTCCACTATTTTCCGAATTTTTTCAAGGAACTCCGCTTGATGATCATTTGGAGCATAAATATTTACCAACATGATTTCCTCATCCTCCAATTTTCCTCTTACTATCAAATATCTACCCTCTTGGTCAACAACCCTTTTTGTAATTTCAAATCCTAAATTTTTTAGAAATCATGATTGCCACCCCTCTTGCTTTTGATGTTCTAAACGCCATGTCATAATGTTGCATCCATCCTAAAAAAAGTCTATTCGTGTCTTTTGACTTCTGATGGGTTTCCTGTAAAAACAGAATATCTGGTATATCTTTCTTCAGCGCCAATTCCAGTCTCCGTCTCTTAAGAACAGAACCTGTACCCTTCACATTCCATGATATTATTTTAATACTTCCCATAACCTACTTCCTTTCCAAGCTCTAAACTCTCCATTGGGCATGCCACCAACCACCCCTTATCCCTATAACATACAAAACTACATAGAACACACACTATCTCTCTCCCCACTTTCTTACAAAAAAAAGCCGCCTTTGACAACCAAAGAGGGGAGAGGGGGGACATGCAAGATGTGCCTTCCTACCGGTGCTACGCGCTATACACCATTCTATATAGATTAGATGCTTTAAATTGTTATAATCTGATTCTCATTACTCCTTACTTGTCTCCTCCTCCACCATGATCAACGACAGCTCCTCCTCCTCCTCCCTTCGCTGCGGTGTTCCACCTGTTGCCCCACCAGCCTCCTCCCTCCCGTATTCCCTCCCCAATGCTCCCGATTCCATCAATTCCTTCTTAAGATTTATCCATTCTTCCGAATCTACTTTTACCAGTTCCAACAAGCTCAAATACTCCAATGGATTGGTCCCTTCATCTATTACCTGCATTCTTTTATCATAAAAAAGCGCAGTTGCTGCGGAAATCTCCAGTTGTACCTTATATTTTTACTCATCAATAATTTGGTTACAGGCCTCATCTTATACCTCCAGGTTCTTTCTTTCAACGAAATATCATTGTAAACTTCTACGTCAGAGCCATCAAATTTCAAAGCATCAGGACCAGTGCGTTTCAAATGGGCCATTATTTTTAGCTTGTCTGCCCAATTTGCGAATTTTACCAACACATTTCTTTGAACCACCCTCCCTCTTCTTCGGCCCACCCGGAATACACTTACAAAATCTTCCTGGACAAATTCTTTTCCCATATTCAAACCATTTAACCACTGAACCACTCTTTCCCTTAACAAGTCCGGAGTTCGTTCCACGACCTGACGGATCACAATATTCTGCTTTCTCATCATATCTTCCACAGCATCAATCCTTCTCTCTTGTTCCTCCAATTTCAGTTTATTCTCCCGCACCACCTCCTGAGTCCCTTTTATTTCCTTTTTTATGGCAGTTACCTCGGTTTGAACCAATTTCACATTTCCCTCAATTTTTTTCAAACTTAAGTCCACCTTTTTTGAAAAATCTGCAACAGATGATACCACCTTATCTTGCTTTTTCATCATTTCATTTCTGTCTTTCACCCTTGAATCCTCATTCTTCTCCAATTTCTGAAACAGCTTGCCAATTTCCACCATAATTTGGGTTTGATCGTAGGGCACTGTGGGCGGGGATAAAGACTGAGGGGCTTCCTCCATTGGTACTTTTTCCTTCTTCTTAGGCTTAACAGCTGGATCTTCTTCCTTTGTTTTCCCTCTTGTACCTTTATCCATAATAGTATAAAATCCCAAAGTTGCAGATCGTTGTAAAAATTAGTCAAACAAATAAGCCTATAACACTGCAACCCCTGGTTCCACAAGTCCAACAGGGAAACTTATATTAAGCAGAAGTCCAAAGAGTTATTGTAATCCACAAAAAAGAGCAGAAGGAATCAATATTCCCAACAGGCAGCTGAGAAGAAAAAAAAGAAGAGCGAAAAAGAAAATAATAATCCACAGCGGGTCCGTTTCCCCAAAGCAATCAGTCCAGCCAGTCGTCTTCCACACTGCAATGTAAGTGCTCCAAAGAAACAGTCACCCAAAACTTCTCCTTTAAATCCAAGCCGCCGAAAAGAAAAAAGAAAAAAAGGGAGGGGAGACTGGAGGGAGAAAAAGCCCAAAATCCAAACAGGAAAGCAGGAGAAGTGAGAAGCAATATTTTCCAAAAAATTAAGTATTTATAATCCACACAGTGAAGGAGCAAAAAGAAGCCCAATTAATCCTTCTCTTGAACCGGACAAGTCAAAACACCATTTTCCAGCGGCTGCTTTAACTTCTGGGTAAAAGCCCCCCTTCTTCTTCTGTGGAATGGCAAACTTTTTCCAAACACTTTAAGCTGGGAAATTCACTGTTACCTTCCAATGTTATAGCCCAGACAAGTATTTTTTTAAACCACTTTGTTATCATCAAAACACGGCGTGGTCCTTCTGGTGTGTGAAAAAAACATAAACCCAAACACGATCACTTTCGTTTTCCAGAATCACCGCCATTAACGAAACAATCACTTGTTTTCATCTACTTCCACCCATTTCCATTTCAAAGCCCGGGCTCATTAAACAAGATCTCCAGCTGAGTTTAATCTTTAGTACTCCATTCATGCACTTACATGCAGCTGTTTTCGTGCCAAACAACTTCTTGCCAGCTCCAAAGCTTCTCTTCGCAGTCTCGCTGGTCCCGTTCTCGGTTCCTCAGCAGAAAAGCCGCGACTGCCGTCGCGGGCCTCACTCGCCCAGGAAAACCTCCCAAACTTCGACCTTCCGACTTCAAAAGTTCCCGAAATTTTCCAAAAAGACAAGCAAGATTCTTATCTACAGAAGTTGCCACTTTAAAAGTTTCCCATTTCACTCCAACACATTAATTACCACTTTGTTAAGCGCGAGCATCCGAATCAAGATGTTACTCGTCGGCCATCTTAGCCAACTTGCACGCCCCACCCCTGCTCTTTAGCTGGAAAAGGGGGTATTTGCAAATTAATTTATTATCATTATTATTATTTGTTTTCAAAGAAAGGATTGGCTTGCAATGGTGGCTTCCCCGTTTTCCCGCACACAATTTTTCCCCCAAAAATGTGAAGAGTCACTCACTTTTTTTCCTGGATTGGGCTTTCCAGGGCCTCGAGTGTTAAAACACACACACACACACACACACCAGCGAGCAGACTTGTCCCCATGCCAAGCTGGGTAGGGGAGTTGAAATGAGTGAACAAGCCCAAAGGCGAGCTCCCAACTTGGCTGGGGAGGGTAGGCGGGGGGGATGGGGGAGGGACACGCGCCTCCACTGGGTATGGGACTCTAGTCTCTAGTCTCCCTCCTCTTCAGGCAGGCAAGTGCAGCTCTGACCTGGGAAGGTCAGAGGGGGGGAGAGAAGGCATGTTCGCCCACGGCAGGAAAAGGCGGAAGTGGAGTGAAAGGAAGTAAAGGGAGTAAATGGAAGTAAAGAAGGAAAAGAAGAAAGAAGGAAAGGAAGGAGGGAAAGAAAAAGGAAGGAAGGAAGGGAAGGAAGGAAAGAAAAGAATAGAAAGAGTGAGAAAAAGGAAGAAAAGAGGGAAGAAAAGAGGGAAACGTAGGAAAGGAAGGAAAGAAAATGAAGGCAAGCCAAGGCAAGGCAACAAAGGTAAGCAGAGCTTCTCCACGTTGCTTTCTTTCCTGCAGCCCCGGAACTTCTTGGCGTTTTGCATGGGCACATTTTAATCCTTATTTCCCTTTTTATCCTTATTTCAGTGGGGGTGGGGGTTCTTTTGACGCCCCCCCTCTCCCACCCCCACTGGAATAAGGATAAAAAGGGAAATAAGGATTAAAACATACCCATGCAAAATGCCAAGAAGTTTCTGGGCTGCAGGAAAGAAAGTGATGTGGAAAAGCTTCTCCAGGCTACTGCTTACCTTTGTTGCCTTGTGCAGCTGAGGTGAAAGCATCATGGAGTGGGTGAAAGACTGAAAGTCTCTCCCAATGCCAAATCCCGCGATGCTTCACTCCCCATCCGGAAGCTTGCCTGCAGGGAGCTCTGGGGGAGGAGGAGGAGACTGATTGCCAGCCATTGTTCACCCCAGAGCTCCGTGCAGGCAAAAATACGGGAGAATACGGGGCTAAATTAAAATCGGGTGACCACCCGGGAGTTTGATTAAAATACGTGCTTTTCCCACCCATTACGGAATAGTTGACAGGTCTGGCTTTGTTATTGGCCAAACTTAAGTCCCCATTGGTGCATGCTTTTGGCAGTAATCGGCAGACCAGTAAATGAGCTTCTTAATAAAAAGACTAGAAGGGGAATTATCAGTTGCCGTTTTGCTAAAATTTCCTTAGCTTTTTTCACCTCAAAATCTAATTCCCTCCTCTTTCCAAATGACCATTTCAACAAAAACGAAACACAGTGAACAAAATCAGGGGAAAAAATAAAACAGTTTTTTTGCTGAAATAACAGTTTGTAGACTTATGTAAAGGAAAAACAACTCACCTTGCTGAATAAATGAATGTTGAAGAACATTCCCACCAGGACAAGATTCTGGCTGGATCATCTGAAAGTCACTTCTTAATGTAAATGTAGAGAAATTCAGTCAATGCAGCATTTATGTATATGCAGTTTATTCACCACCATATCAGTGCCAGATTAAGCCAGTGCAGGGCCTGTAGTAAATCATGTCAAGGGGCCCTTGCTTAGATTTAGGATACTAAAAAAAGTAAAACACAACTAGTAAAACAAACTTTTCTTGTTTGGCTTTTGCTGAATGTTATGGTACAGAGCACCATTACCTTCTACTGTAGCCCAGGAAGGAACAATAACATCAATGGAAACCTCATTTTAGGGGGCTGTGACCCTCAGTCTCCCCTCTTGGTTGGCCGAGTTGCAGTCTACTCACTGGGCCAGGATTCTTGAAGGGGGGGGGGCAAATATTTTTTTAGGAGGGGGAATAATATCTCTCACCCCTCCCTCTCCCTCCCTCTCTCTTACTTGTAATCAGTGACAGAATAGAGGACCATTTAGAGGAGCAGAGGGAAATAGGAATACAGGGGTGAAAAGAACAAGGGTTCGATCCAGCATCACTCACCAAAATAAGCCTCAGATAATTTTAAAGATAATTAATCAGATTTTGCAATCCTAAACACAAGTCAGAGAGAATGGCTAGTGTTTCCTCAGAACAACAAGCAGAAAAATAGAGAAGGAAAATAAATGGGACACCTAGGGAAGTGGGCAGCCAAAAGTTACAGCCTCTAAGAAAGCATTGGATACACACAGTTCCTCCAGGAAAAACCCTTTCACCCCAGAATAATTTCTCACATGAAATTATCATAATCATCATAATCATCACCCCTGCTCCCCACAACTCCCAACCCATCAGGCTCATCTGTGGGGGAAGTGTCTCGGTGTGGGCAAAGGGGAAGAAACCTCCAGGAGTGCACACACCCCTACGTGAGCATGCCTTTTCCCCTCCTCAGCTCGCCGCCACCACCACTGTAGTCCCTTGCATGGCTTTCCACACAGGGCTTGGCAGGAATCTAGCATGTCCCACCTGCTGTCACTACCTGTGGGCTGGCATGGAGTCAGCATTGTCGGCCAACTTTGGAGCCGCTTCCTCCATGGCTCTGGGGTGGCGTGCTTCCCCAGCACGGATCTGAAGGTGTGGGAGAGAGAAGCAGTAGCAGCAGCCCCATGATGGACCCTTTCTTCAGCCCATCTCCCCCTGCTTAACCCTTGGAGGTGCCAGTTCTTGCACGAGGAGCCCGGCAGGGTTTCCATCGTCTGTCCCACGTCTCCCCCACCAGTAGGGCTCCCTCTGCTGGGGCTCCCTCCTGGGCTCAGCAGCTCTGGACGTGTCAGCCTCGCCACTCGACATTCACGCCTGCCCCTTGGTTAGGCAAATCTGGTTGGGGGTGGGCTGTTAGCTCAGTTTTTTTTAGGCCCCACCCCTCTGGCTATGGCCCTGGATGAAGAAAGGGGTTTGGGTGGATTGACAGCATCATGTGGGGCCCCTCAGAGGTGTGGGGCCAGTAGCATTTGCTTCTCATGGTATATGGCTAATCCGGCACTGCACCATGTGTACAAAACAAGATCTATAAAATAGATAAAATAACACTATTGAAGTAACTTGCTTCTGGCAAAAAATAGCTGTTAATTATTTTAACATGTTAATTTGCTTTGAATTCTACTTATATTTTATACACAGCCATAATTTTAAATTGTGTGAGTAAAGAGATTCCCCCCTGTTTATAAAACCTGATCTGACCATTGTTTTGGTTCCGTTGTTACTGGTTGCCTTAGTTTCTGTTCAAAATATTTTTCATAACAATTGAGGAAACCAATCATTAATATAAAGAGGTGACACATTATATACTGAAATAGTATTTTTCAAATACTTTTAAAATTGATTCTTTGTATTTTAAAAATAAAAAATAAAGCTAAATACATCACACTTCAGTCAGCAGACTTCTAAAAAGCCCATAAAATTATGAATGCTACATTACAGTGCTTTCACCATAAAATCTGAAAAAAGCACATGTGTTTAAGTAAATTTATTACATTCTACTTTATATATATGTATATACTGTTAATGGAGTTTAACACTGCCCTAGTGGAACCAATATGCAATGTTTTAGTTGTCTTTGGCAGGTCAGTACAACATATGATACACCAAGTAGAAATCAGCCTTCTAATCATGTCTTTCTGGTTGTCAAGTGCTTCATAAGCAACATTTCTTTTGTACAAGTACTAAAAGTGAAACATTTTATTTCCAGCTCCTGAACACTTATACCTGTATGTCTGGTGAGCTGCATTCATTTTAGTAAGTCACAACTTGAATACCTTCCTGCTTCCTATTGTCAGAAATTGGCAAAAATGATCCTCCTGGGAAATATTTGTGTATCTCTTCAAGGCCCAATCTCAACTCAGCTGTTAGCTTGTTTAACAGATATTTAGGCCACATGAATAGTTTGTACTTCCTTACATCCATTTATCTGGTCTGCTTTTTTTGTCTGGTCCAGGCCATATACATGTATACAGAAGCCAGGCCAAAGCTTCAACTTTGCTACTCCTGATTTCCTACCCATTTCAGGCTTACTTTTCAAGGCCCTCACCTTGGTCAGTGTTACAGATCAGCTCAAGGTATTATTTCACATGTCAATGGCCCTAGGCTTCTTGACATTGTTTGAGGCATCAATGACGTTGTATGAGGCATCGCGGAAAGGATTTGGACATTGTATGAGGCATCGCAGCTAGGATTTTGCATGCCTCATACAAAGTCCAAATCCGTATAAAGTCCAAACTTGTGAAACCAAGTTTGGACATTGTATGAGGTATCACTGTACCCTGAACAGCCAAAAATACAAACAAGTGGGTCTTAGAGCAAGTCAAGCCTGAACTATCTCTGGACACAAAAATACTGAAATTTAAACTGTCCTACTTTGGGCACATCATGAGAAGGTGAGACTCTCTATAAAGGAAATAATGCTGGATAACATGAAAATCCAAATACAAGATGAAATGATTCCCTAAGGCAGTGGTGGCAAACCTTTGCACTCCAGCTGTTCTTGAACTTCAATTCCCAGAAGCCCATGTCAGGGCAGTAAACCTATTCATGTAGATTCACAGGGACTTGGGCTTCTGGGAATTGAAGTCCAAGAACAGCTGGAGTGCCAAAGTTCACCATCATAGCCCTAAGGGTAGTTGGGAAATCTGTTGAGGACAGGGCATTTTGGATATCTCTCATTCATAGGATCTCCATAAGTCAGAGAAGACTTGATGGCACATAAGAATGAAAAGAACAAATACCTCTATTTATAGGTGGGAGTAAAGCAAAACTGTACTCATATCCATATTGAACATGTCCTTGTTTAAGCTATGACATTAATTCTGAGGCCTGGTCTGAAATTTCGCTACAAAAGTTACCGCTCAGTCTCCCTCTTGCTATCATAACACCCTGACGTCTTCTCTATATGGCATTGCTTTGCAATATTTAGGAGAACCAGTTTCATGGTGGTCAAGTCACTGAATTACTTCAAAGCACTTCAGACCAACTGAAACTGGTTCAAATTGAATTTGGTCCTGTAAGATATGCTTCAGGCTTGGTTGAAACTGGTCTCAGTTGGCAAGATTTAGTTTTGGATTTTGCTGAATTGGTTGATTCATCTCCATCCCATGGCATCACATTTCAGATTTTGTACCCTTGCCTCAGATAATAGCCAAGAGCATTTTCATTGGTTAGTAATTTTATAAATGCATTTATCTCAAAATCTTACTGAGGATGACTGCACATACTTTTTCAGAGACAGATCATTTTCTATCTACAGAAAAATACCATAAAATTGACCTTCTTGCAGGAAGAAATTAGGCAAAATACCTTGAAAAGTCCCTTAACATTTTTGCTTACTCAGAAGTATTAGAGAATTCACCCACAGCTTAAAGGACAAATTGTTCATAAAAAAGAGAAGCAGTTCTCAATAAAAGAGATTAAAGGTTTTAATGATGTTGCCATTAATTCTCTTACAATTCAGTTCTGCCTTTATAGAAAGCACTTCTCTTCGCTGTGTTTTAGAACCTGATTTATGAAACAATCCCTGTAGTTTTCCTAATGGATCAGTTAGCTGTCATAGTGTATGTATGGCTGACACATTGCTATTTAGAGAGCAGTGCATGTTGTTTGAATTCCATTGCATTTTATATCCTATCTCATTAACTGCTACTTTCAGCTTGTTCAAAAAGTGTATGTTTGTTTGATCATAGTATTCCACGTTCATTCTCCCTTCCATTAATCATTTTACTCTCCAAGGTTATCTGCTCTGTCTTTGACTTTACAGACAGCCCCAGTGTAACTGTCAATCTATGATTGCACCATGGTGTCTACAATCATGATTTTCATGACAGCATGAGAGCAGCAGGAATTTTTCATGTGTACATTTCTTTTAAAGTTATATTTTGTTTCATGGCCAGATAATGCCATTTGAAAGCAATTTTTCTGTAACTATTTCAATACCTATTGGATCTAGAGTTAGAATGCCCTTTTTTTAAAACTGCAGTTATTTTTAATCATATCATAAGCACACAAAGGTACTTTCTAGATTGAAAGGATTTTTGCTGGAGGAAATCCACTCAGGGGATGCACGAATGAAGATTGTTTCATGTCTCCAATATCTTTCCCCACTGAAGTGGTTCCTATTTATCTATTTGCAATTTCTTGCTTTTGAACTGCTAGGCTGGCAGGTCTTGAACTGCTGACTTGCCGACTGTCCAGCTAAAAAGGCGAGCTTCTTAACCACTGAGCCAGCACAGTTATATACAGCCACACACAATCTTGGCCACACATGTACAATTTGTTCTTTTTCAAACATTATTCCCAGTGGTGGGATTCAGCAGGTTTGCCCCAGTTTGCCAGAACCGGTAGCAGAAAATCCAGCTGGCCCGACCCATCCAAGTTTTGAAATAAAGTACAGTGGACCCTCTATTAAAGACACATTTTAATAGCATCATTTTTGATTAATGACGCTACTGATGCACCCCATGTGAGCATTCGAATAATGACAAAAATGTTGTTATTCGAATAACAGTAAAAATACCATCGTTATTCGAATGATGACAAAAATGTCATTATTCGAATAATGACAGTAATAATACCTTCATTATTCAAATAACGACATTTTTGTCATTATTAGAATAACGATGTTATTCGAATAATGATGGTATTTTTATCATCGTTATTCGAATAATGATGTTTTTGTCGTTATTGAAATAATGATGTTATTTGAATAGCGACACTACTTGGGGAACCAAGTAACATTGTTAATCGAGGGTCCACTATATTCCTAATTCAGGTGCAACACAGGGCTTTCCCCCTGGCCACGCCCACCATACCACGCCCACACAGTTGATAGTTTAAAAAAATTGAGTCCCACCACTGATTATTCCTGATTGTCACTGCAAATCCTCACCTACCAGAGAACACATGCTGTATCTAGCTGGGATTGCTTCACGTGTTCTGCATAACTGTAGTCCACATTTTCTTTTATAGAGAGCTAGGGAAGGTTAGATTGTTTTTTAAGACTGAAACTCCCAGAACTCTCTAATCTGCTGTATTGATGGCTGGAAGATTACAGTAATTGACAAACAAAAAGTAGTCGTACCAAATATTTAGACCAGTTTGCATATTGAAGTTGAGCATATGCATTAGGCACAGTGAGTAGAGGCAGATACAAGAAAACAGCAAACTGTCGCAGGTTTGCTCTCTTGCTCTGCTGCATAGGTCACAATATGCCAACCCTGCTGAATGTTTTGAAGTGCTCATTTCTTTTCTTCTCACAGGTATAATTATCACTATATGAAAAATTCATGCTGCCTATTACTTTGCATGGATTGAAGGTCAAGTGTGCCCCCCTAATCAACATATGTATCTATTTTTTTATGCTAAAGAAGACTTTGTTGTTAAATGTATTACAAGAGCTATGAGGAAGGTGCATATTGTTTAATTTTACATACATTAATTTTATGTGAAAGATTGGAGACAAGAGTTGAAGTAACAGATCAAGAAAAATAACAAAAAAGCAAAGGAAGGGAAAAGTGGGAACAAAACTATATCTTACATATGCAAGCTATAAGAAACAAAAAATGCAGCAAGTACCAGATGCCTGCCTGCTCATTCAACACCTACAAATCCTGGCTTCACCAACCATTAGAATTGCCAAGGAAACTTTGCCAGCATTGTGGATAAAAAGATATATATATATATATATATATATATATATATATATATATATATATATATATATATATATATATATATATATATATATATATATATATATATATATATATATATATATATATATATATATATATATATATATATATATATATTGCAAGAGGAATACATGCCCCATTCTGCTTCACGATGCAATGCTTCAGTTTCAGCTGAAAAGACAGCTCTTTGCTTATACCAATGAAAAATGTCATTTCTATGGTAAAATAATGAACAGTTACGTTTATTCTGTGGTGGCTCAAATGGTTAAGATGCTGAACTTGACAACTAGAAGGTCGGAGTTCAATTCCCAAGAATTGCACAATGGAGTGTGCTCCTGTCTCTGTCCAGCTCCTGCCATACTAGCAGTTCAAAAGCAAGGAATTACAAGTAGATAAATAGGTACCACTTTGGTGGAAAGGTAAACAGCATTCAGTGCACTCCGGTGTTGAGGCATGCCTGCCATGTGTCCATGGAACTGTCTGCAGACACAGACAGCATTGGCTCTTTGGCCATAAACAGATATAAGCACTGAACCCTAGAGTTGGATACAGCTGGCTTTCAAGCATGGGTGACTTTTACCTTTACCTTTACCTAGGTTTATTAGGAGTAAACAATGACTAAATTCTGAATATAGCATGAGATTTCAAGTGCTATTTCAGGAGACAGAAATATAGATATGTGTGGAGGAACAATATCACCTTTCAGTGTCTCTTTGGACATAGAAAAGGAATGCTTCTCTCTTTGCCATGAAATCATATATATGATGGATGGATGTTAAACTGGAATGTCACAAACACTTGCAAAACTGTCTCAGAGAACTTGGAGTAAGAGCATACACACATATCAGTGCTGAAGAACAGCAGAGGAATGGTGTCGGAAAGAGATCAGAAAAATTCATTTATCCTTGAACTATGCTGTCTGCTTCACTGAGTCAAGTAATAGGGGTGACTCTGTAAATAATAGAATGGTTGTTGTTGCTGCTGCTGCTGCTGCTGCTGCTGCTGCTGTTGCTTCTGCTGCTGCAGTGGTGGTGGTGGTGGTAGTGGTGGTGGTGCCATATCCGATTCTAAATATTGGTGATCATGGTGATCAGCAATGACAAAATGAAAATATTAGCCACAATTCTCATTCCTTTTATTTATGGAACAACACAAACAATGACAAAGTTTGAAGTTAATTTTGTGTGTATATGTGTATAATGTGTATAATGGCAACAGGTTTGATCAGTCCCTGGAAAATAGATGTGGAAGAAGTAGAAGCAGTGACAGATTTTACTTTCCTGGGATCTAAGATCACTGCAGATGGTGACTGCAGCCATGAAATAAAAAGATGACTGATTATGGGGAAACAAGCTATGAGAAACCTGGGGAATATAGTGAAAAGCAGAGACATCACCTTTAAAACAAAAATTCGCATAGTCAAAGCAATGGTATTCCCAGTGGTAATGTATGGGTGTGAGAGCTGGACCATTAGGAAGGCTGAGCGCAGAAGAATAGATGCCTTTGAGATGTGGTTTTGGAGGAGTGTCCTGAGAGTCCCTTGAACAGCAAAGAGAACAAATAGGTCAATACTGGAAGAAATCAATCCTGACTGTTCATTGGAGGGACAAATAGTGAAGATGAAGCTAAAGTACTTTGGACATCAAATGAGAAGCGAGGACTCACTTGAGAAGGCCTTGATGCTGGGAAAGGTGGAGGGCAAGAGAAGAAGGGGGTGTCCAAAGATGAGATGGATAGATGGTATTGTGGACACAATGGGCACAGAGCTTGGTGGGCTGAGGAGAATGGTGGAGGACAGAGGTGCCTGGAGGAAAATGGTCCATGGGGTCGCAAAGGGTCGGAATCAACTGTGTGACTGAACAACAACAAAATGTGTATAAGCAATTTATGACACAGGGAAAAAAACCTTTCTTCTATAAATATCTATCATCTTGGGTGTGTGTGTGAAAATGAGATTATATTTAGCACATCCAAGTCATTGGATTTCTTTTTTCTTTCTCAAGTGCATGGCTTAAAAATTAGATACACTTTTGACTGTTTTCTTTTTGTAAGTTGAAATTAAAACAGTACTGATCTCTATGGATAGTCACCTTCCTTCCCTTTTGCCTAGTTATGTTTACAAAGGTTATCAAAGAAATTTAACCCCAATATAGCATGCAAAAAAACTTTCCTCTTTCATGGTCTTTGAGTCCCACTGCATATGACACTGTGAAAACAAGGGTCACACCATGCTATATGCCCACAGAAATGTCTGCAGATGCAGACAGTGCTGGTTCTTTGGCTATAAACAGAGATGAGCACTGAACCCTAGAGTCAGATATGACTGGCTTTCGAGCAAGGGTGACCTTTATCTTTTCCTTTACTAACAGGAGCTATCTCTGTTGAAACATCCCATCTGCTAAAAATTGCTCTAAACAAGCCCCCCAAAACAGAAGCTCTACAAAATATCATCATGGCTTAACGGTTAAGATGCTGAGCCTGATAACCAGAGGTTTGGCAGGTCAGTAGTTTGAGACCCAAGTGCTACATGACAGAGTGAGCACCGACTGGTCTTCTGCCCCAGCTCCTGCCAACCTAGCAGTTTGAAAGCAAGAAATTATAAGTAGATAAATAGGTAGGAAAATTAACAGTGTTCCTTGCGCTCCGGCATCTAGTCATGCCTACCACATGAACACGGAAACATCTGCAGACACAGATAATGCTGGCTCTTTGGCTGTAAATGGAGGTGAGTACCATCACCTAGAGTTGGACACAGCTGGCTTTCAACCAAGGGAGACCTCTTTTTTTAACCAGAAAGGTCAAACATGTGTGATTTCCAGGAAACAAATTGCACTAGACTGCTCCACACATGATCCCAGCCATGATCTATTTCTTCTTCTGATCTCACCCTTACTTCCAGTTGAATATAGCCTTGCAGGTTTAGTTATAATTCTCATAGGAAAAAAGAGGAGGACATACACACACATAGAGCTTCTCATGGCTGATCTCTTTCTGAGATCTGAGTAACCATGTGAAGTTGACTGTCAATTGATTTTCTGGTATAAATAAGACACTGCAGTGTATTAGTCTCTACTGCCTGGCCATGAACAACCCTGGCCTGTGTGGAAAGCTTTAAATAGACTGCATGCAAGCGTAGAAAGATCAAGGGATAATATAAGAAAGTGGGGTTTCCCTGTAGATGACAGCCTGTGTGAATGCAGAGAAATACAAACTATCTCCCATATGATACAATGTACACAATGCCCCTCAACGTGCACTGAGGAGGACCTTGTTGGAAAGAGGAAATGCTGTTGAGGTGGCTTGATATTGGGAAGATGTCATCTAGCCTTTTTTAATTCTATTTTGTTTTTAGATGTGTTAATTTTAGCTTTGTATGCTATTATATGCTGGTGGTGCCTCTGATACGAATAAAGAAGAAAGTCCTCATTTTGAGAAAGCTCATGTAGAAAAAAGTCAGTTACCACTGACACTTTAAAAATCAGTTTATGGGTTGTCAGGAGCATTGGCTCTTTTCCTGGATTCCATTCTCTCTCTCTCTTTCCACTCTTAGCAGCACTGTCATTCTGAGAATGAAGGGTTCAGATGAAGATCTGGCAAACAACTGGAAGTAGATGCCATCTCTTTACACAATTATCATTCTAATTAAGCAACAGTTACTGCTATTAAGTTAAAATCAGTTCTCTGAGATTAAGCAGATTCCTGATTAAGCATGCCCCGATTAAGTCGAGTGCACAGAAGAAGTGTTTTATTATTATGCGCCAGTGAATGTTTTGAATTGCTCAATTAAACAATTCCTGATCCACCCCCACTAGAAGGATTAAAGAGTATCCTCCAGTGGATAGGAAGAAAAAATTCTTGCTACACAAGTCCTTGTTCTTTCAGAGAAAGGACTATAGAAATTGCTAGTAATCCAAGATGTGTATCTCAGGATAAATTATAACACTGCATAAAAATGGAATTCAGCAACAATAGCTAGTTAAAATCAAGACACGGGAAATTAATATATTGATTGTGTGCATGCTTTTCAAACTATAAGTGGGGAATAAGCATTTGACCATGCTTTGAAGAAAGAAAATCCCCATTGCTTTATAAATATTATGCATTCATTTGAACATCATTCTTGTCCTTTTTGAAATGCTTTCTTTTCCCCATTCCCATTTCTGTTTTATCAAAATATTTGCCTGTTTGCTTCAGTGATACTGATTATATTAATTTCTGATTACAGCCAGAATATCAGGAAGAGTCATGTTTTCCACAGTACAACACTGAAACTAAATAGGTTTCAAAAATCAAAAATAATATAATACAATCTTCAGGATGAAAAATAATAATAGTCTCTTTTCCCCACAAACTCCAACACTGATGACTGAGTGTCATCAAACAGCAAGGAATATCATGTCCTCTCAGCTATCTGTCCTTGTAAAATGTAGGAATATTCTTTTCCATCTCCAGTGGTGCATTTATAAATAGTAATGATATTTTAAAGTGATTTAGCATAAAACAAAGGCAAATACAGTAGGGGAAATATTTTGTATGAGGCTCACATAATGTAATGTGCAGGCTCTATATTTAAATCCTGATCCCATTTATAATTTATCATACATTGGCCATATTATTATTATTATTATTTTGGTATGGTCCATGAACACAGTACCCTAAGGGCACAGAGCTTTTATTTAGGGAAATGCAGAAAATAAAATGTCAGCAATGAATTCCATTTTGCTCCTACTAAAACATTTGGGGAAGCTTAAAGATGCACTTCACATTTCATGCTACAACCAGAAAAATAAAAATAAAAACACATAAACCATAAGATTTTAGATTTCAAGGCAAACCTTTCAATGTCACAGTGATCCAAATATATGCACCAACTACTGGTGCAGATGAAGCCACAATGGACCAGTTCTATGAGGACTTACAACACCTCATAGAACAGACACCAAGAAATGATGTCCAAATTATATTAGGAGACTGGAATGCTAAAGTAGGAAATCAAAAAGTGGAGGGAATAACAGGCAAATTTGGTCTTGGAACACAGAATGAAGCAGGGCAAAGATTGATAGAGTTCTGACAAGAGAACGCACTGGTCATAGCAAACACTCTCTTCCAGCAACACAAGAGGTGACTTTACACATGGACATCACCAGATGGCTAACACCGAAACCAGATTGACTACATACTCTGCAGCCAAAGATGGAGAACCTCCATACAGTCAGCAAAAACAAGACCTGGAGCAGACTGTGGCTCAGATCACAACCTACTGATCGCAAAATTCAGGCTTAGACTAAAGAAAATAGGGAAAACACGGAGACCAGAAAGATATCACCTAGACAGCATCCCTAAAGAATACACGGTGGAGGTGATGAACAGATTTAATGGCTTAGACTCGGTAGACAGAGTACCAGAAGAATTATGGACGGAGATGAGGGACATCATGCAGGAAGCAGCAAAGAAAACCATACCAAAAGAAAAGAAGAGTAAAAAAGCAAAGTGGTTGTCTGATGAGGCTCTTAAAATAGCAGAGGAAAGAAGGAACGCAAAAGTCAAAGGAGAAAGGAAAAACTACAATCATTTGAACACAGAATTTCAAAGAAAAGCAAGGAGAGATAAGGGAAACTACCTAAAAGAACAGTGCAGAGAAATGGAGGAAAACAACAAAAGAGGCAGAACCAGAGATCTTGTCAAAAAAATCGGGGAAATCAAGGGAACATTTAAAACAAAAATGACCATGATAAGGGACAAAGACGGAAAGGAGCTAGCTGATGCAGAAGAAATTAAGAAAAGATGGAAAGAGTACACAGAGGAACTTTACAAAAAGGACCTCAACACTCCTGATAATCACAATGATGAAGAAATTGAACTTGAGCCAGACATCCTGGAGAGCGAAGTCATAAAGGCCCTAAAGAGCACTGCAAACAACAAAGCTAGTGGAGATGATAGTATCCCAGTTGAATTTTTCAAAGCGCTAAAAGATGATGGCATCAAATTACTGCATTCAATATGCCAGCAGATTTGGAAAACAAAACAGTGGCCACAGGATTGGAAAAGATCAGTATACGTCCCAATCCCAAAAAAGGGCAATGCCAAAGAATGTTCAAATTATCGAACAATCGCGCTCATCCCACATGCCAGCAAGGTGATGCTCAAGATAATACAGGATAGACTTCAGCAGCATGTGGAGAGAGAATTACCAGAGGTGCAGGCTGGTTTCAGAAGAGGCAGGGGGACTAGAGACCATATCGCCAACATACGCTGGATCATGGAGAAAACAAAGGAATACCAGAAACAAGTTTACTTTTGTTTTATTGACTACACTAAGGCATTTGACTGTGTGGACCACAACAAGATGTGGCAAGTAATTAAAGAGATGGGAATACCAGAGCACCTCATATGACTCCTGAGAAATCTGTACATGAACCAAGAAGCAACAGTTAGGACAGAACATGGAATGACAGAGTGGTTTGGAATAGGAAAAGGAGTAAGACAAGGCTGCATTTTGTCACCATGCTTATTCAACCTATACACAGAGCACATAATGCGCAGTGCAGGGATGGAGGAATCACAATATGGGATTAAAATCGCTGGGAGAAACATCAGTAATCTGAGATATGCAGACGATACCACCCTAATGGCAGAAAGTGAGGAATACCTAAAGAATCTCTTGATTGGGCTGAAGGAGGAGAGTGCAAAAGCTGGCTTGAGACTCAATATCAAGAAAACCAAGATAATGGCAACAGGCCCAATCAGTTCCTGGAAAATAGACGGGGAAGAAGTAGAAGCAGTGACAGATTTTACTTTCTTAGGATCAAAGATCACTGCAGATGGGGATTGTAGCCATGAAATAAAAAGGCGACTGATTCTTGGGAGACAAGCGATGAGAAACCTGGGGAACATAGTGAAAAGCAGAGACATCACATTGCAAACAAAAATTCGCATAGTCAAAGCAATGGTTTTCCCAGTAGTAATGTATGGATGTGAGAGCTGGGCAATTAGGAAGGCTGAACGCAGAAGAATGGATGCCTTTGAAATGTGGTGTTGGAGGAGGGTTTTGAGAGTCCCCTGGACAGTGAGGAGAACAAATAGGTCAATCTTAGAAGAAATTAACCCTGACTGCTCATTGGAAGGTCAAATAGTAAAGATGAAGCTAAAATACTTTGGACATCAAATGAGAAGGGAGGATTCACTTGAGAAGGCATTGATGTTGGGAAAGGTGGAGGGCAAAAGAAGAAGGGGGAGGTCAAGGATGAGATGGCTAGATGGTATTGTAGACACAATGGGCACAGAGCTGGGAGGGCTGAGGGGGATGGTGGAGGACAGAGGCGCCTGGAGGAAAATGGTCCATGGGGTTGCAAAGGGTCGGAGTCGACTGTGCGACTGAGCAACAACAACAAACCATAAGAAAAGATTTAGAGATGCAAGATGCGGGCAAATATGTTCAAGCAGTATCTTTTGGCAGATGGAAAAATAATTACTATACTGAAACCAGGCAAAGAACCATCAGATCCCAAAAGCTATAGATCAATCTACTTATTATGTCACTTATACAAAGTATCTGAATTAGTATTAAATTGTCTCATCCTCAAAATTGAACCTCTTCTTATTCCAGAACATTATTTTAATATAGGAGACATAGATCTCCTATTTTGAATAGACATTCAAAAATGCTTACTTTGTCACATTTTAAAATTAGAAATTAATTTTCCTTCCAACGTTGACTACTTTTTATTGAAACATTGAGACAGAGATGATCTTCTCGACGTTCTAATAGCGAAAAGAGGAAATGCTGAATAAACCCTTTATCTGTGTATGTCCCTTGGTCTGTGCTTACTTCGGCTTTGATGTTCAATAAATAAAAAAATGAACTGACAACTCTAAAATATGAAGACACCTTATCATTGCCACTGGACATTTTAACAGATCTGATCCACCCATGCTGCTTAAGCTGCAGGAGTCTTTGAAGTTGGAAAATGCTACCACAGGATCTCTTAGCACTGGTAATTAAGACATAGTGTGGAAAATCAAAGAAGACATGTTACCAAGTGTGTACTGCATTTTAAAAAAATGCAAGCTGGAAGTCATGATAATAAATCAATTGGCTTTGGCTTTCAGAAAGAAAAGACCTGTAACTTGTTACATTATAACTCAATCACATCTTGTGTCCTAGATCAATTCCTCTTTGACTTTATGCTTTATGATCTCTGTATTTCTTTCTCTTAATTTTCTTTCTACAAAGGGAGTCTATTTGGGGGGTTTACTGTATGGGACCAAAGACAACAGGACAGCCGAAGGGTTGGCTTAACTCAGGTTTATTGCATGAGGACCGGGTGGAGCATGAGGTAATGGCGGTGATATATCTCTATATATACAGTAGGGTTTAACATTTGAATCTTGTAGCACGGTAGCTCATTGGCCGCTACCGGCGTGGCCTCGCCCAGGCACGCCTCTCTTCAGTAGTTCTTCTTTCCTGCTGCTGAATGCGGGGAAGGATTTCCCGCGGCTGTCCGTGATTGAGCAATGTGAACCATGTGAGACTGAACGCTCGCAGCTGCCCTCTATGGGCTGCTTGCTCGCGTTCCTTTACAGCTGAGATACCTTGTAAATGGAGTGGTTACATTCTATCAGTACAGTGACATGCATACACAACATCCCTCCCCCCTAGGATGGGACGAAGTCCCGCAGCCAATGTGGCTTGCCGCACGTGCGCTTGGGGCGTGCTTGCGCCTGCCCTAGTACAGGAGAGCCTGTGATCCCTGACTCCGTGGGTGTTTGTCCTGCAATGGAAAACGGGGATTCATTAGTGGCTCTGTGGGGCGTCTGTGCCTGCCTTGCGCTGGGGGATGGGAATGGGATGAACAGCTGAGAAGTGAACCCCTGCCTGTTTCCCTCGGACCCCGGGGACCCTCCTATCGTGAACCGCGGGACCGATGAGGATGCCCTTGTGGTTCTGCTACCTTCTGTCCCCCGCTCGGGGGACCTTGAGACTGTGGCGGATGGACTCGCCGTCGCCTCCTGTCTTGGGGGTGTCGGTCTCCGGGACATTGGCGCTATGTTGCACTCTAACTCACAGGGGCTACTGGGACTGGGAGTACCAGGGGCTGAACTGAAACCCCTCTTTTCGCTAGGACGGGTGGGGGACCACTCCGCTAACTCCCCCTGGTACTGTAAATCAAGGTCTAAGCTTCTTTGGGAATCTGTATTTTGGGGACGCTCCCGGGGGATGTGTGTGGGATCGGGGCTCTTCCTTTCCGCCGCAAACTCCCGCAAAAGATCTCTGAGGATCGATTCCCTTTCCTCCCCCCTTGGTGGGGACCCATGTCCCCCTTTTTCTCCTCCTTGGGTTAAGCGGGTGGGGGAGTACCCTAACGCTGATTCATTGCTACTCTCGTCTTTGTCCTGCTTTCCGGGGACCCTACGCCTGAGTTGATCCGCGTGCCACCTCCACAGGAGGCCTGTATTGGTCTCTACGCGGTATGAGACGGGGCCGGTTTGTTCTATCACAATGCCGGGCACCCAGGCTGGTCCCGCGCTGGCGTAGTTCCTGCAATGCACGGGGGCGCCTACGCTGAAACTCTTTGAGGAATCCATCTCTACATTTCGCCCTTTGTCTTCTACTCTGGTGGGGTCTAGTCTGGAGATTACCGTGGCCAGCTTCCTGCGCATTAGCAACTCCGCGGGGGAGTACCCTGACGCTAGTGGGGTGACCCTGTACCGTAGCAGGAATTGGCATAGTTGTAAGTCAAGATCTCCGGGGCCCATGCGCCGCAGCGCGTCCTTAGTGGTACGCACGAGGCGCTCTACTTGGCCGTTGGTGGCCGGGTGGAAAGGGGCGGAGGTGATGTGCCGAATGGCGTTGAGATCCATGAATGCCCTGAACTCGGCGGACGTGAAACAGCTAGCGTTATCGCTGACGAGGGTGTCGGGTAAACCGAACGTGGAAAAGACCCTCCGTAACTGTTTAATTGTTGTGGCCGAGGAGGTGCTCGAGACTGGAATGACCTCCAGCCACTTGGAGAACGCGTCCACCACAAGGAGGAAAAGTGTTCCCCTGAACGGGCCTGCAAAATCTACGTGTACCCGGGACCAGGGCCCCCTTGCTGTGTCCCACTCCCTATGTGGCAAGCGAGCCTCTTCTGGCCTGGAGCTTTGGCACGCTTCGCAAGTGCCGACCATGTGCTCGATGTCGGCGTCTAGCTGGGGCCACCAAAAGTAACTGCGGGCTAGTGCCTTGGAGCGGACGATCCCGGGGTGGCTGACGTGCAGCAGTTTAAGCACCCTCGGCCGGAGGGACGTGGGGATCACTACCCGCTGTCCCCACAAAAGGCAACCCCTCTCTAAGGACAATTCTA
The DNA here is from genome assembly GCA_035047345.1 of Bradypodion ventrale. Lineage (NCBI taxonomy): Eukaryota > Metazoa > Chordata > Lepidosauria > Squamata > Chamaeleonidae > Bradypodion > Bradypodion ventrale. The sequence continues at coordinate 53,729,253 of JAWDJE010000003.1, forward strand.
ATTTCTTTTTGAAAAATGTGTCGAATTCCGCTGCCGGAGAAGACACGGGCCACCCTTTCTGTACCCAGGAGCAAACTGTAGCTAACGTTTTGTCCTTACCGGTCGCTTTGGCGATGTCGGCCGGTACTACTGGAGGGGAGTCTAGGACCTCTATCATTAAGACCTGGTGGTCCCTCTCTTCCTCGCCCACGTGGCAGCAATCCCGGGGAATGGGGGACCTCGACAGGGCATCCGCATGGCTGATCTCCTTCCCGGGCCGGTACACCAACGCGTGCTGATACGCGTTGAGAAAAATGGCCGACCTGAGCATTCTCGGGGACAGGATTTGGGGTGTGGGCTTATCTGCGGTGAAAATGCCTAGCAGGGGCTTATGGTCGGTCACTATGGTGAAGGGGCGGCCATACACAAAATCATGAAATTTCTTGGTCCCCGCAATTATCGCTAGTGCTTCCCTGTCTGTCTGGGCGTAGTTTCTCTCCGCTTGGGACAAGGACCTAGAGTAGAACGCTATCGGGGCCTCCCTCCCGTTCTCCAGCACGTGGCATAACACCGCCCCCACCCCCACCGGGGATGCATCGCATATCAGGACCACTGGGCGTTTGGGATTGAAGTGGGTCAGTACAGCATCTGATGCCAGGAGTCGCTTCAGGTCATTGAAAGCCTTCTCATGGTCGTCGCCCCACTTCCATGCCTCGTCCTTTTTTAACAATTTGTGTAGCGGTTCCGCCACGGCTGCCTTCCGAGGAAGGAAGGAGTGGTAGAAGTTGAGCAGCCCAAGGAACGACTGCAGCTCGGGCTTGGAGGTGGGGCGAGGGGCCTTTTTGATGGCGGCCACCTTGGATTGGGAAGGCCTTATTCCCTCGGGAGTAATGCGGAACCCTAGGAACTCGACCTCGGTTGCGAAGAAGACGCATTTGTCCTTTCGCAACCGCAACCCCGCCTTTTCGAATTTTTCTAGGACCTTTCCCAACCTTTCTGCCAATTCGGCCCGGCTCCCCCCTGTAATCAATACGTCATCAAAGTAGGGTAGCACCCCCTCCAGCCCCTTCAGGAGGCGTTCCGCGAGTGACTGGAAAATCCCGGGCGCCGAATTCACGCCGAATTGGAGGCGCGATACCTGGAACGCCCCTTTGTGGGTGACTATGGTCTGCGCAGCAGCTGCGGCGGGGGTGACCGGGAGTTGCTGGTAGGCTTGGGCCAGGTCGAGTTTAGCAAAACACCTCCCCCCGTGCAACCTGGCCAACAAGTGGCTGACTACCGGCACCGGATACGCATTGGGGCGGATCGCCTTATTGATGGTGCACTTGTAATCAGCGCATATGCGGACCTCCCCGTTGGCCTTGAGCGCCGTTACAATTGGAGTTTCCCACTCCGCAGAATCAACAGGAACAAGAATCCCCTGGCCCACCAATTTGTCCAACTCCGCCTCTATTTTGTCCTTTAGTGCGAAAGGCACTCTGCGCGGTTTAAGTCTGATTGGACGTACTCCAGGGTCCAGGTCGAAAGTCACTGGGGGCCCCTTGAATTTTCCGAGTCCCTTTTTGAAAACCTCGGGGTGCGCATCGCACACGCTCTGTATTGGATCAGTCCCGGCGGCGTGTACTCCCACGGCGTGCACCCCCCCAATGAACAACCCCAGGGGCTGGAACCATTGAGTCCCGAGGAGGCTGCATTTACCTCCTTTGAGGACGACTAGGGGAAGCGTTGCGGCGCGTTTTTTGAACTGGACCTGGAATCTCCCAACCCCCAACACCGGGATGCGGTTCCCTTGCACGTCCTTCAGCGTGGCCTTCAACGCTCTGAGCTTGGGCCGCACGTGGGGGGCTATCTTTAGGAACTCTCCCTGGGAGATGATAGAGTAAGAAGAACCCGAGTCCACCTCCATCCTAACAGGGGCCCCTTGTATTACTACCTCAACGAAGTATCGGGGGTGCTCCGTGGATACGCTGAAAACCGGAGCGTCGTCCTCGCTGTCGTCGGAGATGCGTCCGACGCCGTCCCGCTTCCTCGTGGTCCGGGTGCCGTGGTCCTTGGGCCTCGTGGCGCGGTCCTGCCTCGCCGAGCGGTCTGGGGAACTCCTCTTGGCCTCGCGCCGCTTCCGGCAGACCTTGGCGATGTGCCCGCGCCGGCCGCAGTTGTGGCACTCGGCCTTGCGGAACGGGCATTTGGCGCGGGCGTGGGCGGCGCCGCAGCCGTCGCAGCGTCGGCCCTCCTTCTGGACCCGTCGGACGTCCTCGTCGTCGCCGCTCTCCGTGGACGAGTTCGAAACCCGCCGGGCCGCGCGCACCGAGCTCTCTGCCTTGGCGGTTTTTGGTCGCCAGTCCTGGAGCTCTTGCACGCCGGCCGTCGTGGCTTCCGCGGCCTGCACCGTGTCGAGGACCTGTTGCCACGTGGGAGGCGGCTCCTGTTTCATCAGCGCGCGCTGGGTCTCGGTGTCCCTCAGGCCGCAGAGCAGGCAGTCGCGGAGGGTGACTTCTGGGGTCTCCCACTTGCAGGGGCCGGCGGCCAGCCGCAGGGCCGTGGCGAACTCGGCGACCGATTCCCCGGGCGCTTGGACTCGCCTCCAGAACGCGCTCTGAGCGGGGAACATCGCTATCGCAGGCCGGAGGTGGGCGCGCAACACAGCCAGAAGCTCTTTGGCTTTGAAGTCGCTCACCCTCCTCGGCGCGATCAGGTCGACCAGGGTCCTCTTTGTCTCGTGTCCGAGCATGCGGACGAAGATGGCCCTCTTCTTGTCCTCATCTGAGACTTCGAGCTCCACCAGCGCTCCATTGAAGTCTATCTCAAACAGCTCCAAGTCTCCCGGCTTTCTAATCTCGTAGCCGGCGCATGTCTTGGTCCCGTGGGCAGCCATATCCCACCTTCGTCGCCAGTTTACTGTATGGGACCAAAGACAACAGGACAGCCGAAGGGTTGGCTTAACTCAGGTTTATTGCATGAGGACCGGGTGGAGCATGAGGTAATGGCGGTGATATATCTCTATATATACAGTAGGGTTTAACATTTGAATCTTGTAGCACGGTAGCTCATTGGCCGCTACCGGCGTGGCCTCGCCCAGGCACGCCTCTCTTCAGTAGTTCTTCTTTCCTGCTGCTGAATGCGGGGAAGGATTTCCCGCGGCTGTCCGTGATTGAGCAATGTGAACCATGTGAGACTGAACGCTCGCAGCTGCCCTCTATGGGCTGCTTGCTCGCGTTCCTTTACAGCTGAGATACCTTGTAAATGGAGTGGTTACATTCTATCAGTACAGTGACATGCATACACAACAGGGGGCTTTGCCAGAAGAGGCACTACCTTTCCAATGGGGAGAAAATGAATGTCCTCCTTTTACCTTTATTCCGCTTCTTTTTGCACATCACTTTTGTTTCCTCCATAAATTTTAAATGATTTTGTTTTTGCCTGCAAGCTGAGCAGACAAAATACAGTACATAAAAATATTGTTAGTACAACTGGTATTGTAGAAGAATGAAATCCCAGGTGTCTTGTGTTCTAGTTATAAAGACTCCCTTTCCATTTCATAATATATTAAAATATATAAACTATGCAATATTATAATAAAGACAAATTGATATAACCTTTAATTTGAAAGGTCCGATAAACCACCTTCCTAACTTAGTCTGCTTACTATACACAAAGTGTTCCTTACTTGCATGGATTTTTGGTTGAGGCAAAGAAAAATAACACATTAAAATGTTGGGGGTCCTTATTCTCCCCCTATCTGTGTTATTTTTATGTGTTTGGGTTTTTTTTACTTCTAGAGAGGTAATAACATTGGGAGCTGTAAAATTCAAAGGAAGAAGAAAGCACAATTTTTTTCAGCAATAAACAAAGGAAGGAACTAGAGAGAGAAATTCTGTAGAAATAGTTATTACCAGGTCATCAACTGCGACTCGTATCCTAAAGCAGGAAAAATGTCATGGGCATGAATTTGTTTAAAGTGGATCCCAGCTTACCATTAAGTGACCTACATACTATGATCTCGGAGCCATCCCCTGCAGCATACACGAAATGAGACATACAGGATTCAAGACTGGGACTGCAATGGACTGACACAGCCTTGAGTATATTGATGATGTGCACCTTCACAGCCCATCCATCTGGCATGGCTTCTTCCACCTCTCCGACCGTTGGGAATCAGAATTACCAGGTAACTATAGCCATTTTATTAGGAACTTTAGCAGGGACTAAGACAGAAGTGCCTTTAGGATAAAAGTCAGTGTATTATTTAAATAAAAGGTTTCACAGGACTTGAATCTCAATCTAGCTCTCTCTCATAATTATACATGATTCTAGAACAGGGGTCAGCAAACTTGGCTCTCCAGGTATTCTTGGACTTCAATTACCAGAAGCCCAAATCAGTACACCTGCTGATCAGGGCATCTGGGAATTGAAGTATAAGAACATCTGGAGAGACAAGTTTGCTGACCCCTCTTCTAGAAGATGAGTAGTTGAATACTGATCTCCCAGTTCTCTCTTTGTTCATTCAGTTGTCACTGCTGCAGCCTCCTCCTTTATGGACTGGGAAGGAAAGTGAACAGTGTTTCCCAACCTTTGGTTTTTGAACTAAGTCAATTCCCCAAAGCACAGAAGCCTAAGTTAATTCCCCAAAGTACTGATCAGCCAGATCAGTACTGACTTAGGCTTCTTGGGAACCACTGCTCTAGAACCAAATGTTTTAGATGGCAAAACCTCAATCATGATGCTCATTTTTTTTTCATCTGTTTGCAGGTGACACTGTTGGGGTGTGTGGGAATACCACCAGCTTTTCTTTGTCTTATAATTTACAGCTCCTCTAATCATTCTTTTCTCAATATTTCAAAGTGCCTGTGCCCATCTGAATATTGAAAAAAACAAGAAAACGGAGGAAATAAAGAGCTCATACCAGAGGTGGTGGTGATGGAAGGGAGTGGGTGAAACTTAGTGTCATCAACTATAGGTACTACTACTGTAATGCTCTGTACATGGGGCTACTTTCCCTTGAGGCTGGTATGGAGACTTCAGTGGGCGCAGAATATGGCTGGCAGATAGGACATTATGACCATATTTCCCTGGTTTTGGCTAGTCCAAATTGGTTACTTGTTGTTTATTGTGCCAGATTCAAGGTGTTGGTTATGACTGTCATGAGAATTCAAGGAACATTGTCATTTCTTTGAATTACTTCTTACATATTCAGTTACATTTTATATATTCATGTGTTATATATTCATAGTTTGAGAATCCCCTAGCTTTAGTGAAAGTGCGACATTAACAGCACATTCCAATATCCTATTCCAGAGACACGACATCACTGCTAGAGACCCAGAGCATGTGTAGTTTGCATATGAAGGGGAATGAGCGGAGGTAATCCAAGTTCATTATGGCTAACTGTCGGTCATTGACCTTTTCACAAGTTGGGAGGGTTACCTACAGAAAGGGAACACTTCACCCACAATACATCACCTTTGACTGGGACTTTTGACCTATAAAGCCCTAAACAGCTTAAAATCATGCTATCTGCAGAAGTGTCTTTCCTTAAGAAATGCTAACATAAGCACTCATCAGCCTAACTTACAAATTGTCATACCTAAAGAAGTAAAGAAAGCTGTAAATAACAGAGCCACCACACTCTTGAATAGTTTAACACAGTGATGGCGAACCTATGGCATGTGTGCCAGAGGGGGCACTCAGAGCACTATCTGTGGGAATGCATGCTTTCACCCCAGCACAGAGTTTGCCCCACCCCTCTGCCCAGCATCCCAATGGGAGCAGTTCCTCCCTCACCCAGCACAGACTTCATCCTGCCCCTCTGCCCAGCAGCCTAATGCTTCCTCCCTCACCTATTGTCGTGTTGGCACTTTGCAATAAATAAGTGGGTTTCGGGTTGCAGTTTAGGCACTCGGTCTCTAAAAGGTTCGCAATCACTGGTTTACTACATGAAAGAAGATCATCTCCATCTTTCATTACTTGTTGGAAACATATAAAAATGTATAATTTTCACCAAGCATTTTCACCTGAATCCTCTCATTTATAAATATCAAATATGATTTTGGATTTAACTTGAATTACTAGGACCTTTTGACAGAAATTTTTATATGTTTGTTAAAGTTATTGGACTAATTTGAATTGGCATTTGCAATCTGGATGGGTATATTTACTTACTTTTTATATTGTCATATTGGTCATGGTTTTTATTTATTTATAACAATTAATAATTATTATGTTTTAGTACACTATTGTTGGTCCTTAATATGTTGTGAGCCACTCAGAGGCATGTATTTACACTAATTGGGGTGGAATGCAAACCAATCAATCAATCAGTCAATCAGTCATTCATTCATTTAGTCAGTTCTGCTTGATCTCCAATATGCAGGCAGGAGCCATGTAATTTCCCTTACTGAACAATAATGGCAGGAGAAGGACCTTGCTGCCTTAGTAGCCTTGCTGGTGCAGGTTACTTGATTGCTACCTGATATGCCTCATTTGCTCCCCATCCCAACTCATCTGGAACATGGGCATATGCAGTGGCTAAAAGAAACAACCAAAGTTTCTCAAAAAATATAAGCCAGCATCTGTTTGGTGTTTTTTCCAAAGCAAAGTACAAAGGAAGCAGGACCTTAGGCTGTACTTCTACATCTAATGTAATCTAAACACTGAATTCCCACATGACAGACTCAAAAAATCAAAAACAACTTGTTATAGGAGGCCAAGGGTTGCTATTGAAAATGGCATGGCTGCATTGCACTCTGCTGCTTAAGTTGATGGCATCATGAAGTTCTACAGAACTATGCCCACATGTTCACTGTTTGGTCACAGCCATAACAGACAGAAGAGTGGGGAACATGAAGAATAAGTCAAAATATTGTTGGGTAAATCAGCAATCTCACATGCTTTCTAACAATGAATATGACTGGGGAGAGGGATCTCTCTTACTCTTGCCTCTGGGGCAAGTCCCACAGTTCTACCTCTCAGTTTCATGTATGTTTTAGCTTCCATTGTTCTTTGTTAGTTGTTGCTAAATTTCTGAACATGATGCATGCAGTTAGGATGGATCTCCACCAGCCACATGGCTGAGAGATCACCTCCTTTCCTTTCCATTATTCCTGTCTTTGTAGTCATAAGAACTGTATGTAAAGATACTTTTTCTTATTGAAATATAACTTTTTCTTTCTTTCACCATTTTAAGTGCTAGATAGTGAAGGGAGGTACATTCGAAGAACATGTGGCTCTCTCTTTTATGCTTCCTTCACTATTTTGTTACTGTTTTTTTACTTTGTTGTTGATCAGCCACACAGTCAAGTCCAACCCTTAGCAACCCCATGGATCACAGGACCCCAGGCTCCTCTGTCATCTACCATCCTCCGTAGTCCACCCAGATCTACACACACTGCATCAACAATGCCATTTAGCCATCTCATCCTCTACCACTCCCATCTCCTTTTGCCTTCTGTCTTTCCTAGCATCAGGGCCTTCTCCAGTGAGTCCTCTCTTTTCATTTGGTGGCTAAAATACTTCAGCTTCAGTATTTGTTCTTCCAAGGAGCAGTCAGGGTTGGTTTCCTTTAGGATTGACTGATTTGATCTCCTTGCAGTCCAGGGGACTCTCAAAAGTCTTCTCTGGCACCATAGTTCAAAGGCATCTTTTCTTTTGTGCTCAGCCTTCCTTATGGCCCAGCTCTCACAGCCATACATTACTATTTTTTACTTTAAATGTTGCTAATTAAGAAAGAAATTAACGGAAGTATATATTATTTCTATGGATAGGGATATTTTCTTAATAAAGGGGACAAAATGAAACTGTTTTTATATTATTTTGAAATCATCTGACAGATGACAAAAAATAAGCCATTTGCTCTCTGCACAGAAGGTCCTGTTAATGCTATCTGAATAATAAAGATCACTATCATAAGCTTTGTCTCCAAAAAAATTTAAAATGAAAAGGAGAAACTAAAATTTTCATCTATTATTTTACGATGTTCTATGATTTTCATCCCCAATGTTCTCCTCACTACCAAAGGATCAATCCATTTCTTTTTTCATATTGCCATTCAAATATTTAAAGGCCATTGCATTTTTTTAAAAAAAATACTTTTTATGATGATACCCAGTTCAGAGGGCAACCTCTGTAGCCACCTGGCTCTACTTCTCTGCTTATCTTAGGGTGAGTGAACACAGGGGGAGAATGCTTCCACATTCCTGTCTACCTTACTATGCAATGCTTTCAAGGATCCAAAAAAATCCACAAGGCTAGGCACATGAAACCAAAGTGCTCACCTTGAAAGGTAGAGCTGCCACCACATGCATAGATGCTCCCAGTATCTGGTCAAGGCAAGACATTTTTAAGTAATGCAAATACTCTGAGCCAGAACCCGCACAGATGATTGAAAAGTTTTTTTTTAAAAAAGTATCAAAAACAAAAAGACAAAAGGAAAAGGATTTCAAATTGGCATTTTGAGCAAAATATGTGTACCCAAATAGTCTAAATCATTTCAAGAGACCTCACCAGAAAATGGCAAAGCTATAGCTGTTAGTTAGTAAATAACAAGTAGGTAATAAGACTGGAACCTAATATAGTGAATTTTCCTTTTCATACCAAAGTTGATGTCAAGTTTTGAATTAACTACTGAGACACTTCTTTAACTTCTGACTACATATATCCAGTACTAACAAAACCAAAGCTAGAACAATACTAAGTAGCAATGACTAGTATACTAACTTTCTTTAGTATGTATTAAATTGTGATACTATGTATGGTAGTAAAATACTGGTGTAGGAACTGGCAAACCACATCAAGAATTTTGCCAAGAAAACCACCATGGACAGCAAAAAAAGAGGCAAAAACAAAGGCAAAATAGATGGAACAGGATGTCAAGGCCCTCAGATCAGAAGATGGGGGTGGATAAGATAGTGGGAAGGGATATACAAGGCTGCAAGGAGCAATATTGTATAGGAGCATGGAATGTAAGATCTATGAATCGAGGCAAGCTGGAAGTGGTAAAAGCATCTTGGGAATCAGTGAACTAAAATGGACAGGGATGGGCAAATTCAACTCTGGAGACCATCATATCTACTACTGTGGCCAAGAAAACCTTAGAAGAAATGGAGTTGCCACAATAGTCAATAAAATAGTGAGAAAAGCAGTAATGGGATATAATCTAAAAAATGACAGAATGATCTCAGTACAGATCCAAGGCAAACCATTCAATATCACTGTAATTCAAGTCTATGCACCAACCACTGGTGCAGATGAGGCCACAGTTGACCAGTTTTATGAGGAATTACAGCACCTCATAAAACTGACACTAAAAATGATGTCCATGTTATTTTGGGAGATTGGAATGTCAAAGTAGGAAGTCAAAAAGTAAATGGCAATTTTGGGATTGGAACATAGAATGAAGCAGGACCAAGGCTAATAGAGTTTTGCAAAGCGAATGCACTGGTCATAGCAAACACCCTATTCCAACAATGCAAGAGGAGACTTTACACATGAACATCACCAGGTGGCCAATTTTGAAACCAGATTGATTACATACTTTGTAGCCAAAGATGGAGAAACTCCATACAGTTAGCAAAGACAAGATCTGGGCCAGACTGTGGCTCAGATCATAATCTACTGATTGCCAGATTCAGTCTTAGATTAAAAGAAATGAGGGGGAACAATTGGGCCAAACAGGTATGGCCTAGACAACACCCCTAAAGAATACATGGTGTAGGAGTGGAACAGATTTAATGGTTTAGACTGGATAGACAGAATATCAGAAGAATTATTATAGATGGAATTTCAGGACATTATACAAGAGGCAGCAAGTAAAACCATACCAAAAGAAAAGAAGTGTAAGAAAGCAAAGTGGCTGTCTGATGAGGCTCTTAAAATGGTGGAGGAATGAAGGAACACAAAAGGCAAAGGCTAAAGAGAAAAATACAACCAATTGAATACAGATTTTCAAAGAAAAGCAAAGAGAGATAAGGAAACCTTTTTAAATGAACAGTGCAAAGCAATAGAGAAAAACAACAGAAGGGGAAGGACTAGAGATCTTTTTTTTTAAAAAAATGGGGAAATCAAGGGAATGTTTAAAGCAAAAATGACCATGATAAGGGACAAAAAATAGCAGGGATCTAGTTGATGCAGAAGAGATTAAGAAAAGATGGCAAGAGTACACAGAGGAACTCTACAAAAAGGACCTCAATGGCCCTAATAATTAGTGACAAGAACATTGAACTTGAGCCAGACATCCTGGAGGGTGAAGTCAGGAGGGCACTAAAAACACTGCCAACAGCAAAGCTAGTGGAGATGATGGTATCCCAGTTAAATTATTCAAAGCCATAAAAGATGATGGAATTAAAGTATTGTATTCTATATGCCAGCAGATTTGGAAAACACAGCAATGGCAACAGGATTAGACCACAATAAAATGTGACAAGTAATTAAAGAAATGGGCATACCAGAACCCCTTTATGTCTCATAAGAAATCTGTACATGAGTCAAGACGCAATAGTTAGAAGAGGATATGGAATGATGCAGTGGTTTGGAATACAAAAAGGAGTAAGACAAGGCTGCATTTTGTCACCCTGCTTATTTAACTTATATACAGAGCACATAATGCACAATGCAGGGCTGGACGAATCACAAGTTGGTATTAAAATTGCTGGGAGAAAAATCAACAATTTGAGATACACAGATGATGCTACCCTAATGGCAGAAAGTGAGGAAGACCTAAAGAAGCTCATGCTTAGGTTGAAAGAAGAGAGTGCAAAAGCTGGCTTGAGACTCAACATCAAGAAAACCAAGATAATGGCAGCAGGCCCGATCAGTCCCTGGAAAATAGATGGGGAACAAGTAGAAGCAGTGACAGACTTTACTTACTTAGGATCAAAGATCACTGCAGATGGTGATTGCAGCCATGAAATAAAAAAGTGACTGATTCTTGGAAGACAAGCTATGAGAAACCTGGGGAACATAGTTTAAAGTAGAGACACCATCTTGCAAACAAATATCTGCTTAGTCAAGTATGGTTGTGAGAGCTGGACTATAAGGAAAGCTGAACACAGAATAGACGCCTTTGAGATGTGGTGTTGGAGGAGAATTTTGAGAGTACCCTGGACAGCAAGGAGAACAAATAGGTTAGTCTTAAAAGAAATCAACCCCACTGCTCCTTAGAAGGCCAAATATTGAAGATGAAGCTAAAGTACTTTGGGCATCAAATGAGAAGAGAGGATTCAATTGAGAAAGTCTTGATGCTGGGAAAGGAGGAGGGCAAAAAAAGAATGGGTGGCAGAGAATAAGATGGCTAGATGGCATTGTTGATGCACTGGGCACAGAACTGAGTGGGTTGAGGAGAATGGTGGAAGATAGGGGTACCTGGCGGCCAATGATCCATGGGGTAACAAAGGGTTGGACTCAACTATGCGACTGAAAAACAAAAAAACCTAATCTATCAGATATTGATGCCTTAGTGTTGAGCTAATGTGGTTCTGAGGTACACATTTTCAGACATTGCAGGACAGCAGCTTCAGAAAATCCTCTTCCCCTTAGAGATGGGCTGAGCTATCTAACCAGATTTCTAATCTCTTTTTATTAATCAAAACCATCTGTTCCAGATTTTTCCAATCAATACCTGAATTCACCTGAATGTTAACAAAGACAAAAGCACCTTCTGGCCTTTTTCCTTCACACAGCAGTAATCCTCCCTTCAATTTGCATGACTCTAGGGAAAATGGAAACTGTTTTTTGATGTTGCTTATAGCAGGAGATAAACTGCAGGTGTTAATTCCCCTTCAGCACTGCTTTGATGTCCTCTCTGACAGTAGATAAACTGTAGGCATAATTTCTGCCTTGACAACTGGTAGTTACTGACCCCCTCACCACCTTCTCAGTGTTTTTACTCTCATTAATATCATTAAGATACAGGAAGCTGACATTCTAGGAATCATTTGGCAACTATATGTAATATTCTTAATAAAAAGGAACATATTGGATATCCACCTACATGTTTTGTTCCAACTGTGGAGGAAACTATAGAGGAAACTGATTTACGCAAAAACTATTTTTCATTTAATGGATGGTTGTCTGGCATATAATATGGTTCCACTATGACAAAAGAGAAAGATAATTTGTACATTACAATTTTTGGAATGTTACATGACCACGGAAATGTCTGCAGAAGAAGACAGCCCTGGCTCTTCGGCTTCGAAACAGACATGAGCACTGCACCCTAGAGTCGGATTCGACTGGCTTTCGAGCAAGGGAAACCTTTACCTTTTACTATATTTATAATTTGTGAGTAATCTCTATCAATCCTTGTCAAATTACTCTATTTGGCTTGTGATCTATTAATACATTGATTTTCTCACATGTTGCATAAGTATTAATACCTTGGTAGACTACACTTTAGAATCGCATCTGTTACAATGACACTTCTTGCTTTCTGTATTAGCCATGGTTTTCATTCAGTAGGATTCTCAGCATCATCATAAAAAATGTATTTTTCATATTCTTGTCCTGTTTCAATTCAGAGTAAAGATGTAAAATATTTACACTGATGTAAGAAAGTAAAGAATATTCATAATATCATCTGCTCTCAGTGAGATACACTGTTTGATATGTCAGGGAAATCTGCCAAAGAACTAGAAATTGAGACAAGGAACAACCCTACTCTGCCATAAAAGCTTTGTGTAACGTGCACAGTCTCTTCAGTTTTTCCCTGGCATAGCAAACCCACATGGTAAACACATAGCATTTTGCTCCGATAGACGCAAGCAACCAATCCAATGATTCTTTTAAAATAGTTTGTTCATTCAGGCATCAGCTTTCAATGTTCTGCAGAATTTGTACAGATATTATTCTCACAAATGCACTTCTTCTTAAGCAGGAAAAATAGCTTGCTGTTTCATGAGTTAAGAGTAGGGGTGAACAATTTCTCACCATTGTGCAAATTCCTGTGAATATTTATAACTATATTTCTGTCACTTAGACTTCATAAATTACTCTGTATGTTAGCTCAGCAGTTTATACTTGTAATAATAATTAAAACACACACTTAATTGAAGTTTAAGTGGAAAGAAAGCTGAGGCCATACTTTTTAAAATTCCCACAACCTCTCTCTCTCTCTCTCTCAAACACACACACACACACAGAAAGAGAGAGAGAGAGAGAGAGAGAACAATTTTTGTAGTTGATCAATTTTCTAGTGAGGAAATAGTGCTTCTAATAAATAAACTTGCCATTTACAATTAACTTGCTCCCCCCCCCCTCAAATCATAAGCTAGTATGTACATCTCCTGTATCAAATAGAATCAGCTTTGCACCCTAGGCTGTCAGATATATATGATGATCTTGGGTCTGAATTTAAAACCCAGCAAGGGAACGGTGGAGATAACACCTCTCTTATTACTCTTTTGAGGAAACAATATAAAACACTTTGGATATTGAAGTAGGCCACAGAGCACTTAGATAGATTTCTGTCCGTGTTTGAAGGGATGTGGAGAACCAGATGTCAACTGAAAACACCACAACTCTTGCTTCTGCCAGACCAGATGTCTATGGATGCTTTGGATTTATCAGAGTATGTAACTTGTAGATGTTATATTCGGACATTAACACAGTGACTGATTGAAGGGGATTATTATTATAATTTTAAAAAATACAACTACTCTACATCTCCCAAACCTGCCTTGTAGGTCATCAAACAGCTGCAAAGTGTTTACCAGAAACATAAATCTTAAGGAAGCTCATACAAAATTTAAATCCCTTGTCTTACCCAGAGGAAACTGCTTAGAGCAAGATGGAGAAATGTGTTTTTCCCCCCACCACAAGGTTCTATTCAAAGATAGAGAAGTTCTTGGGGTGTGTTTCTAATGTGAGGGGGCAAAAGCATAGGGCAGAGAATGAAAATAACCAAAAAGATCAGTTTAAAGCTCTTGGCAACAGTAGCTGAGGATTAGAAGGGCAAGGCAGTCTTTCAAAATGGAGGGATGAGGAGGAAATCATGAATATAATGATAACTGCCCAACAATGATTTTGCTACTGGGAATAACACATGTGATTTATATGCTATCAAGGGTGCTGATTCCAAATCTGAACTCAGAATTTGCCTATCTCATATAGGTTTTAAATTATAGGCATGCTATAGCTGTTCAAATGGTATTGGGTAATGTATTTTTGAAGTTGCAGCTACCACTATGCCTGCTGCTGCCTCAGCTGACTCATGTCCCTTGGTTGGCATGCATGTTCTAGTAGGCATGCATGTCTGGGCAGGTCAGTGAGCTGATGTCACAAATAGGTATATAAGGCGAGATGGACCAAGGGCTTATTTCTAGTGTGAAACCATCGTTAGGATCCAATAATTGACTTAGCAATTATGGCTGTAGCAATCTTAATTCTTAATCTTTTGTTTCTCCTGAATATTGCAGTCACACTTTAAATTCTGGTATACATTGCCTCGAGATCAATGAAATATCCCAGAGAGTATCCCAGTAATCCTGCATGCCTGAGTCATTTCTGACTTGGATCTCTCTTATTAGCTCAGGATGAATCCTGGAGCTCACATAGAGGTTGATAGCCCATTCTGGCATGCTTGTACATAGCTTTGGCCCCAAAAGGGGTTTTTTTTCTTTGTTTTTGGGAGGGGGCACCCCAACTTTCTCCCTTTCACATCCAGGTGACCTCAGGTGATGTGACCATGTTGAACAATGATTAATAGTAAACTCAATGACCTGCAGCTTGAAAGAAGTAGAAAGAACTGTATTATTAATGTAGTTCAGCTATCCCTAATTACGCTATTGATCAGAAGCAGGCTGAGTAGTTATCAGTGCAATTAAAGGGAGCAGATTCCAGTTATGATGCAGGAGGTGAATTGATACAATGTCTAGTGAAAGACAGAGTGGTCAAAATTCAGAAGTAAGTCATAATTACAATATGCCCATTGAATCAGTGAAACTTATCAGTTGGATTGGAAAAATAAGTGGGGGAAAAGGATTATAAGAACAATGTCAGTCAGAGTAAAAGAACATAATTTTAAAATTCTTTGGAGATGGTATCTGACCCCAGTACAATTACATCAGATAGATAAAAATAAAAGCCCAATGTGTTGGAGATGTCAAAGTAAATTGGGAATATATGAGCATATGTGGTGGAGCTGTAAAGTGGTAAATGATTTTTGGGGGGAAATAGAAAGTGAGATTTCCAGAATTTTGGGGGAGAACATAAAGCTGGGGCCAGCTACAGCTTTGCTGACAGATACAGAAAATATGAGTTTAGAAAAAGATAAAAAAGAGTTGCTTTCAATATGTTTAACAATTGGAAAACAATGTATAGCAAGAAAGTGGAAGAGTGATCTGACACTGAAGATAGAAGATTGGTATAGGGAAATGTGGGAGACAGCTTTGAATGACAAGTTAACCTGGGAGCTGAACAAAAAAAAAAGGGTATAGTAAAGGAAAATAAATTTTGGCAAATCTGGCATCTATTTGCGGAATCCGTCAGCGATGGAGGTGACTGAAGCAAGCCAGTACCAGAACACTATAGTTTTGGAAACAGTGACTAAATGAATGACACCGCATACTCCAAGGCAATGTACAGTCACATTGGGTGAATTAGTATTTTTGTTTAGATTTTATCAAGATGGTCAAGAAAAGAACAAATAGGGCATATAGGAATTCAAGTATTTTTATAGTATTTGGATTTTAGAAAGGAGAGTTAACAAATTGATAAGATAAGGTAGATTGAAATTAGACTGATTAATTAAACCTATTGCTCTACTGACAATTATTAGTTGATCAAGGATGGAATGTAATGTGGAATAGTACAATCAAGGTGTATTATTTGTATCTCATTATTCTTAGTATATATGGCTATATTATCTTTATATTCTTTTTAAATGTATCTCCTATTTTTATATTGTATATGCAATTTTTCTTTATATACTTATTTTGTATTTTAAAAACACAATAGAAATTATACTAAAAAAAGAAACTCATACAGGTGTTGTCTCACCAATTTATCACTAAGTCAATAGGCCCACTCTAGTTGTATGTTACTACTATTAGATTTCTGCCATGTTTTTCATGTTCAAATGAGCTTTGCAACTGGGACACATTTTTGTATACACCTGAAGATTGTTTACTAATATTAGTAATCTTATATAGCACATTTGCTTTCTATATCATCTTGAAGATAAAGTAAATTTGGTTTGGAAAGTATATTGTATCATGTACAAACTAAGAAACTGGTATGCTGGTCACAATTGGGAAATCAGAGCATGCAATGAGTTATTCTGACTTGATTTTCATCCTTGTGAGAAACAAGAGCTATTCTATTAGACTGGGTGTTGAATGCTTGACTCAGCTCACATTAACAAACCACAGGCCCATACTGTTTCATCAGTCTCTATATTACTTAACTTGAGTCCTAGGATACATAGGACTGGTACTTCTATTGAAATAACATAGAACACAGAACATGTGGAATTGTTAAAAATATATCATACTATTCTGGATATGCTGTAATGTCCATATTTGCCTTGCTCATATTTTTCTTGCTCTGTAAGAGATAATGGGAGTGGAACCCTCTACAGGCATTGCACAGTTTTAATAACACAATTTCCTCTATACTCTCGCTGAAAAGAGATTAATAAGAAAGCAGGAAATGTTACTGGGAAAAGGGACAGAGGGAAGAGGCACAGAAGGGATGTGAACGTAGGCAGTTCTCAGACTACAATGTTTCTTTTGGTGCTGGCTTGTGCAGTTGCTTCCCACAAATCCAGTTGCTCTGAAAATTACTGTAATAATTCTGTAATAATGCTATCATCATTTCAGTGAGGATGTTAGTAGGACTTTAAAAGCATCTAAAGCAATGGAGATTCTTGATAACAATAAAATGTTGTAGATATGGTCTCTTTATTACGACCTATTACCACAATCACTTTCTGCAGGCATGATGGAAATCAGGTACAAAAGATGATCTGTAATAAAGTGATATTTCTTCTTTATAATCAGTTGGAGAGTTGAAGGCAACATAGCATTTCTGACATTGGCTGTTGAAACTCTAAACAATTGATAACGTTACTGCATTCAAACCAGATTTTAAGGTTTTTAAAATAAGACCTTCCCTTCCCATACTCCCCCACACTCATTTATTTCGCCCTGAAGTGACATTTAGCATACACCTAGCCATATCACAGATTTTTTTTTTACTTCCATGTCTAGGGCAGACATGAAACTGACAAAATGAAGCCACATTTAGGTGCTTTCATTCAATAGTTCCTTTCACCTGACCTAATGTGGGAAAGAATAGCCAACAACACAAGGTTTTGTACACACCCGAAGATTGTGGTTCAAAATTACCACAACCTTCAAGGAGGCTATCTGACAGGTTTTGTTTCCCAAATAAGCAATTTGTGAATTTTGCAGATACCTTAGAAGTGGGTTGAAATAAAACACTCCACCTTATCCACTAGCCATATTCAATAACACAATTTTTTCTGCTTGAAGAGAAGGATATTACAGCTGCCTGCTATTCATGTGTTAAAGATAACCAGTCAGATGCAGAAAGCCACTGTTAACTTTGATGGTAGTGTTATAGTTTCTCACATTTCTTTTTGTTGAGCAGAGATACTCTTCGCAACCTGGGGTACAAGGATAAGGCATTAAATATTTTTCTCATCAGTAGTTAAGATGATTTTATTAGAGCTATTGCATTAGTAAGGATAATTGTCAGTTTTGCATAGAAAATTGCTATGCAGAAGTGTGCAATTGCCATATTTGTGCAAAATGCCCCAAACTAGATTGACTGTTGTTTTATTTAAGAATCTGAAACTATTCAGTGGGGTGCTTGTCTTTTTCTAATCACTTAACTTGTTCTTCCTTGCTGAACTTCATATTCTGTGCTTTGCTTCTTAAAAGGAAACAAATTTATGAAAGAAATGCAGAGCAGTCCATCAAAATACAACTGTCCTGATTCATCTTTACCTATAAGAATGGGATGTGGCCATGCGTGTCTGGAATGCATGTCCACACACGTCCAGCCAATCCCATAATGAGCTGTGTACACTTACCTTATCTCCCAAAAATCAACCCCGCAAGGGTCTGGAAGCCAATTGTTCCTACAATCAGGAACAAAAAAACCCTATGATACCCAGCGTCCTCTGCGCCACGGCATGCCTCAGCCAATCAGGCATGAGGATGCAAGTGCAGAGAAGGCGGGAAAGCCAGCGCATGCGACAGAGAAAAAACCACCATCTTGTGCGCCTTTCCCCCCTCATCAGCTGCATCAGTGGAGTTTGCCCGGGGAGAAAGGAAGTGGGGAGAAGAGATGCAAAACATGAAGGGTCTCTCTGGTGGCCCTAAAAAGCAGCCCCCCCACCGCCCCTACCACCCCTGCCACCCCCACTGCCCCCGCTGCCCCTGCCGCCCCCGCCACCCCCACCACCCATCCCACCCCCACCACCCTTGCCACCCCCGCCACCCGTGCCACCCCACCACCACCACCCCTGGAGAGTTCCCCGGCAGGTCAACTGGTGAAGAAGGAGGCCGAGAGGAGAGACCAACAACATGATGGTAAATAGTTGGGCCGGCAGCAGGGAAAGGGGGGAACAGAATGCTTCTGCCTCCCACCCTTACCTACCTCCCCCTGTCGCCGGCAGGGAAAGGGGGAAATGGAACTCTTCTGCCTCCCACCCTTCCCTGCTTCACTTTGTCACTTGTAGGGAAAGGGGGAAACAGAGTGCTTCTACCTCCCACCCTTCCCTGCCTTCCTCCCCATCACCGGCAGGGAAAGGGGGAAATGGAATGCTTCCACCTCCCACCCTTCCCTGCCTTCCCCCCTGTCACCAACAGGAAAAGGGGGAAACAGAACTCTTCCACTTCCCTACTCACCCGGGCGCCACCTCCTCACCTGCAGCCTCCTCTCTCTCTGTGTGTGTGTGTGTTTGTGTACTCCCCAAAACCACTCTACCAACCAACACAAAATCAGCACAATAGCTAGTAACCTATATTGAGGACAAGAAGCTACCTTTAGAACAGAGACCCAAAACACGAAGGGTCTCTCCATTGGCCCTAAAAAGCCTCATTCTTAGGGCTACCATAGGTTGAAGACAACTTGATGGCACATAATAACAACAAACACATTATAAATTATTTCCATTCAAGGGAAATAAAAGAGCACTCAGCTGGATGTGAAAAATCTCACAAGGCTTTAAAATTATTTGTTGAGATTTCAATAGCCTAAATCAAGAGAATAAGGAATTTGGTAAGTCTTTTTCCATTCCTACTGTGGAACAAAAAACAATATTTCTAAGTACATGCAATGCCGTTAGAAGTTCTGCAAATATAAATCCAGTTTAGAGGAGCAAGATTTCTTATTACTTCTTTCTTACACTTATAATATTATTGCTGGCAGGTTTTGCTATCCGTGAACTGATGTGGAGATGAGATGTTTTATAATGCATCAGTTGAAACAGAGAAGTAGAAAGGAGATTGATGGGAAGTATGATTGATTGTGTTGGATAGGTTGATTGATTAATTTAAAACATGTATATCCTGCTGTTCCTCTGGAGAGAGTAGGTCTTGCTTGTTCAGGAGCATGCATTTTGAAAGAAATACTAGAAGCGGCGGAAACTGTTAGTTTTCTTGATAGCTCACCAGATGTTTGTAATGGCTTTATATTAAAAAAACCAAAAAAACCTTTTACTGGTGTATCTGTATTTGGGGAGAGTGTAGAGGACTTTGGCTTTATATGCTTGCATTGGATTTGTGTATATATGGACTTGTCTTCTAGGTTCTATAACAACTACTAGTATTTTTTATGCCCAGGAGGGGGGTGCACACACCCCAAAATCAGCCCAACCACCAACACACAGATCTTAATTACCTGGCAAGGCAGGGGTATTGTGTGTGTGAGAGAGAGAGAGAAAGAGAGAGAGAGAAGTAGTCCAGCAGGTGTGTGTGTGTGTGTGTGAAAGAGAGAGAGAGAGAGAGAGAAAGCTGCCATTCAGGAAGCTGTGTGTGTGTGTGTGTGTGTGTGTGTGAGAGAGAGAGAGAGAGAGAGAGGGGGGGGGAAGCTGCCATTCAGGAAGCTGCATCCAGGTGAGTAGGAAGGGAAGGGGGGAGGTGTATGTTTTCCCCCTTTCCCTCCCATGGGGTGGGTGGGCAGGCTTCCCACCCATTAACTGTTTTGAAGGTTCTTCGAAACAGTTAATGGGAAAAAAAAGAAAGGCAGCAGACAGCTATCCATCAGGGGAGGTGCTCTCCCTTGCGGATGGCTGGCTGCCACCTTTCTATTACCCTCACCACTGTTTTGAGTTAGTTCTCAAAACAGCAGTGTGGGTAATACAAAGGGGGCAGGCAGCCATTCGCCAGGGAGTGTGCCTCCCCCGACAAAGCACTGCCTGTTGTCCCCCCACCTCAACTTACCTTGAGGCCGTTGGCAGCCTCGCTGTGTTTTCGGTGGGGTAGCGGGGAGGAGGGGGAGTCCCTCTTCTCCCTGTTGCTCCATGAAAGAAGGCACATCGGTGCTGGGACCGGGGCCATGCATAGAAGTGGGTCTACCTCTTCCATCCACAGCCCCAGCGAAGTCATGTTGGGGCTGGCGCCGGCCTTCGTTGCCAGCAGCCAAGGACTGGATGTGGTGATGTTTTTTTTAATTTGTGCGTGCGCTTTCCCGGCCTCCTTCATGCTCGCGTCCCTCAGCCTGATTGGCTGAGGGGTCATGGCATGGAGGATGCTGGGAGTTGTATTTTTTTGCTGTTTGCATTCATGGGCCGGTTGCCCCACTCTCGGCATTTGGACCCTTGCGACGTTGCTCCAAAAGTCTTCAGGTAAGTGCAGGCGGCTCAGTTAGGGATAGTAGGGATGGGTGTGAGCATGCATTCCGGACACCAACGGCCCACACCCCTTCTTATAGGTAAATATCTGACAAACAGCATATTTTTATTAGACCAAATAGAAACATCACCAAGTTAAATGGCAGAACTGTAAGCCAAACAAAATTTGGGAACAAACCTTTCAGTCCATGCAAAATCTGCACAACTCTGAAGGGAGCAAAACAAAGGAACTTTATTTCCTTGAGATACTGATTAACCAGTCTCCCACATCAGTTTTTCCCTTTTATTAACTCAACTACTCTCAATCCTTCTGGGAAGCTCCTCTGCAGCTTGGGTCAGATAGCCATTCTGTCCCCTCAGTGATCTGTGCAGAAATGCCAAATTATAACCAGCCTCCTAGCTGTTCCTAGCCCTTGGTAATACCTGTAACCCCATTGCCTGATTTTCCCCTGCCAATAGGAATTCAGGGTGCTAGGGTCATAAGGTAATTCTCTCTGTGGCTACAACCTACCCAGAGGTGAGCTCATCCCAGCATGGGTGTCCTGCATCAATCGCCCTCAGCAGTAATAAAGTCCCACGGCTGGCTCTGGGATGGAAGAGATAAATAGAGTTTATTTCAATGCTTTCAACTATTTACAGATTTATCACCACTAAAGTCCATTTTGTAACCAAATGGTTTTCCCTTATTATTAACCCTTGTTGGTCAAGTTCTTCACAAGGATATTTAAGGAAGGGGCAAGGGGTGGGAAAGGGGGATGGGAAATGGGTAGACAAAACTGGGTGGTGGTGGTGGTGGATGATTCCAGATAGCCCAAACTGTGACATAAAATAAATAAACCACATCAGAAATGAATGATTCAACACCATTTTGAACCACTGTAAGGTTTGGAGCCATTTGCTATGACTGGAATCGCTGTGGATTTGATCCAGCCCTTGTGTGTTTGCTGTCGGATCAGAATCAATGTGTTAATTTGAGCAGGCAAGATTTATTTCATTGTCACTGGGGGAAAAAGAACACATTCTAAACTTTGTGAAATTTAAATACTGATTTATTTGGATGTTAACACAGATTCTATTGTTATTATAGTGCATTTTTCTAAAGCTGTGAGAAGACTAATATATTTCTATCTTTATTTTATTAAGAACCCCTCTTTCTATTGGGCTGGATTTTATTTTATAAATGTTATTTTGTATTTGGAATTTCTTTTCATTTGAAAATCACGGAATGGTAGATCTGTACGAAGGCTTTTTGCTAAGATGCAGCCATCTGCTGGAGTTCAAATCAGGCTCTTTTGTAGCTGGTTCATTGAGGAACAAATGCTCTTGCACAGGTAGTCAAAGAAAGAAACAAGTTGTGTCTGTTTCTTCAGCATTCATTTTTACAATGGGGTGAATGGAGTTTAAAGAAGAAGTGATTATGCTTGTACATAATGAAAACAATGTGTTCTTGTAACATACTCATGGATTGTCCAGGGCTTGGAAATCAGGACTCCTTTATTTTCCTTGATAGTCCTCCATTTCCCAGTTTGTGGAAATGGCTTTTTCTTGTACCTTCCTGAATACTGCAAACAATAGTTGGAATGTTTGGTATTTACACATGCTCTCTCATGAGGAATCTCCACTCTACCACTTTGCAGTTTTATATAGCAAAAGACTTTTCACACTTTAAATGGTGTTGTTCTCCACAAATGTTGTAGAAAAGTAATAATCTGTTTATATTTTGCTTGTATGTATTGGGTTTTTACTCACTGTGATCACATAAAGATGCCTGTATTGGGTATTAAACCATTTCATCATACAGATGGATGGAATGCAAAGCCAGCAATTAATTTGTAATCATGCTGGTACTGTACATGGATTCTTTCATTTTGCCTTTCTTGAAAATGTCCAGATGAATACAGAAAAAGAGTTAGAGGTAGTGATAATGGACATACCTGTCAAGTATCCCATTTTGCCCAGGAAAACCCCGTAATTTAGAGCCCCTAATCCCACCATCACATTTTTTTTTGTAATTTCCCATATTTTTAAAAAAATTCAGGGGCATGTAAACCTCCCATAAATTATTACATTACATCTTTATGAGGTGTGCAGCTCATACCATGTGTTAGGATCCCCCTGGTGGAGGAAGAACCACCCCATAAGCACAACTGCTTTCCCTCACAAGGAAAATTGCAGTTAACAAGCCAAGCTTACTAATAATTCTATTCTACATTTTTCCCCTACTCCCCCCCCAATTCTTTACACTTTAATCAGTTAATTGTCTCCTGTCTTAGTGTTTTTTGCCTTAATTTCATTTTTTAAAACTCTGTGTTTAGGAGAAAACCGTGGAAGTATCCTGTTTATGCTGTATGCAAATATACTTGAAGCTGATTGGCTCATTGACTTCCCTTTAACACCCTCTTTCCCAGGAGAGAGAGAGCTTTCAAGTATATTTGCATACAATATAAACAGCATACTTCCATGGTTTTCTCTTAAATATAGAGTTTTAAAAAATGAAATTGAAGCACAAAACACTAGGACAGGAGACAATTAACTGATTAAAATGTGAAAAACAGTTCCATGAAAAATCACTATAATATGAAATGCAGTCGAATAGGGGGGAGAATAGGGGAGAATATAGAACAGAATTGTTGAAGTAAGCTTGGCTTGCTGGCTGCCTTTTTCCCTGTGAGGGGAAGCAGTTGTACCTATGGGGTAGTTTTTCCTCCACCAGGAGAACCCTACATTCCTCTGTGGCTCCTCATCTTCTAGGCTCTTGGATGTACCTAGATTTTGGGGAGAAGGGTGTGTGGCCTGGGAGAGAAGGGCATGGCCTAAATCTTCCATTATTTTCATGTCCAAAACTTGACAGGTATGATAATGGAAGGCCTGTGATAATTTATATAAATTATAATTTATATAAATATTATTGCATATAGGTGGGGGAGGAGGACAGAGAACTGAGAATTGAGGAGAATTGAAGGGGGAAACAGGTTTTTTAAAGTAGGCTGAGTAATGTTGGCAGACAGAAACCATTATTTTACAGATTTTTGTGGATTGGGAATCTGGATTGAGCAGATTCTCATCTGTAGAGAGAAATTGAAGAAGAAAATGTTCACTTCTCCTCTGAACAGAATTTCTCTGTGTCTGTAAAAGAATATGTTTTTGGAGAGTAAATTAGAACCAAGGAAGAAACATGATAAAATAACAATGGATGTACAATTTTTAAAAACTGTACTGTATTCCTTCAGAAAGGAACTGCATTAGGCATCTGTGTCTCTACACTACATTTTGGTGTCAAACTGCATTTTATATATAGATATTTGAATGAGCCAACAAAATTTGTGACTACAGCTCCATAGCATGAATTACACTGCAGGAAATTGTGTAGCTTGTCTGTGTTCCTGTATAGCAAACTGTGCATATTTGCAACAATGAGGGAACACAGACAAGCGTTGGGTTGGGTTTTCTCTGCAAAGAGCAATACTGATCCCTTTTCATGCTGTTAATGATTCATCAACTTTGGGATGTGTATGCAACTGGTTTATCATTTTTCAAATACTTGCAGATTTTATCATCAGACTGACATCCTACAGCCTCTTTCCATCCAGCTCAACACAATGACACAGACTCCCATCAGGCCATTGGGCAGGCCTCCGACTGTCAAGAAGTGGTGAGCCTGTCAATCAAAGCTTGAAAGAAGTGGTGGCTTGTGTCTACTTTATCTCCAATCTGTTTGAGTATAAATGGATGCTTGCAGGGCTTTGAGACCACACAAATCACCTCAAGTGGGATAATAATTGTTCTTGTAGCAGGAGCAAGGCTATTCCATGGACATGTTGGTTTGGCAGAAAAGCAAATCAATTTATAAAAGAGTGTTCAGTGCTAGATAAAGCCCAGGCCCCGACAGTTTTACTGATGGAGTTGGTTTTGTTTTTCAAAAATGAGTTGCCCAAAGCATTCTACTCAGTTTTAGTACTTTAATAAAAGACACTGTAGAGTAAATACATTTTTCAATTTGTTACCTGTGTTCAGGTAGGTTTATCATAGTGAAGTCTAACCTTGTCCTGTGCAGATATTTACAAACACAAAGTAATTGCTTTAAGGAACATTTTTAAAAATTAAGCTGGTGTCATACAGATATTAGCTTCAAATATAATTCAGCATACAGGTACACTAGTGCATTTAAAATATACGTTTTGGCAATATACAGAATATATATTAAAAAACTGTGACATGCAAACTATTGAGATTAGATTGAGGGTACAACACTGTTAAGAGTTCTGCACCCTTGCCCTGGGCCTTAATAAGTTTGTGTTTGAATCCTCTTCTGTAATCAACCATGTAAATGCTGCATTGGAATCATCACCTCTTCTTGCTGGACCCCCCACCCCCAAATAAAGAGACAGACACCTGTATTGGCCATCCTGACTTTCCCTCTACCTTGTGTTTCTGGTGGCCAACCAAATGCGTACCTGCCGGGTTCCTAGGGGTCATCTGATTGTCCTTACCAGTGCTAACCACCACACGGGGAGGAGTCTTTTAAGAGGCTCTGCAGAGCCACAGCAAAGTGCCATGGCTAGATGACAGCTCAAGCGGTGAGCCTCTAACTGAGCAGCAGCCAAGCGCCACAGGAAAGGCCAATAGAGCAATGGGAATCAGCTGGGCGAGAGGAGCCAGATGCGCCCTGGCCCAGCCAATCTTGGAGAGGCCAGCACAGGTGCGCGGAGCTCCCTTTAAAGGCTCCTCAGCTCCACCCCTTCTGCTTGGCCCCGGTGCTCATCTCCGAGGGTGGGGACCGGCAAAGCGCATGCCGGCAAGATTCCCCACCATCGCACATCCATTCTGGAAGGTTTTCCATCTCAACATCAACATGACAGTCCAGTGCATTGTGGTCCATTCTATGCTTGGATTGGTGGGCTATTTACCGTGTTTTATTGATTTCATCACATTGTGAGAGCACTGGATGTAGAACAATATCTAAGCATATTAAATCAATCAGTGAGCTTATCTTATTTGTTGTCTGTTTGGGAATGCACACAAATACCAGTATTTTGTTTCCTAAGGTTACTATAAATAATAGTGGCAAAAATCTTGTCAGGGTTTTATGTATACATAAGAGTAATTAGGGTAGTTGTTGTAGCTAATTAACAAGGTTCAGAGTCCTTTCTAATCACATGACTAGTCATTGCCTCAATCACACCCCTGGTGCACATGCCAGGCAACTCACCAATAAGTACTAATAAGATAATTATATCTTGAAGACCTTGACATAAGTATTTATAGAAATAGATCCAGCTATCCCAGCTCCCTCTGAATATATGCCTTGAAATTATACATAAACATTTTTGATAGTATGACTATATAGAAACAATTGTATAGTTGTCCATCATTTATAAATAAATAAATAAATTTAGTTTTTCCTTTATTGTAGACAGGAAAAATCCCTCCATCACTTTTCCTATGAGCGACAAATTCTTTTCAGATTATATGTATACAGAGTAACATACACTTGCCAAAACACAGCAACAGCAACAGCAAAAAACAGGATTCCAAAATAAGATGAAACACTTCTTTATACCACAGGGACTGTAGGACTTACTAATATTTAAGTGGGGGGAAAACTTGCTGAGATTGGATGTTACAGTATCAGGACCTTTCATGATGGTATCCCTCATTTAGAAATTTTTAGAGAACTCTACTACCCTGAAAGATGTTCCCATGCCCTATTTGCACTGTTGGAAACAAAACAGAGTATATCAGGGCAATTCCTATTAAAAGTAACAAGCAATGGCAGGAATCCAATGCTTTTCTGGTGCCTAAGTGAAAATCTTCAGAAGTTTTTAAAAATTGATACTATGATGACAAAAATTGTTTGGTTGAAAGAACACACACACATACTTTTTGCCCAGATGAAGATTTATAAACATATATTTGATAGATTATATAATTAGTTGACTAAAGTAGGTAATCAGACAATTAATTTTGCCAAAGAAAATATACTGTTTCTGGTGCAAGAAGCACAAATAATGCACACATAAATTGTAGAAGGAATAGTCTTTGAAAAAGCATTTGTTCTGCATGCAAAAAATGGGAGAATTAAGATTCTATATGTTTTCTATTGATTTTATACATACTTGTATTAATAATTCAATTTTAAAAAGCAAAGGACATCTTGGTTGAATAAAAATCTTGGTTGAATAAGAGTTACAGGCTTTCTGTGTTCACTCAAGGTTTAACATGTTGGGGAACTGCATTGGTTTTAACCCACACTGTGTATAGCTTGGGGACAATATAGATGTGTATAAGAGTACTGTTAGGTACCAGTAATTGCTCCATGGATGTTTATGTTCCATTTGACATCTGGCTTGTGGTTGAGCTTGACTTTGCTGAAGATTCACCATTGAGGGCAAACAGGACTGAGTTTAGGTAATGGGGTAATGAATGATCTCCTAGAGAAACAGTACTAACAAATATCCATGCACAATGATCTACTGTGCACATGAAAAAACACAAGTAGAATTCTGTTCATGCTATTGTATCCTATGGTGTAGTTAGTACTAGCTTCACTAATACCATGCAGTTGGATGCCAGTAGCACATAAGAAGATTCAAGTCTTCAAAGAACACTGATACTGAAAAAGATATAAAAGAATGCAGAGACTGTCAAAGTAAAATATCATAGTTCATTTATGTGTTAAGTTGACTTTCAATGGTCAATTATTTTACAATCTCTAAACATTAGTAAAGGTAAAGGTCACCCAGCCATATCTGACTCTAGGGTTCAGTGCTCATCTCTGTTTATAGCTGAAGTGCCAGCGCTGTCTGTATCTGCAGATGTTTCTGTGGACACGTGGCAGGCATGCCCCAACAACATGGTGCACAGAACACTATTTACCTTCCCACCCAAGTGGTATCTATTTATCTACTTGCAATTTTATTGCTTTTGAACTGCTAGGTTGGCAGGAGGTCTAAACATTGCATCTAATCTAAAATAGCATATATTGGTGTTTTTTTCCAGTCCTTAAAAAAAACAACACAATTTAATTATGGCTTTTATCTCCTTCTGACTGCCTCTACAAAATGGTCTTAACCAAGACTCTGTAGCTTGAGTTTTGTTTGTCTCCTCATTTGAGCTTGCACCATTTTAAAATGTTCAGTCTCTTTTAAACTTTGAACTGTAAATACCTGCTCAAATAGAATGGACATTTTTCCCCTAAAACTCTGATCAGTATGTTGGTGTTAACTTCAATCAATCAAATCAATCAGCCAATGTGGGGAAAATTTGGAGAAGAATATGCAAACTGGACTTCATTTTGAAGATGTTTCTAAAAGAAGCCTGATAGGTAATCTCGGAGGGGAGCCCTCCAATAAATTCTTGCTTGTCCCTCTTGCTGTTTTTGTTCAAAACAATAGATAACTGGGTATTGTGATCATTATAGTGTTCATTATAATATATTAATATTAACATATATTAATATAAATATAATATTATGCATTGAAACGAAAGCAGGCAAAATCTCAGTAAATTTTAAAATATTGAACTAAATGAAGGAAATAAAGTTACCACCAAAAAGTGCCTTCTTGTAAATTGCTAATAATCAATTAATGGTTATTGAAATAAGCAAATGTTCGCCACTCAAATATTAAAATCCAGTTGTGCAACTACATATGCTTAAGATGAAGCCTGTGAAGTGGTAGGTAAAATCAAAGCAAGCTAGAATTGCTATCCATGATGCACTTTCTCATGTATGTTGCATACCTGTTGAAAATGTGAACAAACTGACCAATTGCACAATTAAATTTTGCCTTACTGGCTGTTTGGACACAACACCTGGCACACTAATGCAGACATATCAGACAAAAAACAAAAGTAAACATAAACACAAAATGTTGTGACACTTTAAAAACTAACTGCTATATTTTAGTTTGAGCTTTTGTTGATCAGCGAGTTGTGCAGTGGCTCAAGTGGCTAA
The DNA here is from genome assembly GCA_035047345.1 of Bradypodion ventrale. Classification (NCBI taxonomy): domain Eukaryota; kingdom Metazoa; phylum Chordata; class Lepidosauria; order Squamata; family Chamaeleonidae; genus Bradypodion; species Bradypodion ventrale. Next base: position 53,757,998 of record JAWDJE010000003.1, read on the forward strand.
GATACTGACTGGGAGGCAGAAGGTCAGCAGTTCGATTCCTCAGTACTGCAGGATGGAATGAGCTCCCATCTTTGTCCCAGCTCCTGCCAACCTAGCAGTTCAAAAGCAAGAAATGGCAAGTAGATGTATGTATGTATGTTTTATTTATATACCGATTTTCTTATTTAAAAATAACTCAAAGCAGTTCACAATAAAAAATACAGAATTACACAATAAAAATATACGGTCATATGTATCAAAAGTACAAAAACAAAATACAACAAAAATCTACAAATTCGTCACAGTATCACCAAGTAAACAAGGCACAATATACTTGTCATGACGAAGGCATGGTCGGAGGTAATTCAACAACCACAATATGTCAGATACAATATCAGCAATGTCAACACATAGAGCAATAAGGGCATAAGTACAGCAAATATACAAAAAATGCATACAAGGTATGCAAAGTATATGAAATACAATATCGTAAGCAACCAGAGCAAAAATAATCTAATCAAAAAAGAAACGTTCAGAGATGAATTCAGTAACCAAGACAATCATTAAAGAGATGGTCTCATGCCGCCATTCTCCTCCCCCTGCTTTTCAGCTCCTGCCGATGTCGGGGCGGGGGCCCGGGGGTGTGGTGGCTCAGCGTCCAGGGCTGCCGGGGGTGTGGCCACTGCCCATGTCCCTCACCACCTCTCACCCCTGCACTGCTTTTGAGCTCCCGCCAATGTTGGGGTGGGGGCCCCGGGGTGTGGTGGCTCAGCATCCAGGGCTGCCGGGGGTGTGGCTGCTGCCCATGTCCCTCACTGCCTCTCATCCCTGTTCTGCTTTTCAGCTCCCACCAATGTTGGGGCGGGGGCCCAGGGGTGTGGTGGCTCAGCATCCAGGGCTGCCGGGGGTGTGGCCACTGCCCATGTCCCTTGCTGCCTCTCACCCCTGCACTGCTTTTCAGCTCCCGCCGATATTGGGGCAGGGGTTTGGGGTTGTGTCGGCTCAGCGCCCAGGGCTGCCGGGGGTGTGGCCGCTGCCCAAGTCCCTAGAAAACATTAAAGATCTCATTCCTGTTCAGTGGTTATTTCAAGTTTGGGGAGCCCCCATGCCTCAAGAGGAGTGTGCTAGCCAGACCTCTTCTGTCACTCCTTTAATCATGGAAGTAGATAAATAGGGACCACTTCAGTGGGAAGGTAACAGCGTTCTGTGCACTCTAGTCATGCCTGCCATATGACCATGGAAACATCTGCAGAAGCAGATAGCGCTGACTCAGCTTTGAAACAAAAATGAGCACTAAACCCTAGAGTTAGATATGACTGGCTTTTGAGCAAGGGAAACTTTCATTGATCAAGTCCACTTCCTCAGACATAGTGGTAGGAATCAATGACAATCATTTATCCATTGTGTCAAAATGATGTGACAGTGATTCATTGAGTCAATGGGGGATTTTCTACCTTTTGATGAGACCCTGTTTGATATTGAGTCCTTACACCATTAAAGCTTTTGCCTTTGCAGGCGCACCCCCCAAAGAAAGACTCAGACACCGGTATATGGATAAAGGCATTGGGCCACTTTTATTGCATAATGCCCTAGTCCGAATTATAACTTTCAATTGGTACTCATCCAATTATAATTCTTAAGGCAAGCAGGCCGCAGTAACACTGGTAAGGTTCCTCCCAAAATTGCCAACGGCAATTGGCTACAATGTATCCATTTGTATCAATTTGTTTGTTGACACAAACAAATTGTTGACCGTAGTCAATAAACTATCTACTGACCCCACCCTCTGACGTGTATCCGTCAAATCACGGGGTGATGCATGCTGAAAAGCTCCTGCCATCACCCCCTGCCTGGTTTGTCGTTGACCGGTCAACGTTATTATACCTGTACCTGTCTAAGTGTTGGCCAGTCAATTGCGAACCTGCCGGATACCTATGGGTCATAAATATTTACCTTACCAGTGCTACCCGCCACACGAGGAGGCTTCCATGATGACTAACCGCCCCCCCAAGACTGTCAGCTCGGTCGCCAGGCCTGCTTGCACCACACCCAGAACGAGGTACATACCTCCAGCCGACAGGTGGACCCCTTCCCCTGCCTACCGGCAAAATTTTTGTAAGCCTATCCTCAGGTGTCCAATGGCTGTCTCCCAGCCATGCTCAGCAAGGGACTGAGCAACAGCCCTGTCCACTGACTGCCGGAACAGTCCGAACCACGGAGATCCACGTCTCCCCTAAATCGGTGTCTCGGCACGATGTTAGACCATAGCGACCATGTGTAAGCCATACGTGATAAAAACGCCAGGTCACAGCCCCTCGACAGTTTAGTAACAGCAGTGATCCATATAAGATCGTTGCCACCGAGGTGCCTATTAAGAACATCGGGCGGTCCAGCATCCCCGACGGACATCAGGAATGGCAACAGTTCCCGCCCCCTTGTGCCGTGCATACCATACCATCGCATACGTGCGGATGCACAGAGCCCAAGTTGGGGTCCACTCTCTGTCGCCGCAGCATATACTGCTGCCCAGTGTACATAGCTGCGGCCCACCAGCCCCACTGCCAGCAGTGTGTAGAGACACACAGGATCTGTAAAAGAGGAGAAGAGGTTAAGGTCATAACTAGGTACTCACACAGTGAGGGCACGTACATATAAGAAATTGCGTGTACACGCATGTCAGCCTCCGAGTACTCCAAACGTAGCCACGATCAACGTGACGCCTATCCTAAATAAATGGGTGCCAAAACGGGCCCCCACACCGCGAAGCGCGGCACCGGTCACCCTCCATAACATTACTTCGGCAAGGGTAGACCTATTCTGGTGGCAGAAAAACAGGCTGGGGCGCGCAGCAGGCATTGTCGAAAATTCATGTAGGGCACCAACCGGACAGATGTCTCCAATAAAACTTCGTAGCAGTCTAACTCCGCTGCCTATGCCGTGCTGAACAACCAGGGAGGACCGTATCCCCACTTGAGCCCACTCATGTGTGACAGAGACATCGTCGAGTTCCAGTGCCCTACGAGACACATCCGCCTTACACAGGTGGTACCAACTCTGGCACCCACACACTGATGCGGAGCGCTCCAAAAAGGCTACCGTGGTAGCTGCGTGGCCAAGAGCCACCTCACACCTATCTGAACATAAGTAATGCCAGCCTCGTGCAAGGTGGGTCAAAAAACTTGGGAACTAGGGTGACGCGTGTATGGGCAGTGGACACGTTCCCGTGCCTGCCACTCCCAAACACGACGCATGAATTCATGGTGGTACGCCTTACGCGTGCGAGGTGCCAATGACATGCCCGGTTCGCCTCTCCTCACCAAATGTTCAAATTCGGCCGGGACTGGCGAGTGGAACTCCTCTGCTTCCAGAGTAAGGCCCGGAACCGGGGGATCTGCAGGCGGGAGAAAGCAGCAGCAATGTCGTTATTAATACCTGGAACATGTCTGGCTCAGAACAGCACATTTAGGCGTAGGCTTCTCAAAAGGAATAGACAAACTAATGTCCTAACCCTGGGGAATTTGCATGTCTGGGTGTTGACAATATGCACCACTGCCGCATTGTCACACCTAAATTGGACCACTGAGTAGGCCCACTCATCGCCCCATAGCAGTAGTGCTCCCCAAAATGGGGAGAAACGCAAGGAAGATAAGATCGCGGAGGCGATCCGTGCACCCACCCCCAGGGTAAACCCCCATAAGTCAGGAAGCCAGAGGTATCCGACCGTACTTGAAATCTAGGGCAGACCATCAGGTCTGATCTCCAGGAAGAGACCCCGTTAAAACCCAGGAGCAATTTGAGCCAGACCAGAGGGCCCACCCGTATGCCCCTGATCAGCCGGACCCTGTGTCGACGTTGTAACAGGCCAGCCATGGCGTCACACAGGCGCCTGGCCAATGCTCTGCCAGACGGAACCACCCTGCAGGCCGAAGTAAGGTGGCCATGAAGTAACTGTAGCTCACAAGGGGACACTTTATGTTTGGCAATCAATGCCACAATCGCCGCGGAGATCCAAGCCACCTTGTTCATGGTTAACCCGGGTGCCCGCGCAACAGAGTCAATTTAGAAATGTGAGCTTAGTAGCTGGGCCCTCGGTCTATTCAGGGTCAAGGGGACACCCAGTTCCCACCTGAGTGTCTGAAATGTAATGAGGAGACGCGTGCACGTGTCCAAGCCCCGTTCACCCCCGAACCCAAAGTCGTCGAGGTAATGGGCTAGAGACCGAGACCCCTACCCATGAGGAAAGGCCCACTGAACGAAAATCCCGAATCGTTCAAGTGCTGAACATGTATTAACTCAGTCAGAAGGGGTTGGCCTTATCTAAGTAAAATTCCCCTCGGGACCTAAAAACCCAATAGCTGCACATCCATTGGGTGCACTGGCAATAAATCCGAGTGCATATCGCACTGTGCCCGAACAGCACCAGGACTGGGTGAGCGTGCCACCCATAGGGGCCGAACCAACTACGAGTACCTGACTAAGCGAGGTCATCAGGAATCGCATCCCTGAATGGATAACCCACAGGGTAAGATAAATGGAGGATTAATGACATTCACCCCGGTCTTAGCTCGGTACGAGCCTCATAGGGGAGACAGTCGACTTAGAAAAGGTGGTTCCAAGAAGGGCCCCGCTACTCTCATAGCCCCAACTCCCACAGCTGTGCACAGTGGAGCCCTCTCTTCGTTACCCTTCAAGGGAACCAGATTAGTAGCATCCTGGGACCCCTAACACCCCTGAATGGAATACAAAAAGCCCCATGGAAAACCCTCCAGCAGGTACCCCGCCCCATCCCCTCTTGGATGAGCTGATTGCCATCTCTCCCGCCTGAGTACAAAAATTGGGGAGGGGGGGGGAAGCTTTGTCAAGGCTAGTTCTTTAGACGGAGCTCTGATCGCCCCTACCTCTGCCCCGTAACCAAACAACCCACATGCATGCAGAGGCGGCGTAAGGGCCGGCACAAAAGGTGACACCACGTCGGTAACGACACTGTCGCTTAGCACACACACCGCCAGCTGAGCAGGTCGAACACAGCAGGCAGGCTGGAACCCCCTGCCCGACCAGTTACGTGGAGCCTGTGTCTGAGCAGCCCGCTGCTCAGCATGGCCACCATGGTACCTATCACCAGGCACCAGGCACCAGGCACCAGTCACGTGGGAGTGATGTACACGAGCACAACTGCTGACAGTGCTCATCCCACCTCCTCTCAGGGTATAGAGCCACCCTCATCCGCATTCCTCACTGTAAGCCAACTGCTATGGGCCCATCCAGTCAACCATCGCCCTGTAAATCTTAGCGATGGATGGAACCATCAGGGTGTCCCAATCAGGCCGGGCCCTGCGGCATACCACCATATATACAAGGTATGCCGCCAACCCTTTTTGACTCTGCATGTGCTCTTAAGCAGAGCTGCTGAGGAGAGCCAAACAAAGGAAGCGAGCACTGGTAAGTTTTGCAGTTGGAATAGAGCTGCTTTAGAGGCCTCCACTAATTTAAATTGATAATTTAAACTGCTGAGAGCCACCTCTGTTCAAACAGAGGAAGCAGTTTGAAGCTTCCAAAAGCAGGGGGGCAGAGCCACACCAGGCCCTTCCCTGAACTGTGACTCATAGGGGCGGAGCCACACTAGCCTTTAAAAGCTCTGAGCTCTTTCAGGGTCAGCCCTTTTGACTCTGCATGTGCTCTTAAGCAGAGCTGCTGCTGAGGAGAGCCAAACAAAGGAAGCGAGCACTGGTAAGTTTTGCAGTTGGAGTAGAGCTGCTTTAGAGGACTCCACTAATTTAAATTGATAATTTAAACTGCTGAGAGCCACCTCTGTTCAAACAGAGGAAGCAGTTTGAAGCTTCCAGAAGCAGGGGGGCAGAGCCACACCAGGCCCTTCCCTGAACTGTGACTCATAGGGGCGGAGCCACACTAGCCTTTAAAAGCTCTGAGCTCTTTCAAGGTCAGCCCTTTTGACTCTGCATGTGCTCTTAAGCAGAGCTGCTGCTGAGGAGAGCCAAACAAAGGAAGCGAGCACTGGTAAGTTTTGCAGTTGGAGTAGAGCTGCTTTAGAGGCCTCCACTAATTTAAATTGATAATTTAAACTGCTGAGAGCCACCTCTGTTCAAACAGAGGAAGCAGTTTGAAGCTTCCAGAAGCAGGGGGGCAGAGCCACACCAGGCCCTTCCCTGAACTGTGACTCATAGGGGCGGAGCCACACTAGCCTTTAAAAGCTCTGAGCTCTTTCAGGGTCAGCCCTTTTGACTCTGCATGTGCTCTTAAGCAGAGCTGCTGCTGAGGAGAGCCAAACAAAGGAAGCGAGCACTGGTAAGTTTTGCAGTTGGAGTAGAGCTGCTTTAGAGGCCTCCACTAATTTAAATTGATAATTTAAACTGCTGAGAGCCACCTCTGTTCAAACAGAGGAAGCAGTTCGAAGCTTCCAGAAGCAGGGGGGCAGAGCCACACCAGGCCCTTCCCTGAACTGTGACTCATAGGGGCGGAGCCACACTAGCCTTTAAAAGCTCTGAGCTCTTTCAGGGTCAGCCCTTTTGACTCTGCATGTGCTCTTAAGCAGAGCTGCTGCTGAGGAGAGCCAAAAAAAGGAAGCGAGCACTGGTAAGTTTTGCAGTTGGAGTAGAGCTGCTTTAGAGGCAACTAAAAGCAAAGGAAGAATATATAGTCTTACTAGGTAGAAAGGTAGTAAACGTGTACATTTTTGAGGCCCAGAATACTGCACTTGTTAAAATGGATTCTGAGGGAACAGTTGTAGTTACCTGCAATACTTGTGCTATGTTTGTATTGTTGCCAAAGCATATGGAGAACTACACTTGCAGCAAGTGCAAGCTGGTTGCACTACTAGAAGAGAAGGTCCAGCAGCTAGAGGCCCGCATAGCTAACCATCAACAAATTAAGGAGCTTGAGCTGTTCTTGGACAGAGCGGAACAGACTATCCTGGACAAAGAAGAGACAGGGCACAGTTCTGAGGGAGAAGGCCCTTCACTAACTCAGGAGGGAGATGTTTGGAGGAATGTGACTCAAAGGAGGAGAAGAGTAGGGGATCACTGTGAGAGTCTGAAATTACAGAATAAATTTGAGGCTCTTTCCCTCATCACACCTGATGAGGAACACACAGAGGAACAACTGGTTCCACCTGATGATCTCTCTTTCATCACACTTGATGAGATCCAGGAAGATAAACAACAGGAACAAACTGAGGTTCTCTCCCTTAATATGGTTGATGAGGTGCATGTAGATGAACAGATTGCAGGAGAGAGCCTCCTTGTACTAGGCGATTCAATAATTAGAAATACAGAGAAATGGATTTGTGATGCACATGATAACCATATGGTGACTTGCCTGCCAGGTGCAAAAGTTGCAGACATCACAAGAAATCTAGATAGATTGTTAGAGAGAACTGGGAACGAGCCAGTTGTCATGGTACACGTTGGTACCAATGATGTTGGGAAGGCCAAGCGGTCTGTCCTGGAAGCCAAATTCAGGTTGTAAGGAAGAAGATTGAAGTCCCGGACTTCCAAGGTAGCATTTTCAGAAGTGCTGCCTGTCCCTCGCGCAGGACCTACCAGGCAGGCAGAGCTCAGAAGCCTCAATGCGTGGATGAGGCAGTGGTGTCGAGAGGAGGGTTTCAGATTTGTCAGGAACTGGAGAACATTTTGGGACAAGCCAAATCTGTTCAGGAGGGATGGGTTGCATTTGAACCATGATAGGACCAGATTGCTGGCACTCAACATCAAAAAGGCTGCAGAGCAGCTTTTAAACTGATCACTGGGGGAAAGCTGACAGGAGCTGGGAAGCATGCGGTTCGGGAAAGTGTGTACTTGAGTAGTGAGGAGGATGCAAAAATTACTGAGCAGAGCGAGGAGCTAGTCACTAGCATTCTAGCAGAAGGATGCAAGAGGCAGTCTAACAATGCAACTGGACACAAAAGACTGTGTCAGAAAAGCATATATAAATGCTTGTATACAAATGCCAGAAGCCTCCGGAACAAAATAGGGGAGCTGGAATACTTAGCAATAGATAAGAATATTGATATTATTGGTATCACTGAAACCTGGTGGACGGATGATAACCAATGGGATACAGTTATCCCAGGCTACAAACTGTACAGGAAGGATAGGAAGGGGCAAATGGGAGGTGGTGTGGCCTTGTATGTCAAAGAAGTGATAAAATCGTATGAATTGGAATATCTAGGTGATTTGGAGTCACCATTAGAAGCTCTGTGGGTAAGAGTACCAGGCCACAAGGATGGTCTAACAGTAGGCATATACTATCGGCCTCCGACCCAAACTCTTGAGGGAGACTGGCAGTTGGAGAATGTTGTAAAGGAGGCATCCAAGAAGGGAAGCCTGGTTATAATGGGGGACTTCAATTACCCTCAAATAGACTGGGTGAACTGTTGTTCAGCACACGATAAAGAGATAAAGTTCCTAGATATGCTAAATGATTGTTCCCTGGGACAGATGGTTGAAGACCCAACTAGAGGTACAAGAATCCTTGACTTGATCCTGAGTAATACTCAGGATCTGGTTCAAGATGTTAATGTGACTGATCCAATAGGGAACAGTGACCACAACTCAATTATGTTTAACTTGATCATAGACCGCAAGTCACTGATAAAATCTAACACAGAGACCTTAAATTTTCAAAAAGGAAATTTCCCAAAGTTGAGGAAACTAGTAAAAAAGAAGCTGAAAGGGAAAATTGAGAGAGTCCAAACACTCCAAGAGGCATGGAGGCTGTTTACAAAAACAATAACAGAGGCTCAATTGGAATGCATACCCAAAAGGAAAAAGGGCACTGCCAGGTCCAAGAGGACTCCGATGTGGCTTACAGGAGCTGTTCGGGAAGTGATCAAGAACAAGAAAAGCTCATTTAGAAGATGGAAGGCTTGTCCGAATGAGGACAGCAGGCAGAAACATAAATTCTGGCAGAACAAATGCAAAGCAACAATCAGGAAAGCAAAGCAAGACTTTGAGGAGCGTATAGCTAAAAATACTCAGAGAAATAACAAAGACTTCTTTAAGTACATTAGAAGTAAGAACCCAACTAGGAAGGCCATTGGACCATTAGATGACAATGGAAGGCAAGGGGTTATTAAAGAGGAAACAGAGATTGCAGAGAGACTCAATGAATTCTTTGCTTCAGTATTCACTGAAGAAGACAGAGGCCACATGCCCAAAACAGAGCCTATCTTCGTAGGGAGGGAAACCGAAGAATTAAGCCAGATAGAAATAACCAGGGAGGAGGTCCTTGCATGTCTTGTTAAACTAAACACTAACAAATCACCAGGACCAGATGGCATCCATCCACGAGTTCTCAGGGAACTTAAAGATGAAATTGCTGATCTCCTAGTCAAAATATATAATCTTTCCCTCAAATCAGGCTTTGTGCCTGATGACTGGAAGGTAGCGAATGTAACACCAATTTTCAAAAAATGATCCAGGGGTGATCCAGGAAATTACCGACCTGTCAGTTTGACATGTGTCCCAGGTAAAGTGATGGAAACCATCCTAAAAGATAGAATTAATAAGCACATAGAAGAGAAGGCGCTGCTAAAGGAGAGTCAACATGGCTTTTGCAAGGGCAAATCATGCCTCACTAATCTGTTGGAATTTTTTGAGAGTGTCAACAAGCATGTGGATAAGGGGGATCCAGTTGACATTGTTTATCTGGACTTTCAGAAGGCTTTTGACAAGGTCCCACACCAAAGGCTCTTGAATAAACTTACCAGTCATGGAATAAAGGGCCAGGTCTTGTCCTGGATCAGCAACTGGCTAAGGGACAGGAAACAGAGGGACACTTCTCCAAGTGGACACTTCTCCAAGTGGAGGGAAGTAAAGAGTGGGGTCCCCCAAGGTTCAGTACTGGGACCCCTGCTTTTCAACCTCTTCATAAATGATCTAGAGGTAGGAGTAAAAAGCAAGGTAGCCAAATTTGCTGATGACACTAAATTATACAGGGTAGTGAAAACTGTGAGAGATTGTGAGGAGCTCCAGAGGGATCTCTCGACACTGGAGGAGTGGGCAAAACAGTGGCAAATGAGTTTCAACATTAGTAAGTGCAGAGTGATGCATGTTGGGGCAAAGAACCCCAATTACATTTATAAACTGATGGGGTCTGAACTCTCTGCGACAAACCAGGAAAGGGACCTTGGTGTCCTGGTGGACAACTCAATGAAGGTGTCAACCCAGTGTGCCTCAGCAGTGAAAAAAGCAAACTCAATGCTAGGGATCATTAGGAAGGGTATAGAAAATAAGTCAGCAAGTGTCATTTTGCCTCTTTATAAATCTATGGTGAGGCCCCATCTGGAATACTGTGTACAGTTCTGGTCGCCATACCTCCAGAAGGATATTATGGAGCTGGAAAAAGTGCAGAGGAGGGCAACCAGAATGATTAGGGGACTGGAACACCTTCCTTACCATCTGAGGCTGCAACGGTTGGGCCTCTTCACTCTTGAACGACGACGTCTAAGAGGTGACCTGATTGAAGTTTATAAAATCATGCACGGTGTGGACAAAGTAGATAAGGAAAAACTGTTTTCCCTATCGCATAACACTAGAACTAGGGGACATTCCATGAAACTTTTGGGTACTAGTTCTCAAACAAATAAGAGAAAGTACTTTTTCACCCAGAGGATTACTGGTCTATGGAACTCCCTGCCAGAAGAAGTGGTGACAGCTGTCAGTCTTGACAGCTTTAAGAAAGGATTAGACAAGTTCATGGAGGACAAGAGTATCAATGGCTATAATTATGGATACTTAAGGACAACCTCCGGGTTGGAGAGATAGGCAGGATATCTCTCAATATCATTTCCAGGGAATCCTAAGCAGGTGAAGGCATCTGCTTGGGGATACCCCGAAGGAAATGGTGAGCCACTGTGTGAGACAGAATGCTGGACTGGATGGGCTGTGGCCTGTTCCAGCAAGGCTGTTCTTATGTTAACCAGTTGGCCCAAGGTGCGCGGTGGCTCACGACGATGGGACAGCTCTTTGTCTCAGTCGTCCTGTCCCTCTCTCTCCTCCGCAGTGGGCTCACAGTTCAATAGGGGGAATATCCACCTGTCCCCCTCCAGCCCTTACCCCTCATGACCTGCGGCCAATAATCATCCAGGGGCAAGTAATTACCAGCCGTCGGCAAAGCCATCGACGGCACATTCTGTATAAAGGGCATACGCAGGAGGACCCGGACCGCCCCTGCGATGCTCGGCACTGTCCCGGGGGCGGACACCCCCCTGCGTGGTGGCTTACTCCGGTGGGACAGCTCTATGTCTCTGTCACCCCGTCTGTCTCTCCCCTCCTTAGTGGGCTCTCGGTTCATAGGGAGAATATATCCACGTACTCCCTCCACCAAATCTTGTCCCTCGTGACCCAGGACAACTGATCACCAAGGGGCAATGAATAATCAGCCGTCAGCAAGGCCGTGACCGGCACATGAGGTACACGGGGCATACGCAGTGGGACCTGGACAGCCCCTGCGATGCCCGGCACTGCCCTGGGGGGGAAACCCCCACCCCCAATGTCGTGCCAGTATGCAACCAAGTGGCACTGTGATAGGCTGACAACTGATGCCCACTCGCCTCAAATTGGCGAGGCCATGGCCGCTGAACCCCGCCGCTGGAAGTGGACTGTGATGTGGGTGCATTAACTTGAACCATACTCACTAGGTGCACCCCCATGAGCCGCCCCCACTGGGGAATCCGGCCCACAGCGGCCGTCAGAGCTCGCGACCAGGAATCAAGCTCTGGAGCCACATCTGACCACTCCCCGGCTGTAGCTCAGGACGAACAGGGAGCTGCGAGACAGCGGCAGGCACAGCCGAAGTGTCTCAAGCAGCTCGAGCCGGCTTGCCGCCTGTTGAAGTGTGGCGGCCGTCGAGGTAACCGGCGGGCACGAAGGGCCCCTAGTATATAAGGAAGGGCCCCCTCCCACAGGTTTGTGTGTAATCCCCAGGATGCCTCCAGCACCGCACAGAACCCCCAGTATATAGTGGGTCAGGTGGGCCGGATGGCCCGCTAAGCATTAGACCAGGATCCCCAATTTGAGAGCCCAGGCCAGAATAGGGCCATGCCCAAACTCCGGCCATGAGGGGCCGGAGGTAAACTGTGCTGTGTGCCAGCACCAGACCCTCCCCCATTGTCCCGGCCCATGGCCGGCAACTGCGGGCCGAGGGCCGGAGCCCCCGAAGGGCCGGCCTGAGCCTGGGGAGCCAAGGGCCATACTCCAGCCTGCCCCTCTCCACCGGTATCGGTGGGTAAAACCAGTATCGTGCCCTGCTGCAGGGGCGCAGCCCTGGTCCTCCGACCCGAGGGCTGCCCCCCGTGTTGCGCAGGGCCAAAAGTCCTCCCCGTTGGCCGCGGCTTCGTCGCCGAGGCCCTCCGTTTGGGAGGCATATCTTAAAGAAGGAGCAGGATCCCTTTCCAGGGATCGAAGAGCGCAAAAAAGGCACAGAGGAGCCAGCAAGCCAAAGACTCCGTGCGAAAATCCTTCCTTTCCAGCCGGGAAGGAGCAAGGGGGAAATGAAGAAACAGCGATGGAGAAAACTTCTCCTCTCCGTCGCTATTTTAAAATGGCAGCTCGGCTGCCTCGAGGCCACCCCTTTTATAGAGGGGTGGCCACGCCCCCTAACTCACCCGGATGTCTGAGTCCGGGTGGGGGGAGCCCGCAAAGAGCGCAGTGGCCATTTTGGCGCCGCGCTTTCATTCAGTATGTTAATAAAAACTGGACATGTAGAAGCTGACCTATTTTGAATGCATTTTAAAAAAATTCTCTTGCACTAATAAATGACAGGAGATGTTTATAACAAAGAAATAAACATTTTCAGAGAAAAAGTATGAAGGATCCCAATATTTATCCAATTCCTGAGGAAATTTCAAAATTTCAATAGTATGCTGATATTATTAAAATGCAAGCGCGGCGCCAAAATGGCCGCCGCGCTCTTTGCGGCCCCCCCCCCAGACGAAGGCATCCGGGTAGTTAGGGGGCGTGGCCAGCACCCTTATAAAAGGGGTGGCCACGAGGCAGCCGAGCTGCCATTTTGCGAAGCGACGGAGCGGAGAAGTTTTTCCACTCTTACCTCCGTCGCTCTTGCCTTTCGCCGGGAAGCCTCTTTGGACGCAGTTTTTCTTCATCTTTATCCAGCTTCCCAGCAGATAGCAGCTATGCCCTCTAAAAAGAAGGCAACTGCGAATGAGGTTCGCTCTGCGCGGAGGCGCCAGCCAGGTCGGAGGACCGCTACTGCGCCTCCCCAGCAGCCTCCCTTGCCAGAGCCCACCGGGACCGGTGGGATGGGGTTGATAGCCCCCTGGCCTGAGGTGGGGCGTCCGCATACCGGCCCGGCAGGGGCCGCGGCCCCCGGCCCGCAAGCAATGGCCACTGCCCCTGGCATGGTCCATTCTTTGGGGCCTTCTCCTCTTGGTACGCAGCTTCCTGCGGGGGGTTTCAGCCATGGGGGGTGGTTGGGTCCCCTCCCCTGGCAGGGCATGCCCCCGGCCCCACAGGGGCCGGGCCTGGGCTCGTGGCTGTATTCGGGCCCCGGGGTCCAGGGACCTGGACCGGCGCCTGCAACCTGTGGGCCGGCCGGCCCTTTGCCCCCCCTTGGCACCGGGGGCTATGTCAATGTTGAGGCCCTTCTGGCCCGTGTTGCGGCCCTCGAGGCATTGCTCGCGAGGGTCAACCACCCAGGGGCGCCTTTTGGAGCGCAGGTTGATGCTTCGTCTGCCGGGCAGCGGCAGGCGGTGGGACGGGTCGAGCTGCCCGAGGCGGTTGGGCCGGCATCGGCCACTGCCTCGCAGCTCCCCACTCAACAGGCTGGTGCTGATCAGGCCCATCGATGAGCTCAGTCGCGATCGTGAGCTCCGATGCCCCCAGTGGGCCGGAACCCCCGGTGCGGGCGGCCCTCGGGGGTGCAGCATGTGAGTATGCGGTTCAATCTAGTGCACCCACACACCTAACTACATTGGGGGGAGCATTTCAGTGGCCATGGCCTCACACGGGTGGCGCGACGGTTCAGTTGCCGCCGGCCCACCCGGCGACTTCACCTCCAACCCAGGGCCCTGTTTGGGGTGGTGCCTCCTACTCAGTCGGCAACGTGTTAGGGGTGACGGGGTTGGTCCAGGCTCCTTTTACAATGCCCACAGTTCCCACCGTGCCGGTGTCGGCATTGCCGACAGCGGGGTATTCCTTGCCCCTTGGGGATCATCTGGCCCAGTCTGCCAAAGAGAAGATTTGGCGTGGGGAGTATGTGGACATCTTCTCCCTTCTTAACAGAGAGCCCACCAAGGAGGAGAATGAGGGGCAGGATGAGAAGGATAAGGAACAGGCACGTCGTCGTAAGCTGCCACGCACGTGGGCCAACTGGTTGCCAGCGTACCTCATATACATGGCGGTTTACCTCAGGGCCAGGCTGGATCTGGCACTCCCGATGGTCCAGTATTTGGACAACATCTACCGGGTGATGGTTGACTTCCCGGGCCCGTCGTGGTTGGCTTACGATGAAGAATTCCATATGCAAATTCCCCTGCACCCAGAGATGAGGTGGGACGAGCCCTGCCAGAAGCTGTGGCTTCTGTACATGACCCCCACGCGCCCTGCGCATGGGGAAAGATACCATTGCGGACACGCAGTCCAGCGAGCGGCCCCAGCACAGACACCCCACCAGGTGGCGGCGCAGGGGGTTCCACCCTGCCTGCTGTGCTGGACCTTCTCGTCCAATGGTTCCTGCAATAGGAAGAATTGCCGGTACAGGCATGAGTGTCCCTCTTGTGCTGGCCCCCATGCTGCCTCCGCCTGCCCCAGGCCGGGAGGGATGTGGGGCAGAGGTAGGGGTGGACAAGGGGCTGGCAAGACTGCTGCAGAGGGAGCTGGTCCACCAAAAGGCCCCCTCCCCAATTAATGTGGACATGTTGGAGCGTTGGCTCGCATTGTACCCGAGGGAAGCGGACATGGTTTACCTCCTTCAGGGATTCAGACACGGGTTCCGTATTTCTTTCGTGGGTGATAGGTCCCCCCAGGATGCCCCCAACCTTTTGTCCCTTAGGGGGAGGGAGGAGGTGGCTGCTGTCAGCATTACTAAGGAGGTTGATGCGGGCAGGGTCGCTGGCCCTTTCCCTGCACCCCCGTTTCCCAACCTTAAAGTGTCCCCCTTGGGCATAGTGCCCAAGAAGTCACCGGGCGAGTTCCGCCTGATTCATCACTTGTCCTACCCAGCCGGCCGATCGGTCGATGATGCTATCCCTGATGACCTTTGCTCGGTCAGGTATGCATCCTTTGACGGAGCGCTGCGCATGGTGCGCTCATGTGGCCCGGGTGCGCTGTTAGCTAAGTGCGACATTAAGTCTGCCTTTCGTCTCCTGCCGGTCCACCCAGGTGACTTTGAGTTGCTGGGTTTCAAGTTCCGGGGTGAATATTATTTCGATAAGGCCATGCCTTTTGGCTGTTCCATATCATGCTCGGCCTTCGAGCATTTCCGCACCTTCCTACAGTGGGCTTTTGTCCGCAGGTCAGGGTCTCGGTCTGTAGCCCATTACCTGGATGATTTTTTATTCGGGGGTGAACGGGGCTGGGACACGTGCACACGTCTCCTCAACACATTTCAGACGCTAATGGAGGAACTTGGTGTCCCTTTAGCGCCCGAAAAGACCGAGGGCCCATCTACTCAGCTAGTCTTCCTGGGGGTGGAGATTGACACGGTAGCGCAGGCTTCTAGGTTACCGGGGATAAGGTGTCAAGGATAGTGGCCCTCATCTCGGACTTGCTTGCTAAACGCAAGGCATCCCTGCGGGAACTGCAGGTGCTACATGGTCACCTCAATTTCGCTTGCAGAGTGGTTGCACCGGGCAGGGCGTTTGCTCAGCGCTTGTGCGACGCCATGACAGGCTTATCCAGGCCCCACCATAGGGTGAGACTGACCCGGGGTATCAGGGCAGATATGCTTATCTGGCTCCTGTTCCTGAGGGAGTTCAATGGGGTGTCATTTTGGAGGTCCGGCTTCTGGCTTCACCTCGTTTCCAGATACAGTCCGATGCCTCTGGATCCCTGGGTTATGGGATGTACTTCAATGGGAAGTGGGCCTATGGTGGGTGGCCGCCAGCCTGGTCGGGCACGGGTCGCCTGCGAGATCTTACGTATCTGGAATTTTTCCCCATCCTGAGGGCTTTGATGCTATGGGGTGCGGAGTGGGCCGACTCGGTGGTTCATTTCTGGTGTGACAATGCGGCCGTTTTCCACATTGTCAACTCACAGACTTCTGAAACACCCAGGGTCATGGACCTGGTGCGCCAGTTTGTATTGCGCAGCCTGCGCCGCTATGTGCTGTTCAGGGCCAGGCATGTCCTGGGTGTCAATAATGATATCGCTGGCGCTTTGTCCCGCCTGCAGATCTCCCGGTTCCGCGCCTTGGCCCCAGATGCGGAGGAATTTCCCTCGCCACTCCCGGACGAGATATGGACCCTTGGCAAGGAGAGGTGAACCGGGCGATCGGCATGTCGCTGGCGCCATGCACGCGTAAGGCGTATCACCACGCATTCGTTTCTTTCCAAGCATTCTGTGCCCAATTTCGGCCTCCAGACACCTGGCCGATCCCAGTGGCCCACATCCTTCGATTCATGGTTTACCTACATGCCCAGGGCCTCGCACCTCGCACCATAGCATCCAGGCTGTCAGCGCTGGCTTTTATGGCCAAAGTAGGCGGTCATGCGGACAGTACCGCTGACTTCCATGTGAGACACGTTTTGGAGGGGTGGGTGTGGGAGCATGGGCGTAGCCCGGACGACCGCCACCCAATTTCCCCAGGGGTTCTTACCCAACTGGCACGGGGCTGGCAGGACCTATGTTTTGATAGGTATGAGGCAGCCCTGTTTCATGCGGCTACAACGGTGGCCTTTTTTGGAGCGCTCCGCATCAGCGAGCTTGTGATGCTGTCTAAGGCGGATGCAGTCGTAGGGCACTGGAACTCGACGCTGTCTATGTTTGCAATGATTGGGCTCAGTTGAGGATACGCTCCTCTAAAACGGATCAGCACGGCGTAGGCAGTGGAGTGAGACTGCTACGATGTTCCTTGGCAGACATCTGTCCGGTTGGTGCCCTACAGGAGTTCCTTGCACTGCGTGGCACGCACCATGGCCCGTTTTTCTGTCACCAAGGTGGGTCTCCCCTTACTAAATTTCAATTTTGGAGGGTGACCGGGAAGGCGCTAGACAGTGTTGGCCTCCCTGGGGCTCGTTGCGGCACCCATTCATTCAGGATAGGGGCAGCTTCTACTGCAGCTGTTTTTGGGTACTCCGGGGCTGAAATACGCCGCATGGGAGGGTGGGGATCACAATGTTTTCAGTTTTGTGTTCGCCCTCTTCAACCGTGAGTACCAGTTTAGTCACTGCACTGTTTCTCTCCCCCCCTTTTTTCCTTGACAGACCCTGGGTGTCGTATTACACCGGTGACAGTATGGCTGGTGGGCCATAGCCACGTGCACAGGGCAGCGCGTTACGCTGCACAGGGCAGCGCGTTACGCTGCGGCGACAGAGTGGGGCCCCCGACTGGGACTGGGTGCATCCGCACGTCTCAGGTGGTATGGTAAGCGCGTCATGTTATGGCGGGAACTGTTGCCATTCCTTTTCTACATCAGGGATGCTGACTCGCCTGATGTCCTGGTTATGTACCTTGGGGGCAATGGCTTGGGACAGGTCACTGGCCTATCGCGGAAGCTTGCGATTTGCAGTGACCTGGCCTACTCACATTATGTGTGGCCTGCCACAACCCTCAATTGGTCGGACACGATACCGCAGTACGCTTACAGGGAAGCGTTCGGCCTCAAGGCTCTTGACCGAGCCGACGCTCCGTGAACTGGGCTATTGCCCGGTTCCTTTTCGACAAGGGTGGGGGACGCGTCATTCGCCTCCACACCATCAGTCTGCAAAATTGTGAGCTTTACTCAGGGGATGGGGCCCATCTGTCGCAGGGAGGTATGGACCTCTTGTTAGTGGACTGGCGAGCAGGCCTGTTGACCGAGCTGACGGTCTTGGGGGGGCGGTGAGCCTTTTGGGAAGCCTCCCCGTGTGGCGGGTAGCACTGGTAAGGTAAACATTTATGACCCACAGGTATCCGGCAGGTTCGCAATTGACTGGACAACACTAGACAGGCATAAGTTGGTTAAACGTTGTCCGGTCAACGACGAACCAGGCGACGGGGTGATGGCTACAGCTAGACACCCCGTGATTTTACGGATACGCGTCAGAGGGTGGGGTCATTAGTTAGATATTGACTACGGTCAACAATTTGTTTGTTGTCAACAAACAAATTGATACAAATAGATACATTGTAACAATTGCCGTTGGCAATTTTGGGTGGCACCTTACCAGTGTTACTTCGGCCTGCTTGCCTTAAGAATTATAATTTGTCACATACCAATAGAAATTTATAATTCGGACTAGGGCATGAATCAATA
This sequence comes from Bradypodion ventrale, assembly GCA_035047345.1. Classification (NCBI taxonomy): domain Eukaryota; kingdom Metazoa; phylum Chordata; class Lepidosauria; order Squamata; family Chamaeleonidae; genus Bradypodion; species Bradypodion ventrale. The sequence goes on from JAWDJE010000003.1 coordinate 53,776,406, forward strand.
AATGTGGCCCAATGCCGTTATCCACTTTCACCAGTGTCTGAGTCCTTTATTGTTGTGACATTTGTACAACAGTTTACCAATTTGCATGGTCTGGTTCTATTTTAGAGTTAGCTCTTAGTATTGTGAAGTTTCATTCTGATCATTCAAACATTTAAACAATATTATTCTATCACCAGACTACAGCTGTGGACCATATGAGCAGGTGAAAATGTGATGGAGAGTGGTATATTGACAGTTCTGCAGTCATACCATATTCATCACCATCTAGTTCTGCATCTGTTATATATCTTGCAATTGGGGCCTTGCTTGGTGAGCATTAAAACATTTTTTTTTAAATGAAAACCCAATGAACTAATTAAATAAAAGAATATGGCTTAAAATGAAAAGAGACCTTTTCTAAACAAAGCACATTTTCTTACTGGTTTTGGCTCTTTCTCTGAGTTAAGCGCCTTAATAAAGAAAACTTATGAAGTTCATACCACTGCATTATTGCAGTGGCTGAATCACAAAAGGACCAGTGTTTTACAACTCTATCAATCCCTGGCTTAGTGGATTTAGGCAGAACAGTTAAAAAAACATATTCATAGGATCAAACCCCATTATAATATTCCAATTTCTCTGTGGATGAAAAGTTGACAAGATGGATAGAAATACTTCATCTCATTAAATGAAACAAATATTCCTCATGTAAAATGTTTGGACTCTGAAGAGGAAAAGACTGATCTTTCTTCTAACAAAAGCTTGCCACATTCACATTTGGAAAATTAATTGCTTCTGTTTCTTAACTGGCCAACTATCTGAAGTCTCAGGCACATAGCTGTGGAAGATTTGTAAGCCTGCAAAATAATATTGCCTTAACATGTGTTCTGAACGCAAGTCATCCATTGTGATTTGCAGTAACCCATGAAGACTGAACCATGTATTAGGGATGTGCTTCAGGTTTGACTATTATTCAGAATCTCAATGAACCAGGAATATTTGTTACTTCCCAAACCAATTTGAAATAAAACAAGGAAGACTGAAACCATGCTTATATTGAATTGAGAATTTCCACAGCACCAAATAATACTTTGACACTTCAGATGTTTAAGACTTTTTTTAAAAAAAATCATACTGGAAAATTGAAAACCCAAAGAAAAAGGAGAGTGACAACTCAAGTACCAGGAAAGTATAAACTCTCCTAGAAACCACAGTGATGAAGCCTTTGACAGAAAGAATTCCATAATCCCTCCTCAGCAGCCATTTTATGAGGGAATGCACATCACTTTAATTTTCAAGAATTACTGTATTGTGAATGTACATAAGAGAATTTTTTTCTTTGCTTATAGGCAGCTGCAATTCAGTTGACTATCTGCTTATGTGTGTGGAATCCATGCCATCATGTGACATTTGTGGTGGAGTAGGTCACAGTAGCTTCAGGGATAGGATCTAAGTCACCCCACCCCCACCCCATACACAAACACACTGAAAAATGGTTTAAATTGCAAGGATCTGTACAGGATTTCTACTGTAGATGCTGTTCATTTCATTGAGGCAATAATCTAAGTGTGGAGTACATCTTTTTATGATGAGATAAATCTAATCATAAGATATTAAGACATTAGTGGCTCATACATACAAATTATATCACAACAGGAGGGTTGAATTCAGAATTCGGTCTTAACATAGAAATAAGATTTTCAATGACATTCATTCAGCCAGGTAGATTTCCCAGGGTGGGAAATATTCCAGATGGGTGGTATAAAAATGTAATAAATAAAGGAATAAGATTTGTAGGTGCCTATAGGCATTGACCTAGGAAACAACTTTTACAACTTCTTCCTTCCTTCCTTCCTTTATATATTTCTCCTAATAAGTAACTCAATGTGGCTCACAAAATTAAAAATATCATGTTAAAACACAATTAGTTATACAATTGAAAAAATAATAATTAAAATCAATTAAATGATTAAAAACAGAATTCAACCATCAAAACCTTTTAAAACAGACAAAGTTTTTTTTTAAAGCAGTCAATAACTTAGCTAAAAAAACCCACAGCATACAGGGACTCAGTTATAAATATTAAAAGCCCTCCTAAAGAGATTTCTAGGTACTCCCAAAACCTGTGGGACCTAGAACACTTTCTATATCATTAAATTTCCATCTTCACCCTTACATTCTCACAAAGATAATATGCATTATGTGCTGGCTTTATTCCAGAGAATAAACTCTAAATAAACGTTTGACAGGAAAGCTGTACAGTCTGTGAGCAAAATTCAAAAGCAGAACTAGACTTGTTTTTTGATTTGTTGTTGTTCAGTCGCACAGTCGATTCTGACCCTTTGCGACCCCATGGACCATTTTCCTCCAGGCATCTCTGTCCTCCACCATCCCCCTCAGTCCTCCCAGTTCTGTGCCCATTGTGTCTACAATACCATCTAGCCATCTCATCCTTGGCCTCCCCCTTCTACTTTTGCCCTCCACCTTTCCCAGCATCAAGGCCTTCTCAAGTGAATCCTCCCTTCTCATTTGATGTCCAAAGTACTTCAGCTTCATCTTTACTATTTGACCTTCTAATGAGCAGTCATAGTTGATTTCTTCTAAGGTTGACCTATTTGTTCTTCTTGCTGTCCACGGGACTCTCAAAATTCCTCCAACACCACATTTCAAAGGCGTCTATTCTTCTGCGTTCAGCTTTCCTAATTGTCCAACTCTCACAGCCATACATTACCACTGGGAATACCATTGCTTTGACTATGCGGATTTTTGTTTTCAAGGTGATGTCTCTACTTTTCACTATATTCCCCAGGTTTCTCATAGCTTGTCTCCCCATAATCAGTTGTCTTTTTATTTCATGGCTACAGTTGCCATCTGCAGTGATCTTAGATCCTAGGAAAGTAAAATCTTTCACTGCTTCTACTTCTTCCCCATCTATTTTCCAGGGACTTATCGGACCTGTTGCCATTATCTTGCTTTTCTTGATATTAAGTCTCAATAATACTCATTTATACTCATCAGACAGAATTCTGTTGCATACGTTTATGTTATGTAAGACTGATAATGTCCCTCACAAGGTTTTGAGGCTCTCTTGGGAGCTCATTCATCATGGAGAGTCCATTGGAAGGTCATGAATTGGGCAGGAATTCTTTAAAATGGCTAGCTCTGGTGGAATCATCCTGAGAACTGCAAATTTCAGGAATTAAAGATTCCTATTTATTTACAAAAAAATCTACCCCACCTTCCTCATCCATGGATGACTCAAGGCAGCTTACATCATAGTTAAAAAACAAACAAATTTAAAGCAACAACACCCACCCATGCCGCCCTAACCCCTTACGAATAAAATAATACACAACAAGATTTAAAAACAACTAAAAAAGAATTAAACAATATGGAGAATAAGATTAAAAAGTTGAAAAAGTTTTAAAAAGTTTTTAAAAGAGGGGAGGGACAGGGGACAGGGAAGGAATAAAAAAAAAGGACAGGTGTGTTATCCAACAGGCCATCATATCAGCCAGTGGGACTGGGCCATCACAGCTGTCGGGCCCTATACCTACTGGCACAGCCAAGTCTTAAGTGCCTTCCTAAAGATGAGCAGCTCTGTCTGGAGGTGTAGTTCTGGTGGTAAAAGGTTCCATAGGGCTGGGGGCAAACACCGAAAAGGCTCTTATTCTGGTCCCCACCATACGTGCCTCTTTAGTGGGCGGGACCACCACTGAGCCTCTCCGGTCTGCCCTTTTAGGACGGGCAGAATACCTCGGGGTGATGCGGTCCCTTAAGTAACCCAGTCCACTGCCATGTAGGGCTTTAAAGGTCAAAACCAGCACCTTGAATTGCACCCAGAGGCACACCGGTAACCAGTGCAGCTCCTGGAGCAGTGGTGAGGCATGAGCATAACACCCACACCCTATCAGCACCCGGGTAGCCGCGTTCTGGACCAGTTGCTGCCTCCGAATGGTCACCAAGGGCAGCCCCATGTAGAGTGCATTACAGTAATCCAATCTGGAAGTGACCAGAGCATGAGTGACCATAAGCAAGGAGTCCTGGTCCAGGAGCAGGCATAATTGGTAAATAACATGAAGTTGTGCAAAGGCCCTCCTGGCCACGGCCACCACCTGCTCGTCAAGCAGCAGCCGTGAGTCCAGTATGACCCCCAAATTATGCACTGGATCTGTCTGGGGCAGAGATGCCCCATCCAGAACCAAAGCTGGTAGCTCCCAGAATAACGTGGGTCCCCGAACCCACAGCCACTCAGTCTTGCCAGTATTCAGCTGAAGCCTGTTATCCCCCATCCAGACCCGAACAGCCGCCAGACACCTGATTAGGACTTTATTTATTTATTTATTTATTTATTAGTCAAATTTGTATATGCCGCCCGCTCAGGCGAACCCGACTCAGGGCGGCATCACAACAATGCACAAAATACATAAAAACATTATAAAAACCCCCAACCCACCCCCTTTAAAAACCCCTATATCCCACCCATCCATCCCACCCACCCATCCCATCCACTATAAAAAGGAAGAAGAGAGAGTTCTTAAACAAGCCAGCAGGCGGGCACCATAGTCCCATTCGGGCCCCACACCTGCCCTGCCAGCCAGGTCTTTACTCCTTTCCTGAAGGGCAGCAATTCACTTTGGAGTCTTAGGTCTATTGGCAGGAGGTTCCAGAGAGTTGGTGCGGACACGGAGAAGGCCCTCCTTCGGGTGCTAGACAAATGTGCATCCCTCGTTGGTGGCACCATTAGAGAACCCCTCCGGTCCGCTCTAGTTGGACGGGCAGACACTCTTGGGACGATGCGGTCTCTAAGGTATCCTGGCCCCCTGCCATATAGGGCTTTAAAGGTCAAAACCAGCACCTTAAATTGCACCCGGAGACAAACTGGTAACCAGTGCAGCTCCCGGAGTAGCGGAGAGGCATGGGCATATCGCCCACACCCCATTACCACCCGGGCCGCCGCATTCTGGACCAGCTGCAGCCTCCGAATGGTCGTCAAGGGCAGCCCCATGTAGAGCGCATTACAGTAGTCTAGTCGGGAAGTAACCAGAGCATGGGTGACCATAAGCAAGGAGCCCCGGTCCAGGAGTGTGCGCAATTGGCGAATCACCCGAAGTTGGGCAAAAGCCCTCCTGGCCATAGCCGCCACTTGTTCTTCCAGCAGCAGCCGCGAGTCCAGAAGAACCCCCAAGTTGCGCACTGGGTCTGTCTGGGGCAAAACAGCCCCATCCAGTACCAAAGGTGGTAACTCCCTGGATAACACGGGGCCCCTTATCCACAGCCACTCTGTCTTGCTGAGATTCAGCCGAAGCCCATTGGCCCCCATCCAGACCCCAATGGCCTCCAGGCATCCGGATAGGATTTCGACAGCATCACTGGGGTCCCCACGGGCCGAGATGTACAGCTGAGTATCATCCGCGTACTTATGGTACCGCACCCCGTGGGAACGAATGATCTCACCCAGTGGCTTCATATAGATGTTAAATAAGAGAGGAGAGAGCACAGAGCCCTGAGGCACCCCATACTTAAGGGGCCTAGGGCTGGACCTCTCACTCTCTAACCATACCGACTGGGTACGGCCCTCCAGAAATGAGGAAAACCAGGACAACACAGTGCCCTGGATCCCCAGTCCTTCGAGCCGTTCCAGAAGGATACCGTGGTCGACGGTATCGAAAGCCGCTGAGAGGTCAAGAAGAGCAAGGACGGATGGACAACCCCCGTCCCGCTCCCGCCAGAGATCATCCATCAGTGCGACCAATGCCGTCTCCATTCCATATCCGGGCCTGAATCCTGATTGAAAGGGGTCTAGATAATCCGCTTCCTCCAGGACGCTCTGCAGCTGTCGCGCCACCGCCTTCTCCAAAACCTTACCCAAAAAGGGCAGGTTGGAAACTGGCCTATAGTTGTTAAGGACAGCTGGGTCGAGGGACATCCTCTTCAGGAGGGGGCGCACCAAAGCATGTTTTAACTGTGCAGGAAATACCCCCTCCCGTAATGAGGCATTTATTATCCCCCCTATCCAGCCACCTGTTACCTCCTTGGAGGCTTTCACCAACCAAGTACGACAGGGATCCAAAGGACATGTAGTGGCACGAACAGCTGCAAGGAACCTGTCCACTTCATCAGGGACAACAGGATCGAACTGGTCCCAGATCGTACAGCAAGACTGTGCTCCGGCACCCCCCCGACCCTCCCCATCCACGCCAGGATTCAACCCTGAACGAATCCGATCGATTTTCTCCACCAGATGGTCAGCAAAGTCCTCAGCCGAACCCTGCCAACCAGGCACCGATCCCCCCCTACCAAGGAGGGACCTGGTTACCCGGAACAGGGCGGCTGGGCGATTATCAGCGGAGGCAATAAGGGCGGTGAAGTATTGCCGCCTCACCACCCCTATCGCCACTAGGTAGGCCCTAATAGCAGCTCTAGCTAGTGTCCAATCGGAGTCATCCTGGGTCTTCACCCAGCGGCGCTCTAGGCGTCTCTTTGCCCGTTTGAGTTCACGCAGTTCATCTGTGAACCACGGAGATGACCTAGTCCCCCGGGCGTGGAGAGGCCGCAGTGGCGCGATTTCATCCAAGGCTACTGTTGTTGACCTATTCCACAGGTCGACAAGTGCCCCGGGTGAATCGTGTAGCCGATCCAGAGGAACATCCCCCAGTTCCCTCTGGAATCCATTTTAATCGGCCCAGCCTCCCTACGATGAAGTGTCGCCCCCAGAAAGTCAAGAGTCACCAGATAGTGATCCGACCATGGCACAGGTGAGATGACTAAATCCTGTAATCTTAGATCACTCTGCCACTGCTCCGACAAGAAAACTAAGTCTGGCATGTGACCACTGCCCCTGGTCGGACCCCGAACTACCTGAGTCAGGCCCATGGCTGCCATGGAAGCCATGAACTCCCTTGCCACCTCAGAAGCCGCCCCCAGCGATGGCAAATTGAAGTCCCCCAGAACCATAAGTCTCGGGAACTCCAACGCCAGCATTGAGGCGGCCTCGAGGAGCTCAGGCAGGGCATCCCTTACCCTGCAAGGGGGCAGGTACAGGAGTAAGATCCCCAACTGACCCTTGGGGCCCAACCGCAGAAGCAGGGCCTCACAACCAGACACTTGTGGAGCAGTGGCCCTAGCAACTCCCAAGGACTCCCTGGCAACAATGGCGACACCACCGCCCCTCCCCTCACCTCTAGGCTGGTGCCAAATACCGAACCCAGCTGGACACATGTCCGAGAGAGGTACTCCATCTTCAGGAGTCAGCCAGGTTTCGGTGATGCATGCCAGGTCGGCCAGCCCTTCCTGGATGGCATCTTGAATCAGGGGGGCCTTATTACAAACCGACCTGGCATTCACCAGCAGCAGCCTAAGGGTGGGGCCACTCCGGATCTGCCGCTCAGGGCCCAGAGATGTACCGGTAGGGCTGGAATGAGGGACCGCAATTAAACATCGGACCCGCATTCCCCGAGTGCGGCCCGCCCCACGGTACCCGCCATACCGTCCCATGCCCGTCACAACACCTATATGGTTCTCCGGAACCTCCCTAGATAGAATGCTGCACCTCCCTGGCTGGTAGGACCAACATTCCCTCTTCCCTCCCCATCCGCCATCCTCCCCCAATTCTGGCAACAAACATAGCAAGTCCTGTCGTCGAAGGCTCCCTTTCATCTCCCCGCCGGCGGAGAAGGCGGGGAGAGCGCAGCAACGCTGGCGGCGACGTCTTCTGGGCCTTCCAGGCCACGGCAGGTTCCCTTTCATCTCCCCGCCGGTGGTGGGGGCGGGGAGAGCGCGGCATCGCTGGCGGCGGCATCCTCCGAGCCTTCCGGGCCACGGAGGGCTCCTTTTCATCTCCCCGCTGGTGGTGGGGGCGGGGAGAGTGCGGCATCGCTGGCGGCGGCATCCTCCGAGCCTTCTGGGCCACGGAGGGCTCCTTTTCATCTCCCCGCCGTTGGTGGGGGCGGGGAGAGCGCGGCATCGCTGGCGGCGGCGTCTTCTGAGCCTTCCGGGCCACGGAAGGCTCCTTTTCATCTCCCCGCCGGTGGTAGGGGTGGGGAGAGCGCGGTATCGCTGGCGGCGGCGTCCTCCGAGCCTTCCAGGCCACGGAGGGCTCCTTTTCATCTCCCCGCCGGTGGTGGGGGCGGGGAGAGCGCGGCATCGCTGGCGGCGGCGTCCTCCGAGCCTTCCGGGCCACGGAGGGCTCCTTTTCATCTCCCCGCCAGTGGTGGGGGCGGGGAGAGCGCGGCATCGCTGGCGGCGTCGTCTTCTGAGCCTTCCGGGCCACGGAAGGCTCCTTTTCATCTCCCCGCCGATGATGGGGGCGGGGAGAGCGCGGCATCGCTGGCGGCGGCGTCCTCCGAGCCTTCCGGGCCACGGAGGGCTCCTTTTCATCTCCCCGCCGGTGGTGGGGGCGGGGAGAGCGCGGCATCGCTGGCGGCGGCGTCTTCTGAGCCTTCCGGGCCATGGAAGGCTCCTTTTCATCTCCCCGCCGGTGGTAGGGGTGGGGAGAGCACGGTATCGCTGGCGGCGGCGTCCTCCGAGCCTTCCAGGCCACGGAGGGCTCCTTTTCATCTCCCCGCCGGTGGTGGGGGCGGGGAGAGCGCGGCATCGCTGGCGGCGGCGTCTTCTGGGCCTTCCAGGCCACGGCAGGCTCCCTTTCATCAGCATCACTCATGTCCCCATCACGTCTTGCCCTGGTGCCCTATGGCTTTTCCATAACTAAAGAGATTCCAAGGGAACATCTTAACCTTTTGGAGGAGAGTGGAAAATTTTAATTTATTGGGGCGGACATTGTTGACAACATCATCAGACTTACTCAGCATAAAGATATGCAAAGGATATAAGTCAATATATATGTAATATTTTGAAATTTTGTATTATGTGAATTGTTCTGATTATTACTGTGTTGATTTATTTTTTCTGTATTGCTATATTGTACTTTGGGGTTATTATATTGTAATTAGTGGCTGACTGTTATTAGTTTTGTATTTTGTTATTGTTGATTATATCATGTTATAATTGTGATTGTATATTGTACCTTTAATATGTTGTAATGCCATCCAGAGTTGGCCGTGTGCTGAGTGGGGCGGGGTAAAAATTAAATTTGAAATGAAATGAAAAAGTGAAATTAAATTAAATAGGTTGGTAGGAAGACAGAAAATTAGATTTTCTGCAAAAAGTAATTTCAAGGTTTATTTCAGGAGATTATTTTTTCCATATGTATTGTCTACTCTTTTGTAAGCTGCTTGCTTCACATTACGGTGTTATGGAGAGTTTCGCTCAATGGTGAGGGGGGTTGAGGGGAGAAGACCTGGCTGGTTTAATATAAAAACAAATTTTAAAAGCAGCAAATCATATATACAGCATGCTGGTGACTTGTTACATTTTAGACACATGTGTTTTTGCCATGACAGGACCTTGCTTTCTAATTAATTTGCCAAAACAGTTCAGTGTAATCCAATCCAGGTACATAAAATGTACAATACATAATGTGGAAAAGTACTTTAACAGAGCTGTTCTGAAAAATCATTTGGTGTGATGGCGAACCAGCAGGAAACTGAAACAAATCTGAAGCAGGAAACAGAAATCTAAAACAGTGCTACAAAGTCCCAGTGGGACATCCTTTTCAGATGTGAAGTATTCCCACCACAAATCTTTGTCTTCATGCATTATATAATTCTGAGTGCTCTTCTGGGAACCAATAGTAGAGAAAGGAAAGAATCCTGAATCGTCCCAGAAATAAATTTATGCAATATCGTGTAGTATTTTTGAACTCTCATTGTTAAATATCAATCTCTCCATGTTGATGTTTCTAGCCTACATATTCAAGTGCAGGGACAGAAGGTGTAGAAAACTAAATTTGCTTGAAACAAGTGAACAAACTTATATTAATTATTGCTCTGAACATTTCTAGTCTTTGCTCTAAAAATACACAGGAAATGTTTACTTCTATATTCAACTGTACTATTACAATTCATTAACATTTAGTAGGAAATAGGCCTAATGTGCAGACTGTTAATGTGCCACTAACAGTATTGTGACAAAAGAAGAAAAAGTAAAGATGAAGGGATCACAAATATTTTTCTATTTAAAATTTAAATGTATCTGCCAATAATATAGTGTTATATAGTGCTGTGACAAAACTGCAGTCCTCAGGGCCTTGTATATATCACGGGGTGATATTATTTTTCTTGTTATTAATTACTGTTTCCCCCCTTTTTCCCTTTTTTGTTTATTCAAATATTGTGTTGTATGTATTTCTTTTGTTTTATTGTATATTGTGTGTTTTGCTTATTTTATTCTTACTTTGGAAAATTAATAAAAACATTTTTTTAAAAATCTATCTGCCAAAATATTTGACACTGAGGAGTTGTATATCAAGCCAGAAAATAGGAGCAAAATGTCTGGCTGCATCCTAATTTGAAGGAGGGAGATTGTGAACAAATATTTCTTACTGAACTCCATCTTAAAAAAAGGTTTCTTGATTTATTTCATAAGATAAGATAAATCTTTATTGACATTGTCCCCTTACAGGAACAACGAAATTTCTCGGTTGCTATATATCAACTCGAATAAGGCATACCCCTTAATTTAAAACAGCTACAGAAATAAATAAATAGCTCTCATCTTCTGCCCAGAAGGACTGCAATCACAGGATGTTTTCCATAATGAGTTTCCCCAATGCTCAGTTCTTTAATTGACAGTCTAGAACTTTCAAGTGGGAAGGTGTCACCCTTGCTCAAAATCAAGTCGTATCCGACTCTAGGGTTCAGTGCTCATCTCTGTTTATAGCTGAAAAGCCAGTGCTGTCTGCATTTGCAGACGTTTCCATGGACATGTGGCAGGCATGCCTAGACACCAAAGTGCAAGGAACATTGTGCATAAAGTAATGTACTAGGAATGACAGATCAGTTATGCTAACAGCCAGTCACCTCTTAACTAATTTCAAGCCAGGGACTTAAACCTTGAATATATACAAGAATACACCTTCTCTCACATGTTCTTTTTGAAAAACAGTATATATCAATATTGGGAAAACTAAATATTCTGCATATTCTACATTCCTTCTGCCCCCATTTAATCTTTTAATAAAGGCTTTATGAAGACTTTTTTTTACATGTAAAAAAATTCATTGTAGGGAAGGCTGTTGACATTGATTTCATTGGGATGTTGAACTTGCTGCAGATTTTAGCCTCAACTTTTCAAAACTAGCTAAGGTGACAAGCCCTATCATCAAAACTGGTTCATCAACTTGGATCATTACTTAAAACTCTAGACCTTTACATGCCCCAACATCAGCCTGTCTTGGCTTGCATTCTGCCTTACCACAGATGCCTTTTCTACAAAAATGTAGATTATAAAATGCACCTCATTCAATTCACAGTTCACATGTCATTAGATATGGCCATGGCTTTATAAATGGTGGTAGAATGCTCATGCTATCTCTATAATAAACAACTATGGTAGCATATAGGAGGCTTAGATAGAAATATGATTACAGTTTTTATAAGCTTTTCTCCAAGTATCTAAACAATTATTTTTATCCACCTTTCTTTTATTTTTATCCACCTTTCTTTCCTTTAGCATCAGATTACTAGTCATCACTAAAAAATCCTACTTGCATTCACACGGTTCATACTTCAACACTCATCACAAAACATGAAGGGTTGGCTCAATGTTTAGTGTGATCAAGAACTTGATCAGTCCAATATTGCTCCCTTAGTGAGGTTAGATCTGGGAAGCATAAAAGTGATTAAACATTTTAGTTAACAGCATCACAAAAATGAAATGAAATTATCATTTGTCAAGTTGTGGTCATAATGTAGTTTAGTTACATTTGGTTGCTGGGACAATGAATTGATTACAAGTAACCTGTTACAAATCACAAGTAACTTCCAAGCTTGTCAACCCTTACAGGAATTTTTTAAAAAAATTAAAAAGTCTGGGAAGTTTCCTTCTGATTCCTGAGATGTATTATTATGTGATTAAATTCATATTTTCAATAGCAAATAGAGGAAACTTCTAATATGCAATTGCAAATATATGTTGTTTTTGCTGAACACTGTGCAAGTTAGAATTTGGAGGAAGGAATCCCCCAGCATCATCTAGCCTTTTTCTATATGTACTCTCTGATAATATATTTTTTACTACAGCTGCAGATCTGCCCTTGACACGCAAGAGATAGCTGGATAGAATCATTTGTTTTCTTAGAATTTAGAAAAGCTGCAGGTAGCAGAGATTGGTAAACATGATAAATTACATCTCATTCATGCACAAGAGAAGAAACATGCAGATCGTTCTGAATTAAATTACATGTAGATACATTGAGGCAAATTTGCTGTTTTGTTCATTTACAATACCTCATGGATTTTTCAAAAGCGGCAATTTACTGTTAATTGAGCTAGAGGACCTTTCTCTTGTCTCTTCAAATACACATTTCTTTGCAGACCCATCTCCAAATTACTCTCAAATTTTAAGGCAACCTGTTTAAGTGCCATTAATAGCTGTTGGAAGATTCTATACTAAAACATGGTCCATACAACAAAGCTGATAGTACCTGTTGCCTGAAGAAAAACAACAGAGTGCAGTGGAGCCTCATACAACAATCATCCTGTATAACAACAAAATCGTATAACAATTAGGTTTTGAGAAAAAATGGTGTCCTGAATAACAATTTTCCCTATGGAAAAAATCTTACAACAATTTTTAAATGGGAAAAACCACATAGTCAAAAAAATTGTTGTATGATGCATCCCATAGAGAAAACCACTATATGATGCATGCATTGTATAGCAATTGTTTCATACAACAACGAGCCCCGTCGAATGGATTAAAATCGCTGTATGAGGTACCACTGTATTCTTAAAACTGCATAGATGAATACCGATTTCAAAAAATTCTGCTGGTTTTGAGAGGAGAAAAAGGGAGATGAGAAAATAAGGTTTTAGATGAGGCCCTGGGAGCTGTGGAGCTGGTGGCTGAGCTACACAGAGGCTGGTGGCAGGAGCCCTGGGGTGGCAGAGTTTTGGACAGACTGGGATTTTGGATCCGCGGTCCCATTTATGCCATGTACTTGGCCTCTGGGACGGATGTGAAGGACTGGTGGGAAGAAAGGTGGGGTATAAATTAAACGTGTATTGTATTGTAAGAACTGATGTTAAGAATTGGGGGTCGGACATTGCCCCCTGGCCAGCCTAGGCCTTGGACTCTCTGGCAGATGACTTGTGGGACTTTTTTAAATGAATGACTTTCTTCTTTCTTCTCAATGTTTTATGATGGTTGTGATTTATGATGCTGTGATCTATATGTGATTTCTATGATATTGTGATTTATTTATTATTATTGTATTGTATTTCATCATTTTATGATATGTATATTTTCTGATATGATATTTATAATGTGAGCCGCCCAGAGTCATGTTGTCAAGTGGGCAGCAAATGAATCCAAACAATAATAATAATAACCATTTGCAACTTTTGTTCTGCACTGAGAAATAGCTATTCATTACCTCCCTACCCATCAAATAAAGAGGTGGAACACATATTTGCTGTATAAGGCTTCAGCCGCATTTATTAAATGTGGAGAGGTTGATAGTGCAATTCCTGATACCAGAGCAAAAGAGTATTTTGCTATCAGAGGGCATAATGAAATTGGAGAGTGGAAACAGCATAGTTAAATGACAAATTCACTTGCTTTGCATTAAGGTTCAATCCTGCTCTAAGGTAGTGTTTGGGAAATGTTCACTAAAGTAAAATAGAACTTGTAATCCAGTTGCTTTCTGTACATGATTGCAGGGAGTGGTGCCATCTTGTCCTTTGCTGTAGCCATCAAAATATCGTGAATCAGGCCTGTTGTGTTCAATGAGCCAGCAGTACTTCACCTCATCTGTTTTCTCTAATGAAAGTTCCCGAGCCATCTTCTTTATAAGGTGGATCATATGTACAGCTCTAGGAAAACTATTTCCATGGAATAAAGGTAAAGACCACCCTTGCTTGAAAGCCAGTCATATCCAACTGTAGGGTACAGTGCTCATCTCCAAACAAAGCGCCAGTGCTGTCTGTGTCTGCAGATGTTTCTGTGGTCATTTGGTAGGCATAACTAGAGCACACTGAATGTTGTTACCTTCCCACTGAAGTAGTACCTATTTATCTACTTGCAATTCATGTCTCAAAATGCTGACCTGCTGGCTTTCCGGTCATCAAGCTCAACATCTTAACCACTAAGCCACCACAGTTCCTTTTCATGGAATAACAACCATATCCCCCCCCCCCCCGAAAGTGAGCACATGATTCAACCTCTAAATCTATGCAAATTTCATCTGGGCATTTATCCAGTTTTTATTCAGTGAGATTGATTTTGGAGTAAACATTCATAGTATCAGGTTGTGTGTCGTTTATTATTATTATTATTTCAGATCACTTCCACACATTTCCCTTTTCTACTTTCATATTAATTCAGCAATAGTTTTGAAAAATCCTTTAAAATATTTAGGCATGGACTTATATATAGTCCATGCCTAAATATATATATGATCTGAAATTGAGATACTGTATATGGATTTTCCCCCTTTCTAACCTAGTGTGGCAGTGAAATATTTGTAGTTCTTGCCTTATGTCTCCAAGATTCATAAATATCTATTCAAATACTAAATATATTTAAAAGAAGGTCTGAGGAAAATGCAGCCAAGAACTGAGAATGGAAAAGAGAGCACTGTATAATCAGAGAAGAGCGCAATCGAGTGGATACCTACGAAATTAACTTGGGTATTAGAGCCTCTGGATATTTTCTTGATCTGCTAATGTGCAGCACGAATGGAGAGATTCAAGCCATCAGGCTGAATTCAGACTGTGAGCATGCTCCATCCAGCCTCCATCCAGACTTCAGTCATGGTTTGCACCCTACTAAAATTCTCAAACAATGCAAAAAATGTGGGAGAATATGACTGTTGCAGGCTCCAGGACCTGGACTGCTGGAGCTTGACTTTTATTCTCCCTGTGATTCTCCCTTTGACATTTGACCACAGATATATGAACAAGTGACTGCCTCCTAGTCACCAATAGGGTACAACTGGTGATCGAGCCTTCTTGGGTCCAGTGGGGAGACACACAAGCAGAAAAATGAAAGGGCTTTGAATGGTCCCACTACCTTTCTCACTGCCCTTTCCTTCTTATTTTTCTTTTGCACTATGGCAGTGGTTCCCAATGTGGGGTCCATGTACCACAGGAGGACTTTAATTCCCAGAAGCCTAAGTCAGTACATTGGCTTATCAGTGCTTTGGGGAATTGACTTAGACTTCTGGGAATTGAAGTTCCAAATCCAAAAGTTAGAAAATACTGCACTATGGTCTCATCCCTTTAATTGACCTCAGGTTGTCTGACATCATTGCTCATCTTTCACGTTGAAAAGAATCATAAACCAAAAAGTTTCCTCTTAAAAACTAACATTTATTTATTTATTTATTTATTTATTTATTTATTTTATTTTGTTAAATTTCTATACTGCCCACTCAACCAAAGTCGACTCAGGGTGGTTCACAATCATAGATAAAACAGATAAAAACAGATAAAAGCATACAGAATTTAAAACCCACCCCCTAAAAAGGGGTGCAGATATCGATGGAACCATGGGGGAAGGCATACTCCTCTATATCAACCACCCAACGGAGGCCACCCCTCTGCCTGCACCCCAAACTTGGCCCGCCAGCCAGGTTTTTAGTTCTTTCCTAAAGGGCAACAACTCCGTCTGGAGGCGCAGTTCTACTGGCAGGAGGTTCCAAAGGGCCGGTGCGGACACAGAGAAGGCCCTCCTTCTTGTGCCAGAGAGGCAAGCCCCCCTGACTGATGGCACAATTAGAGATCCCCTCCAGTCCGCTCTGGTTGGATGGACAGACGTCCTTAGAGCAATGCGGTCTCTGAGGTAACCTGGCCCACTACCACATAGGGCTTTAAAGGTCAAAACCAGCACCTCGAATTGCACCCGGAGGCATACTGGTAACCAGTGCAACTCCTGAAGCAGTGGTGAGGCATGGGCATAACGCCCACACCCCATCACCACCCGGGCCGCAGCATTCTGGACCAGCTGCAGCCTCCAAATGGTCATCAGGGGCAGCCCCATGTAGAGGGTATTACAATAATCTAGTCTGGAGGTCACAAGTGTGTGAGTGACCATGAGCAAGGAGTCCCAGTCCATGAGCAGGCGCAACTGGCTAATCACCCAAAGTTGGCCGAAGGACCTCCTGGCCACAGCCGCCACCTGTTCTTCTAGCAGCAGCCACGAATCCAGGAGGACCCCCAAGTTGTGCACCGGGTCAGTCTGGGGCAAGATAGCCCCATCCAAAACCAAAGATGGTAGCTCCCGGGATAGCGCATGACCCCCTATCCATAGCCACTCAGTCTTGCTAGGATTCAGTTGCAGCCCATTCGCCCCCAACCAGACCCCAACAGCCTCCAGACATCTGGAAATTACTTCGACTGCATCATTGGGGTCCCCATGGGCCGAGATGTACAACTGTGTGTCATCCACGTACTGGTGGTACCACACCTTGTGGGAACGGATGATCTCACCCAGCGGCTTCATGTAGATGTTAAATAGGAGAGGAGAGAGTACTGAGCCCTGAGGCACCCCATATTTTAGGGGCCTAGGACTGGATCTCCCACCCCCTCCAACCACACCGACTGGGTCCAGCCCCTCAGAAATGAGGAAAACCAGGACCACACAGTACCCTGGATCCCCAATCCTTGGAGCCATTCCAGAAGGATACCTTGCTCAACTGTATCAAAGGCTGCTGAGAGGTCAAGAAGAGCAAGGACGGACGGATGACCACCATCCCGCTCTCGCCAGAGGTCATCCATCAGCCCGACCAATGCAGTCTCAGTACCATATCCAGGTCTGAATCCTGACTGGAAGGGGTCCAGATATTCTGCTTCATGCAGTACCCCCTGCAACTGATGCGCCACTGCCTTCTCCAGTACCTTCCCGGAAAGGAAAGGTTGGAGACAGGTCTGTAGTTGGTTAGGACTGCTGGATCAAGGGATTGCTTCTTCAGGAGGGGGCGCACCAAAGCATGTTTCAACGGTGCAGGAAACATCCTCTCCCAAAAAGACGCATAAATTATAGCCCCAACCCAGCCACCTGTCACCGTCTTAGAGGCTTTTACCAGCCAGGCGGGACAGGGATCCAATGGACAATTAGTGGCGCGAACCGCCACAAGGAGCCTGTCCACTTCATCTGGGGCAACTGGCTCAAACCAATCCCAGATAACACTGCAAGACTGTGCACTGGCTTCCCCCAGACCCACCCCATCCACACCAGGATTAAACCCTGAGCAAATCCGATCGATTTTCTCCACCAGATGGTCAGCAAAGTCCTCAGCCGATCACTGTCAACCAGGCATAGCCCCCCCCCCCCCACCAAGGAGGGACCTGGTCACCCGAAACAGGGTGGCTGGGCGATTATCAGCGGAGGCAATAAGGGTGGTGAAGCATTGCCTCCTTACCACCCCCATCTAGTTGGATACTTTAAAAGCCAGAACATCAGCCTGTCTACCTTAATTGGACTAGGACCTTTTATACGTACTTTACTCCCCAGCGGCTTTTAAAAACTTATTATTTCAATTTATACCCCACTCGTCCCACTGCCAGACCTGGACAGATGCACCTTCTGGCATGTTGGGAAGGTATGTGGCCCCTTTCAATCTGAATATTTGTGTTTGTACTTTCTAAGTGGGGTTGTGTGGCCCATTTGACTGGCTACTTGTTGCCTGGTTTGCCTAAACTCTTCTTTGGTCCCATGTTGCCTGAGTCAATTGTATACATCTGCTTGAGATATGAATAGGGTGGGCTTACTCAAAGAAATACATGGATGGCCACCCCTTGTGTGCTCTGAAGAGCCCAAAGTCCAGTTATTACATGTTATTTGGTCACAAATACCTGAGACCATCCCCTTCTATGGTAGGGGAAAAGGCCCTGCAAGTTCTTCCTGGTACCAGGTACTGGATGCCACAGCCTTGCACCCACCAGACCTGGATGTAAGATTATGAAAAGAAACATAGTTATTGACTAACCACCATAGTGGGTGATAACACTGGCTGCTACTCCCCCACCCCCACCCCACCCCACTCCACAGCCATTTCTGGCTACTCTCTGCACCATCAGGATCCCTTGAGCCTGAGGTGGGAGTACTCAGATTATAGAGCATGAGGATTTCCAATCTGTCCACAACTCCACCTAGGTTCATTTTGATGCCCATGATTCACTTCAGCAGATCTCCATCCTGGGCAAGGGATCCTACCCCTGTAACATGTCCCAGTCAACCCAATACCCAAAGCCCCAGTACTGCCATGATGCAAGAAGCAGGTAAAAGAATGCTTTCAAGCTGACTCAATCATGATGGTCTCTTTAACATGATCCAAGAGTGCTAGAACAATAAAGAAATCACCAAACTCTGCTCCCACTCAAAAAGATGGCAAGCTTTGGAGGCAGGCAGGTTTGAATAGCATCTGCTCCCTCTCCTCAAAGCTCACACTCAGAGATGCTATTGCATCTCCTGTCTCTGCTACCATTTCTACTCTGGCAGGGGAAGAATGCTCCCTCTTCTCCCCTAGCCTTTGCACAGTAGATACAAGAAGGCACCTTTCTCTCCTTTGTTTTTTCATTTCAATAGATTCTTGTTACAAGTGCTCTTCCAAGTGTATTGTGTGCAAGCTTCTTTTTAAAAAAATGGAATGAAAGAGAGAGTCCTGCTCTGATCCACAATTCCTTGTCATCATTATTGAGTAGCACTATGTAATCTAAGAGCATTTTATTAAGACATGCTGCTGCAAAGTCAAGAGATTCTGTTATATAGGCACTTAAAGATACATATTTAAAAATAGTTTCAGTTAATTATCTAAAGTAGTACTTAGATGGAAGGAAGGAACTGAATCTTATGGATGTATTTTTACAGTTTCATAATGACTTTGAGTAGCCTAAGCATCTTCCTTAGTGTCTCCATATATTGGAAACAATGACAACTTGCAGAAAATGCTTGAATCTGTATATTTAGTCATAAAAATAACTTGAAATACTACTTTTACTTTAACAAGGGATGCATAACCCCTTTCTTTTCTGTATTTACATGCCAGAATGGAAAGCCATAAAATTATTTCTCCATGCCCAGCAAGCAGCAGATGGGGTTTGTGGAGCTTCCAGCAAGAGGACAAGAAAGAAGTTAACCAAAGAAATTAACCAAAAGGGAGTGCAAAAGAACATTTTAATGTATATAATGCAAATTGTATGAAATAATGATAGCTGCTGGTTTGTTAATGTGGTCTTTTAAGGATCGGAAGCATTGGAAAGGATGTTTACATCTGTTTCAACCATCAGCCAATCACCCTCTGTTTGTTGTGGTGGAGTACTTTGCTGCTCAAAGGGAAAGTCATTGTGAAATTGCATGTTAGTTTTGTGTAGACACAATTTGTACAAATTACAGGGATATTGAGAAAGAAAAAGCACTCCTTATCTTTTCATCTCAACTTTAAACATGAATAATTTGTCAGGGCTTGAAAATCCGTCCATCATGACTTTCTTCTGTTTGCGGTATCTTGAATCAATCAGTATCAAGAAGTTGGCATACATTCTTTACTTTGATTCATCTACTTTGCAACAGACCACATCTTTATTTCTAATCAGAAATATCCCATAATGGGCCATATGTTCAAATTGGTGGAGAATGAGGTTGCCCTTAGCTTCTAGGGAGAATTACAAGGATTTGGTAAATATTCATGGGTGTGCTTTGTGCAGATAAATAGATCTCTTTGAATTGTGGTGCTGGAGAAGGCTTCTAAGAGTCCCCTGAACTGCAAGGAGACCAAATCTGTCTACCCTAAAGGAAATCAACCCTGACTCCTCCTTGGAAGGATAAATAGTGAAGCTGAAGCTCAAGTACTTTGGCCACCAAATGAGAAGAGAGGACTCACTGGAGAAGGTCCTGATGCTGGGAAAAATGGAAGACAAAAGGAGAAGGGCAGAGGATGAGATGGCTAGATGGCATTCTTGATGCAGTGGGCATAGATCTGGGCTGGCTATGGAGGATGGCAGATGACAGAGGAGCCTCATGTACTCAGGTTGAGGATCCCTGCTTTAGCATGTGTCAAGCCAGTGTGGACTCATTAATCACCAGCTAGAAGTGACTGAATATTATCCTGTTGCCTTCAACATGCATAACAAAGCAACAGGATTTCAGCCACAGTCTGGCTGTCTCCACTCATTTTATACATTCCAGTGTCTGGAGTGTAACTGAATCTGATCATTTCACACCCAACTGAAATTTTTACTAATTAAATCAATTTGGGCTGATTCAAATCAAAATTTGAGATTTGCCCTCAGTCGAGAGAGCCCTCTTATAAAATTTAAGATTTTCTTTCCTTTAAAAAATGCATTATAAATAAGGGTGAGGGAAGAATTTGTTCAATTTGCATTTTAATGCACTCTACTAGAATCTTGATCTCTCCAATTGATATGTCGATTGGAATATCTCAATGCAGTATGCAGTACTCACACTTTGCCAAGATAATGCATTTGGCAAAGTGTACAGAAGAGATGCACATCCTTGCTTCTCTCTTTGTTGCATTTAAAGACAAAGAACAACAAAACCCTATTAGAGGATGAGTTATTTTCAGCACTCTCGTCAAGAGAAGGCTGAGAACTTTGTGTAAATCAAGCAAAATTGTGCAAACAATGCTTTAATAAAAAAATAACATATATTGTACAAAACAGTGATGGTTGTTGCTTTGTTTGATGCATTTTTAAGAATTGGACATATCAGTGAAGGGCTATTCACATTTCTTTTTTAATAGTTAGCCAGGTCTTCTCTAGTTTCTGTCAGAGAGTAAACAAAACAAAACAAAAAGAGGAAAAAAAGTTATGGCACTTTAAAGACTAACTGCTATATTTTAATGTTAGCTTTCGTGGATTATGTCCACTTTGTCAGACAGTAGTTAAATAGAGCAATTAGTCTTTAAAGTGCTACAACTTTTTTCTTTTTGATTTGTTTTGTTTACTCCCTGATATGCTTGAAACACAGACTAACATGGCTACCATGTCAAAACTTTCAACTCTGGTTACTGTGTGATTGTGCTTGATGATTGTGCTTGGTGTCTGAATGCCACTAGATCTATGCAGAAATAATACAAATACATTGGATTCAGCCATGCCATTATGCAGGACCTGCAAAAATTTCCTACCCTTCATGTTATAGTGAGATAATACAGAGGATGCAAAAAAATTTGTATGCACATTGACTAAATTTTCCAATTTTATTGCTGTGCATGCCATCTCAATTTCTTCCTGAAGTACTGCCAATGTAGCCAGTTTTGAGTGAACATCATACTACATATTGCTACTGTAATTCAATTCAAATTCAAAAAGTAATACACAGCTAACATCTCTTAAAATGTACATGCATTTTATTGGCACCCTCTGTATATCATGTACTTGCCTCCTCTGAATCTCTGCCACTAAGCAGCTTGGAGAAAAGAGGAGCTTCCCCTCTTCTGACAAGGGAGAGGCAAGAGTGTAATATGAGCAGAGGATGTGTCTAGCATTGCTGCTTATTGACTTGGGAGTGGGACCTTAAATCTAGCTCTGCCTGGCTTCTGAATGGCTCACCTACCCTATAATTCAGAATGTTGACTGGGTTGCTTATGAAGCCAGATATGAATTTTGGCAACATTAGAAAAAAGATCTTGGGTGACTTTTGCAAGTCATTATGGGCTATTCTGGGGCAGTGTTTTAATTTAATTTAATTTAATTTTCACGCTTATATACCGCTCACTCAGGCGAACCCGACTCAGTGCGGTTTACATAGCGGACAATAATACAAAATATAGTAACATAACATACAATAAATACAGCAAAAAATCAATCACCAAAAGTACAATTACAAATCTCTGTCCGCAAAAATTACAGAAAAAAAAATATATATAATGTAATGTAATATATATATATATACTACAATATGCACTACATGTGCACTATAATACAATTTCTAACAATACATCAAATAAGGTACAATACAATAAAATCCTAAACATCAGTTAATCACATTTTAATGTGTTGTGATTAAACACGTCACAATTGGTTCATGCTCTCTTCTGTCAGTACCCACCCTGCCATTAAAATCTCCCATTACATGTCAGAGAAAGGTGGAAAGATAATATCAAATAAATATTACAAGAACCTTGCATCTCTCAAGACACCTGATGGGGTAAAAGAAGAAGACAATTGGTTATTATGGCATGTAGTGCTTTGTTAGGGTGGTAACAATGAATCCCTCAGGGCAACATTTGATGAGGAGGCCACCGAGTATGTGCCACCATTTGTGTGGATCAGGTGTGTAAGTAAGGAGCATTGTGAGGCATATAGAAACCCACAGGCTGCTCTTTCAGCAGTATGACCAATATCCATTTACGTAAATAAAGTTGGAAATGCTGGCGGGGATGCCTCCCCAATTGAGCTGCCCTGTATGAAACTGCCAAGGAACAGAACTGCACAGGGGGTAGGGACTCACCAGTCCAGGCAACAGAGGGGCCGAGGAGGACCTCCTGATCTAGTAGCAGGTTTCCATAGCACTGCCCTATGCCCTTCTGCCACAGTTTAATGGATTTATGTATTTATTTAAAATGTGGCCCAAGTTTTAATCCTACTTCATGTGTCCTGCCTCTTTATTTGCCAGGTCAGGGGGCAAAGTTAGAAGAAGATATTGAGACAGAGTTCTGTCTTTGCTGAGATAGTGGCCTTTAAAAAGAAAGGGGATCCTATGTCTGTGAGTAGGGACATACATGGGATATTTTGCTATGTTTCATTAGTTTGTTGGTTCCTTCAAAATGCTTGTATGTTATTGTTTAACTACGCTAGGAGCAGGAAAGCACCCCAGTTTTACTGACTGTGCTTTTGCATTATTCCTCTCCAGAAAAAGAGTATGTTGTACTTCTTCCTCTTCCTCTGTCTCTGTCTTTTCTTCTTCTTCTTCTGCTTCTACTTCTGTGTCAAGGCCAGATGTGAAACTGCCAAAATGAAGCTACAGTTCCATTCACCCGACCAAGTGTGACAAAGATTAGCCGGCACAACAAGGGTGCCATTGCTCCAGTTTTGTTTCAAAAATACCACAATGTTTGAGGTGGCTCTTTCTGTTTCATTCCTTTTTCCTTAATGTAATAAAGCTCAGCTACTTCTTCAGCATAATTCCAATCTGTTCAATGACTTTAGGGCTTGAGTTCTTGTTTATTGAGACTCCTGGTCACAGGGAAGGAAACATAATTCCCTCAAGATGAATGTTCCCCCTGCCTATTGTTCAGAACAAAAAGAGGGGCTGATGGCCGCTTCCCTAGCATGTATGTGAACAAGTGAGACAGTCACCTGGTCATGAAGAATTAGACTAGGGAAAAATCTTTATTGAAAATTTGCACAAATTACAGGGATTTTGATCAGAAAAAATAGCTTTGTCTTGCACTCATCTCAAAGCAAAGAATCTCATGGGGATTCAAAATCATAACCGAGGTTTCTTCTTTTTGTATGGACTGTCTAACTGACTAGAATGAACAATAATCCTTCAATTCCTAGTGTGAACAGATAACATATATTACAAAAGTGACAGAGAAAATGCATATGCATAGAACAGCATTTCCCAACCTTTGGGCCTTGAACTTCAATTCTCAAAAGCATTGATCAGCCAACATACTGACTTAGGCTGCTGGGAATTGAATTCCAAGGACCAAAGGTTGGGAAACATTGGGTTAAAGGAAATTGCTTCTTAAATTGTATGTATTAGGAGAAATACATTGACATTTTCATATAGTTTTTTTTAATGCAAACTGACACTTTTTTAAAAAAAACCTTAGAACATGGTTTTCTTGCATTTGTGTGTGTGTGTGTGTGTGTGTGTGTAATCCAAAATGTTCAGTTTCTAATTTAATATTTGCTAAAATGCAAAAAAAAAAACCCAACACCCAACATATAGAAACTCACAGGCTGCTCTTTCAGCAAATGCCTATCATTCTAAGATTAGAAAACCTAACAGAATTGTGTGAAGGGAACATGAATATCATAACACAGGAATAACACAAAGCATGTGGTGTGGAGGAGGAAGGGTGAAAACAGCTTGAAAATATAATGAACAAGAGGGAGATTGATGCATACAAAAACATCAAAAGGTATGCTGCTATAAGTACCTGCCACTCTCTGTCACAGAGAATTCTCCCCATCATCTCTACATGAAAGAAGGCTGAACCATGACAATGCTTGGAAATAAGATTTATACTTATCTTGGAGCTTCAAAGCAAACCCAACAAAAACACCTTGAAGCTCATGTAGACTCCAGGATGAAGGACCATTAAAAACTCTTAATAACATCCTAAGATGTAGACTCTTTGCTGTCCACAGACTGTCCAGTTCAGCTGAAATTTCTCCAATCTTTCAGTCATTCCAGTATGAAAACACATGTGCCTTTACTCAATAAACAATCTGTTAACATGTCAGTTCTATATGAAGCATCAATGGTGCTGATTAGAGAAAGCAAGACCCACAGATTTTTAGCACATACAATGGCCAGAATCCAATTGAATATTTATACTGGGGCTCCATCCACCCCCACCTGTGTTCAGGGTGATACCTCACTGCCTGAATCAAATGTGTGGCTGGAAGGTTGCTGGTCTCTCCTCCTTGTTTTTGAGCTAAAGGAGGGCTCCTCCCACCACCTGTGCACTTTATTGTATTTTATTATGTGCTTGCATCATCAAATCCCACCACCCCCACTTACCAGTCCATGAAAAAATTGTTTAGTATGAAACTGGTCTGTGGTGCAAAAAAGGTTGAAGACCCCTGCTTTATGTGGTTTGGATTGTAGAGGGGTGCTTGCTCATTAAGGCTTATGACATAATACAGTGAACTTCACTTTACAGATGGCTCTCTTATTGGAAAACTCGCTTCAGGAAAAGAAATCCATAGGAAATGATGGTCCGCTTCAAGGGAAAAAATAGCTATACAGAATTTTTTTTGGTGTTCCAATGCTTCCCATGGCAGTGGGAGGGTGTTTGGAGCATTTCCACCTTATTTTTGAATTTTTTGTTGTGTTTTGGCACCTCCAATGAGCTCCCGTCTTCATCCCAGCTCCTGCCAACCTAGCAGTTTGACAGCAAGAAATTGCAAGTAGATAAATAGGGACCACTTCAGTGGGAAGGTAACAGCGTTCCGTGCGCTCCTGTGTCTAGTCATGCCTGCCACATGACCACAGAAACGTCTGCAGAAGCAGACAGCGCTGGCTCTTCGGCTTAGAAACAGAGATGAGCACTGCACCCTAGAGTCTGATACGACTGGCTTTCGAGCAAGGGAAACCTTCCCTGCAATTATCAGGACTGGCCACTAGGTGACAATGTTGGAAATGTGCCAAATATGCATTGCGAACCATAAATATAACTTCCGGAACTCACTAAAAAGAGCTTTGAACAGAAAAACCCATGTTTCCTTGGCTCCTTTCTAACCTCCGGAATGGAAATATTGGTTTTCAATGCATTACTATGGGAAACCGCAGTTCGCTTTAAGGAACAATTGCTATAAGGAAAACACTGTGGAACTAATTAATTTTGTACAGCGGGGGTTTACTGTATTTATTTATTTATTTGCATTAGTATTGCCACCCACTCGGCAAGTGACTCTGTGTGTCTCACAAAAATCAGACATCACCTGTATATCTGTTTGTCTTTATACTATTATAAACAGCATTCCATGCACTTTGATTTTTAGGCATGCCTATCACATGTCCCTGGAAATGTCTGCAAATGTAGACAGCGTTGGCTCTTTGGGTATAAACAGAGATGAGTACTGAACCCTAGAGTCAGATATGACTGTCTTTCAAGCAAGGGTGACCTCTTTACCTTTATATGCATAGTTAGTTGCTGCAACTAATACCAGTATCAAATTAATACAGGAAGGAAGAAAATAATGTTCCATCTCAGCTGCACCTTCAGAAACCCTACCTCAAACATGACTTGCAGCTTTCTTAAAAGGAAGATCTCTGCAGAGTTTAAAGGTAAATGTCTCGCTTATTCAAAAGCCAGTTGCGTCAGAATATTATCATCTCCATTTGCAGCCAAAGAGCCAGTGCTGTCTACGTCTGCAAATCTTTACATCGTCCTGTGGCAGGCATGACTAGATACTGCAGTGCATGGAATGCTGTTACCTTTCCTGCCAAAGCAGTACCTATTTATCTAGTTGTAATTTCTTGCTTTTGAACTGCTAGGTTGGCAGAGCTGGGAAGATGATGGGAGCTCACTCAATCATGGAGCACTCAGGACTGGAACTACTGACCTGCTGACCTTCCAGTAATCAAGCTCAGTGTCTTAACTACTAAGCCACCACAGTCCCCTCTGCAGAGTTTACATACTAGTAAATATGTTTAGCATTATCATCAATAAGCAATAATTGACTTGATTAATTGGGTCAGTTTCTCAAGTTGCTAGCATGTTGATCTGGTGCTCTCTGAAATATGCATTATGATCTCTTGCAGTTTTGCTTTAATAGAAGTGAGAACCACATCATCCTTTTAAGCAGAAAATGTAAGCTTGCTTCTACTTTGAGTAAAGAATGCCGAGAGCTATGGCATTCAACATGATGGTAGCTGTGAATTTCTTTGATGTTAAGGTTTTTATCACAATATATTTTTTGCTACTTCATTATTAGAAGGCATCATTTCAAGAAAATGGGTTGTGGCTTGAAAAAGACTTTATTTACTACTGCAAACACTAAAAATCATGCATTTGCAGGAAATTATTTATTTGAAAAATAGTATGTGAGAAAGAAATCCTCACATCTTTGTTGATAAACATGTGCTAGAATCTCATATAATTTGTTCTGTCTCTGTATGTGTCATTTTCTTCTTGTGTGTATAATAAACCTTCCCTCGGTGAGTACCCAGTGAAATCAATAACTTGCCAACATCATACACTGATTGTTTCGTAAGGCTATCTGGCACTTTGCTCTTGTAAGGCAGATGCTCTATTATATCATGCTAGCTTCAGGAAACATTTGTTTGTTGCATGATAAGAGGGGAAAATAGAAAAAATAACTTTGGATGCAAAGCAAGCTAAATATTCATGTGGAAGAAAAGATGAAATATACACATTTGATGTGAAAATGATTCCATTGTTGTTTCACAGAGGGTTTTTCATATCCAAAATCATTTAAGAGCC
Source organism: Bradypodion ventrale (assembly GCA_035047345.1). Lineage (NCBI taxonomy): Eukaryota > Metazoa > Chordata > Lepidosauria > Squamata > Chamaeleonidae > Bradypodion > Bradypodion ventrale. The sequence continues at coordinate 53,803,593 of JAWDJE010000003.1, forward strand.
TTTGGAGGACAATTTTAATGGAAAACAAGCTTCCCCATTCCAAAAAGAATATTAATGTTCCTGACTAGCAACAGGGAATGTACAGATAAATGCAGCGTTCCTTAGCAGCAGACCAACTTCATCTGCATACTTTGATTTAAAGAGACAAAAATGGTGACCTCTGCACATCTGGCTGCCCTGTAATCTGGATGAATGAATGAATTTACCTCTAACTGATCAAAAAGAGAAGGCTTGAGGGAGGGATGCTCTAGAGTTCCCACTCAGAGGCCTGGGGAGGGTGTGATGCCAGTTTAAAGACCTGCCTATTCTTGGTTGTTTCTCCTTTCCTATGCCAAAAAACACACCTAACATATCTTGAGGCTGGGTGGGGAAAATGATGGAGACAATAGACATCTCATGGACCCAACTGGGACATCTGTTCAAGTTCACACTAGAATGTTTTCAGGGGAAGGTTCAAATTTCAGCTTAGCCTGTTTTAAAATCTTAATTTCCAGCATCTAGCCATGGTGTTGTTGTTGTTGTTTTTTTGGGGTGGTGGTGGTGTTAAGAGGTCTTGTGAGCAGATTTACTGCTCTTTAAAACTGCAGTGGCTCAAGTCGCTAAGACGCTGACTGGGAAGCGGAAGGTCAGCAGTTCGATTCCCGAGTACTGCAGGACGGAAATGAGCTCCCGTCTTCATCCCAGCTCCTGCCAACCTAGCAGTTCGAAAGCAAGAAATTGCAAGTAGATAAATAGGGACCACTTCGGTGGGAAGGTAACAGCGTTCCGTGCGCTCCGGTGTTTAGTCATGCCTGCCACATGACCATGGAAATGTCTGCAGAAGCAGACAGCGCTGGCTCTTCGGCTTAGAAACAGAGATGAGCACTGCACCCTAGAGTCGGATACGACTGGCTTTCGAGCAAGGGAAACCTTTACCTTTAAAACCAGAAAACAGAATCACTAACCACTGGAGGGGCATCCTCCAGACCTCAAGCATCTTTCTGAAGCAGATTACATCTAAGTGCTCAGGAATTCAAGCTCAAATCCACAGGCAAAATATGGGAGTTTGTATATTGGAACTTCTGACTCTAATTTTGCTTCATAATTCCTGCCACATCCCCAATAGCAACTAATGACTTCTTTAGCTCTTGGAGGACAGATTAGATATTTTAAATTCAATGGTGGGGAGGATCATTTATCCACAAGTATACAACATTTGACTCTGTTATGATATGCTTTACATAAATTCACGCCAATGGCATTTCCCCCCAAAAAAAATTCAGGGGTGAAAATGTATACTTGGATACAAGTAGCAGCCAAAGACGAAGACAATGATGTACATACCAAAGGGGCCATGGTGGCTTAGTGGTTAAGATGCTAAGCTTAACAACTGGAGGATTGTCAGGTCAGCAGTCTGAGACCCAATAATGTGTAATAGAACAAGCTCCTGCCGTCGTCTGTCCCAGCTCCTGCCAACCTAGCAGTTTGAAAGCAAGAACTTGCAAATAGATAAATTGGTACTGCTTTGGCAGAAAAGTTAACAGTGTTCCATGTGCTCTGAGATCTAGGCATGCCTGCCACCAGGTCCACCATCAGGGCAGTACTACCAGTACTGCTGTATAGGGCCCGGAGCTGACAGGGCCCCTGCCGCCGGCGACCATAACTATGTGTGTGTGGGGGGAGAGAGGGCAATAGGATTGCTCAGTATGGGGCCCAGAAATTTCTGATGGCGGCCCTGCCTGCCACATGACCATGGAAACAGCTGAGATGCAGACAATGCTGGCTCTTTGGCTGTAAATGGAGATGATCACCGACCCCCTAGAGTCAGATACAGCTGGCTTTCAAGCAAGGGAGACCTTTACCTATGTACATACCAATACAGGCTAGATGGAAAGACCATAAGATTGCTTCCACCATCAATTTTTCAGTCCATTTAATAATTTTGTCAAATTCATCATTTTGTGACTTAGACTTTAGAAATCAACAGTTTCTATTTAGCACTGTTCAAAGAAACTTTGAGAAATATTTTGAGAAATGACTGCCTGTCGGCTTTATTTAGTTGTCTCTCCCCATATTTTCTTATTTATTTAATCAGACTAACTTCCCCTCCCATGAGAGGCACATCCACATTTAGCAGCTGTTTATGGAGTGTGATTTCATTTAAGAAGAAGGAACTCTGCTTTTTCTTCTTCCATTGTTTCCACATTTTCTGGCTTATAGCAGTGTCACCTAGCATATGACATTTGGTCACGCTTGTTGACACAGACATCCTTGGGATGTCTTACATGACAGGACAGTGAGCCAATAAATACAGAAGGATAAATGGAAGGGGAAATAAATGGGTTTCATTTTCCATCTCTCCAACATTTGCCAGGTGTTTTCTTTCCCTGATGGGAATGAACATTCCAATGTCCCCTTTCATTGCCAGACAAAGCCAGTGGGTGAGTTATTGCAATTTGATCACAAAGTTTAAAAACATGAACAACACTTTTTTGGGGGGATGAATCTTGGGTTAAGAAAATATTTATGTAGTCTTCAGTACATGCAGTGAAGGAGCAAATTATAACAGCTGCTCATGACAAGGACAGTGTTATAGTGCAAAATCTAACAATGTAAAGAACAGAATGAACACTCTTCTGGATCTGACCAAAAGACTATCTAGCCAACAAATTGCCTTAGCAGAGGTCTATGGCAGGGATTCTGAACCTGTGGCCCATGGGCAGGATGCGGCCTGTGGTACCATTTCATTTGAACTCCCCCCCCCCCCAACCGCCTCCACCACACCAGGAAGTGCCATGTGGTGGAGGAAGAGCAAAATGGCTGCCTGGCCCCCAAAGCTGTCTGGATGAGCATGACCCAGCCCCCAGCTTTAAAAAGGTTGAGAACTCCTGGTCTGTGGGAAGCTTACAAGAAGGACATGTTACCCCTTGTCAATAAGATGCCATTTTCATAGCCACATATTTACCAACCGGGTACCATTCTTTTTTTGTTCTATCAGTAACCACATCCCAGTTCCATATCAGAAAATAAAAGACCTCTTCTCCATACTATAGCGTATACATCAGAAATCAACCGTTGTCTGAACCACATTTCTTTGAGTACAATGAACAATAAATCAAAATCCAGGGTTTACAATAATTTATGAAACACAAAAAACTGATTATATGTTCATAGGCTTTATCATTATTTATTAAAGAAAAAATGGCTTCATAAATCTTTGTCCATAGTCAATGTATATTTGCAATATGATGTCCAGAGCAGGGGTTCCCAACCTAAGGCCCGTGGGCTGGATCTGGTCCATGACAGCATTTCATGTGGCCCCCACCCCTCCAAGGGCATTCAAGAAACAAAATGGCCACCCTTCTGAAGCTGTTGGGACAAAATGAGCACCCCCATTGTGCAGGCAGGGCAAAATGGCCATTCAGCCCTGAAAGCTGACTGAGAGAGTGTCACCCGGCCCCTGGCTTGAAAAGGTTGGGAATCACTGATTTAGAGCCTCAGGCTTCTCAGAATCCAGGTTCAATATCTAGCACTGCTACCTCCATATAGAATAAAAGTCTTTGTTTTAAAATCTTGAATTTAACTTTGCTTGCATGGGAAGCTAATACCATGGCCCTATAGTTAATTTCATATTTGGTACAGTTATGTTCAATCTTTAATATCTTTGAAGAGGGAGGTTGAAATTTATTTTACAGTTTTCTAGCCTATGAGTTATTATTTTATTTTACAAATTTGCACATTTATTGACTTGCACATGTTAAGTTTTTGATAGCTTCAGTCTCTATCTTGAAGTAGTTCTCCTGGTACCCCCTTGGCTCCTAGTGATATATTTTTTCTGAATAATTTTCACTTGCTTCATCAAAGGAAATATTTGCCTTTAATACTAGGAGGAGACATATACCTATCATGAGAAGGAACCACTGGTAGCCTTCTTCAACATGAATCTGAAACTTTTAAAGATAGTATTGTTACTATTAGTTACTATATCAATACAATCTTTAATGCCTTAAAAATTCAGAGAACCTAAAAACAATTAAGATAGTAGAACATATTTTAATTATTTTTAATGACCCTTGGCATCCTTTGGATAAGAGCCTCAAGTATGCTGGCTCAGATCCAGGAGGATCTTGTCAGGTGATGTATGGGTATGTCATGACCTGACAAAAATTATGATGATCTTGTTCAAATCCCTGGTAATGTCACTCCTGTATTTAAGTGGCCTGTAAATACAACAAAAAAAAATGAATCTGCCATTGGCATAAACTGAATGTCCAAAAGACTTCTTTACAATAATTGATTTTCTAAATATTTGTAAAGAATGCAGCAAAAAGTAACCACATACAATATGCACTGGTAATAAATGGTAGCAATGCACTGATAGTAAATGGTAGCAAAGTTAATAAATTTTATAGATAGCTTGCTTAAGAGATATACATTATGATGACTTTTATTCTCTAAGCCAATTCCAGCCACCGCTTCCACCACTACCGCCTCACTCCTTGTCTCCTCCACTTGGCTTCGCGTGTCCTTAACGGTGCTCTGTAGTCTGGCTCCTCAACAGTCTGAGGGAGTGTGACGCAGGTCCCAGATTAAAAAGGTTGAGGACCCCTGTTCTAAGCCGCTGTCCATAATACCTTTTTAAACAACAAAATGGAAGATTTTGCACAAGTCATGATTCTCCATTATAATGCTGTCTCTTATCTCCAGCATCTTCTCAAGGCCCTTCACATCTCTAACATAAAAGCTACTGTTTCATTTCTGCTGTTAGGGGCTTTCTCCACCAGATGCTAAAAAGGTTTATTGCTTTGGAGTTTTGTGTTGTTGACTTGTGAATGGATATAATCTAAGTTGTACTTCTGACAGCATTATGTCTTGATTCTGTCATTTTGTCTTGCTGTGAAAGGTCCTTCTGTTCCATCAGAAGTCCTCCCAAAATCAATTAGCTCTTTCTTTTCTAGTTTGTCCTTGAAGGGCTGGGAAGCCATCTGGGGATGGTCTAAGGCAGGGTCACACAACCTTGGGGCCCCAGATGTTGAACATCAATTCCCAGAAGCCCTGATCAGCAGGTGTGCTGACTTGGGCTTGTGATAATTGAAGTCCAAGAGCACCTGTAGGCCTAAGGTTGAGAGACCCTGGTCTAAGGGATATATGAAATAATGTCATGGCTGTACCTCAGATAAACACCCAGTGCTTGGTTCACCTTGCCTCATTTTCCACCTTCTCCAGTTGTTTGAATTATATCAATTCTTTTCCCCAAAATCAGAAGTAAAATCAGCTAGTGAAGGTTGCCACTATGTCTAAAGACAGAGTGAGTCATGAATTGGGGATTGCCTGGGGTGCAGTCTGACAGCTAATGCTGTTTCAGTCCTGACCAAGATCTTGAACTTGACAACAGAGATGTTTGAGAGGACTGAGACAGGACTTGAAAGCATAAAAGTAATAATGTCATGGTAAAGGAATGGGCACAAGATTACCCACTCAGATAATCACCCACAAATATTCTCAGCACTCCTGGCATGCCAAGAATTCTTCATCATTGTAGGTTACTGGTGTGACATGAAAACTGCATTATACTTTATCCAAGAGGATAACATCCCATTACTTAAAATAATGTGTGTAATTACTGGCTTAATTGAGCTCTAGCTTTAAGTTGGCCCATGTGGCAAATAATTAAACACAAAAACGGTATGTCAATATATAACTTTATCTGATACTTTTAATAGTAATTGAATTGGCAGTGGAAAATACTCCTCTAATGTAAACAAAATGCATATAAAATGTCTTCTCCTAACCTTTGAAAATGGAAAGTTCAATGCACAGATGTAAGTGCACCTGGTTTATGCTGTGGAATCAAAAGCATAACCATCTCTTATACAGTTTCAGTGCATTAACATGAAATAATATGGCAAACCCTTGCAGCTGTTTATAATGCAGAAACCATTGTCAGTATCTTAATTAGGAACTCATCCTTTGTAATTCCATCTCCCTTTTTCTGTGAAAGATTTGATCACGCTTCCTATTGTTTCAGAGAAAAATTGTTTTCCCAAATCAGCTCCCCCATTGTTTCCTTCTCATCCTTCATTACATTATTATTCATCAATATTCATGATACTAATATCTACAAATGGAACTAGGCTCTTAGATGAAAGCCTATTTAGAACCACTCCGTGAGGAAGAGGCAGCATGGAGATAGTCGAATTAAAACAACAAGGGCCTAAAAATAACAACAAAGAGATGGTACAGAATTGCATGGTTGTGTGACTATGTGGAACAGGTGCAAATTAGTATTATTATGTAGACATGCTTTATTGCTGGGCCAATAAGAAACCCATTGTTCCTACCAATCATGGCTTTCACCTCAGTCCAGTTGATTAACATTTGAAATCTGTTTGACTTATGAGCACATTTAACAAGTGCCAAAGTACTAAAATGCTCAATATACATTAGAGTAAGTTTGCATGATTTGGCCATGAAATATGAATGGTGTTTATTTGGTGTGCAGTAAAGTACCATGATGAACTGCAAACTGACAAGGAAGAATGAAAATCATTCAATATACAAGGGCGTAAAAACAGGCAGTGGGTAAATTTTCCAGAACATGTTGTTATGAGTGCTTGCAGAATTGCAGTTGCAAGTAGAGATCAAAAGATTTTCATTTCAAACTTATTCCAATGGTTTACATACTATTTCCCTGAGTAAATTACTTCATTCATTGAGAATGTAGCTTAATAAGATATAAACTCTAGGTTATAGTATGGACCAAATTAGAGCAAGCAAGAAAGGAAGCTGAGGTATCAACAAAATTCTTGGTATCAGGAGACGTGCATATACACAGAGTGTTGAGTACTGGAATATAGAAAAATAAAAAGGGAGGAGCTGGTTTACCAGCCTCATTTGATTTGGACTACAGCTCCCAGCTGATGGAAGAAGTAGCCCAAAACCCATGTGGAAGGCACTAGGTTGAAGATGGCTCCTTCAGAGCTTAAAGTATTCTGAAGAAGGCACATGAGTTAGTCAGTATTCAGACCTGACTATAACTCTGGAATGCTCTTGGTTTACCCTTGTTGTCATGGACCATGAAGTCACCTCTGACTTAAGGAACTGAAGGAGTGAGTGATCTCCAAAATGTGCTGGTCAGCTCTTGCAAATGCAAAGTTGTAGCTTCCTTTATGGAGTCAGTGTTCTTGGTAAAATGTGAGAAAGTACTTCAACAGGACCTGCCTAATAAAGTTTATGATAATGATTTTGATTGATCTGCAACACATACATTACCCAAATCTACCCCTTTACCATCACTCTTGTATTTCTGTGTTTCTCTCCTGTGTTCCTTTAGACAGATCTTCCTATGATTAAAAACAATATAGGAACTCAAACTATAGATGCCTATTCCAATGTTCAACATGGACTCATTGCAGGCTCACCCCCCAAAAAAGGACTCAGACACTGGTGAAAGTGGATAACGGCATTGGGCCACATTTATTGATTCATGCCCTAACGTAGCCGCGATCAACGCGACGCCTATCTTAAGGAAATGGTGCCAAAACGGGCACCAAACCGCGAAACGCGGCACCAGTCACCCTCAGGGACCATACTAAGGTAAGGGTAGACCCATCCCGGTGGCAGAAAACAGGCTGGGGCGCGCAGCAGGCACTGTCAAAAATTCAGGTAGGGCACCAACCGGACAGATGTCTCAAAAACTTCGCAGCAGTATGCACCACTGCCTGCACCGTGCTGAATAACCCGTGAGGACCGCATCCCCACTCTAGCCCACTCATGTGTGAAAGAGACATCTTCGAGTTCCAGTGCCCTACGAGACACATCCGCCTTACACCGGTGGCACCAACTCTGGCACCCACTCACTGATGCGGAGCGCTCCAATAAGGCTACCGTGGTAGCTGCGTGGCCAAGAGCCACCTCACACCTATCTGAACATAAGCAATGCCAGCCTCGTGCAAGGTGGGTATAAACTCTGGGAACAGGGGTGACGCGCGTAAGGGCGGCGGACACGTTCCCATGTCCAACCCTCCCAAACACGACGCCTGAATGCAGAGTGATACGCCTTACGCGTGCGAGGTGCCAACGACATGTCCGGTTCCCCTCTCCTAGCCAAACGTCCAACCCTAGGCCAAAAGTGGCGAGTGGAATCCCTCTGCTTCCAGAGTACGGCACGGAATCAGGTGATTTGCGGTGGTGGAGAGGGCAGAATGTTATTATAAATACCCATAACATGTCTGGCCTAGAACAGCACATTTAGGCGTAGGCTTCTCAAGAGAATAGACGGACTAATGTCATGACCTTGGGGGATTTGCATGTCTGGGTGTTGACAATGTTCACCACTGCCGCATTGTCACACCGAAATTGGACCACTGAGTAGGCCCACCCCTTGCACCATACCATCAGTGCTCTCCAAATGGGGAAAAACGCAAGGAAGGTAAGATCGCGGGGCGATCCATGGACCCACCCTTGGAGTAAACCCCATAAGTCCAGGCGCCGGAAGTATTTGACCATACTAGATATCTAGGGCAGACCACTAGGTCTGATCTCCCATAAGAGACCCCTCTAAACCCAGGAGTAATTTGAGCCAGAGCAAACAAATTAAGGGGGGCAATGAATTAACTACAATTCCCAAGGGCACACTCGATGTTAGGCAATCAATGCCAAAATCGCCATGGACATCCAAGCCACCGTATCAATGGTTAACCTGGATGCCCGCGTGACAGAGGAGGGCAACCAGAATGATTAGGGGACTGGAACACCTTCCTTACCATCTGAGGCTGCAACGGTTGGGCCTTTTCACTCTTGAGCGACGGCGTCTAAGAGGTGACCTGATTGAAGTTTATAAAATCATGCACGGTGTAGACAAAGTAGATAAGGAAAAACTGTTTTCCCTATCGCACAACACTAGAACTAGGGGACACTCCATGAAACTTTTGGGTACTAGTTCTCAAACAAATAAGAGAAAGTACTTTTTCACCCAGAGGATTACTGGTCTATGGAACTCCCTGCCAGAAGAAGTGGTGACAGCTGTCAGTCTTGACAGCTTTAAGAAAGGATTAGACAAGTTCATGGAGGACAAGGCTATCAATGGCTATAATTATGGCTACCTAAGGACAACCTCCGGGTTGGAGAGATAGGCAGGATATCTCTCAATGCCATTTCCAGGGAATCCTAAGCAGGTGAGGGCATCTCCTTGGGAATACCCTGAAGGAAATGGTGAGCCACTGTGTGAGACAGAATGCTGGACTGGATGGGCTGTGGCCTGTTCCAGCAAGGCTGTTCTTATGTTCTTATGTTCTTATGACAGCATCGAGGCAGAAATGTGATGTTGGAACATGGGACCTCGGTCTATTCAGGCACCAAGGAGACACCCAGTTCCCACCTGAGTGTCTGAATCGTGATGAGGAGACGCGTACACGTGTCCAAGCCCCGTTTAACCTCAGACCCAAAAGTTGTTGAGGTAATGGGCTGGAGACCGAGATCCCAACCCGTGAGCAAATGCCCACTGAATGAAAGTCCCACCTCGTTCGGGTGCTGAACCTGAATTAATGCATTCAGAAAGGAATTGGCCTTATCTAATTAAAATTCCCCTCCAAACCTAAAAACCCGATAGGTCTAAAACCTTGGGGTGCACTGGCAAAAAGCTGGAAGCCGAGTGCATATCACACTGTGCCAAAACAGCACCAGCATTGCGTGAGCCCGCCACCCATGGTAGCCGAGGCAACTACGAGTACCTGACCAAACAAGGTCATCAGGAAAGTCATCCCTGAATGGAGCACCCACAGGGCAAGCTGAATGGAGGATTATATTACATTCACCCTTTTCCTAGCTCAGTATGAGCTTCATGGGGGATACCTTCGACTAAGGAAAGGTGGTTCCCAGGAGGGCCCCCGCTACTCTCATAGCCCCCCAACTTCCATAACTGTGGACAGCAGAGCCCCCTCTCCATGACCCAGGAAGGGAACCAGATAGTCGCATCCTGGGGCCCCCAACACCCCCGAATGGATACAAAAGCCCCATTGAAAACCCTCCAGCAGGTCTCCTGCCCCATCCCTTCTTGGATGAACTGAATGACATCCCTCCAGGCTGACCATAATTGGGGCGGGGGGGCATGACAAAGTTAGTTGCTTCAGACGGAGCTCTGTTTGCCCCTGTGCACCCCCTTTTAAGTCGGTAACGACCGTGGTGCTTAGTACACACATCGTCAGCTGAGCAGGCCGAACACAGTAGGTGGGCCGGAACCCCCCACCCGACCAGTTTGCGTGGAGCCAGTGTCTGAACAGCCTGCTGCTCAGCATGACCACCATGGTACCCATCACCAGGCACCAGTCTCGTGGGAATGATGTGCACGAGCACATTTGCTGACAGGACTCATCCCACCTCCCCTCGGGATAGAGAGCCCCCCTCGTCCACATTCCTCACCATGAGCCAACCGTCATGGGCCCATCCGATCGACATCAGGATGGCCCAAACAGGGCAAGCCCTGCGGCATACCACCATACGTACAAGGTATGCCGACAACCAGTTGGCCCTAAGGTGCGCGGTGGCTAATGACGATGGGACATCTCTTTGTCTCAGCCGTCCTGTCCTTCTCTCCCCTCACAGTGGGCTCGCAGTTAAATGGGAGAATATCCACATGTCCCCCTTCTGCCCTTACCCCTCATGGCCTGCGGCCAATAATCAACCGGGGCAAGTAATAGCCGTCCATCGGCAAAGCCCTTGACGGCACGTTCTGTATAAAGGGGGCCTACGCAGCAGGATCTAGACAGCCCCTGTGATGCCCAGCACTGTCCCGGGGGCGGACACCCCAGTGCGTGGTGGCTTACTACGGCGGGACCACACAATGTCTCTGTCCTCCTGTCCGTACCTCCTATCCTTATTTGGGTCTCGGTTCATAGGGAGAATATATATCCACGCATTCCCCCCCACCAAATCTGTCCCTTCCTGATCTGGGCCAGATGATCACCAGGGGACAATGAATAACCAATCATCGGCAAGGCCGTTGCCGGTACATGATGTACACCGGGCATACGCAGCGGGAGCTGGACAGCCCATGCGATGACACGTACTGCCCCGGGGCAGAAACCCCCACCCCCAAGGTGTGCCATAATGCAACCAAGGGGCACTGGGATAGGATGGCAAGTGATGCCCCACTAGCCTCTAATTGGCAAGGAGAAGAGCACTGAACCACACCGCTGCAAGTGGACTGTGATTTGGGTGTATTCAACTTGACCCAATACTCACTAGTTGCACCCCCGTGAGCCGCCCCCACTGGGGGTTCCGGCACACAGTGGGCGTCGGAGCTCGCGACTGAAATCGAGCTCTAGGACGACCTCCAACGCACTCCAATCACTGTTCCGGACAAACAGGGAGCTGCGAGACAGCGGCAGGCACAGGCTGGACTGTCTCAATAAGCTCGACCCGGCCGGCCGCCTGTTGCAGAGTGGCAGCGGTCGAAGTAGCCGGCGGACACAAAGGGGGCCCGGTAGATAGGAAAAGGAGCCCCACCCACTGGATTGCTAAGGATGCCTCCAGTACAGCCAAACGTGCTAATCAGGCACCCCCTGCCACAGTAAACCCCCAGTAGGTGGGCCAGGTGGGCCGGATGGCCCGATAGGAATTGTGCCAGAGGCCCTGAATTGAGAGCCTGTGCCAGAATAAGCCATGCCCCAAAATTCCAGCTCCTAATGGGAAAAACCATGCTGTAAGCCAGCACCAGGCCCTCCCCCCAATTGTCCCGGCCATGGCCGGCAACCGTGGGCCGAGGGCCGCATCCTCCTAAGGGCCGGCCTGAGGGTCAAAACGGAACGGCACGGGAGCTCATCCTGTCCTGCGTGCGCAGAAATTGAAACACTGACCTTAAACAACCCAGTCAACTTCTGAGGCACTGGAGACACTGCAGTCCTACTTAAAGTTTGGGCACCCCTGAGTTAGGAAAAGGAGTGAGTGATGGAGCAAACTTCTCCGCTCCATCGCATTCTGAAGCCAATAGGCTAGAAAGCCAAAAGGAAGCCTCGAACAGAGGCTAGCAAACTCAAGCCTCTTGCAAAGAGGCAGAAGGGAATAAAGCGATGGAGAAAACTTCTCCTCTCCTTCGCTTATTTTTTTTTACACTCACCAGCTAACTCAAGGAGCATAGAAGGGGATCAGCACCCGCTGACTGGAAAGCTGGAGACCGAGAGCCTTTTGCAATGCTCAGGAATCAAACTCCGACCCTCCAGGCAGCGAGTTCGGCATCTTAATCCCCTGAGCCACTGCGGTCCGACAGAGCGACGGAGAAAAACTTCTCCTCTCCGTCGCTTTCGCAAAATGGCAGCTCGGCTGCCTCGTGGCCACCCCTTTTAAAGGGTGCTGCCCATGCCCCCTAACTACCCGGATGTCCAAGTCCGGTGGGGGGGCCCGTAAAGAGCGCGGCAGCCATTTTGGCGCCGCGCTTGCAATCTATAATAGTAGCATAATGAAAGTCAAGCATAAAAGAGGGGGTGTTTTCTGCTGCTGTCAAACTGCCACTAATGAAAATGGATGTGTGGCACCAAAATGGCCACCGCACGCTTTGCTGGCCCCGCCCCTGAGGCACGGGCACAGCAGCAAGGCTCGGGGGCGTGGCCAGCCTCCCTTTATAAGGGGTGGCTGAGCCAACGGTCCCCCCTCCTTTCATTTGGCTGGCCCCGGGCGCGATTGCTGCCCTTTGCCAGCCCTCCGTTGCTGACTCGCCTGGCTTGGCTACAGGCCCGGTGAGCCGCGTGCTTTTTGGTTGCTGCGGCCGACTGCCGTGTACTTCTACCCCGAGCCGTCCGGCTTGGAACCCCCTCTTTTGCCGCCATGCTGACTTGCGGCGCGGCCGCCTTCAGCGCTCGGCCTTGCCCGGGTGTGGGCTTTGCTGGGTGCTCCGCCCTCCTTCCTTGCCACGGCGGAAGGCGGCTCCGCTCGGCGGCGCGTACCTTGCCCAGGAACGGGCCTGTGCTTCCGTGCCACCACCCGTTTCTGCCTGCATGGTGCCCAAAAAGAGGCACCAGCCGGTGGCCCACGCTGGAGCGCGGCGCATGCGCACCCCTGTGAGACCCATGCCTTCCTCCTCTGCTGCCCCAGTGCCTCTCCCAGCATCACCACCCACCCGCAGCCAACGCAGGGCGCCATTCCATGTCACCCCGGGTGGTGAGCTGCGCTTGCACCGGTGGACCCGGCATCTTCTGGAGCCCCCGCTCAGTGGGCTACGCATGTTGCCTTGTCCGGCCCTCCTGTGGAGGTGACGCCCTCTACCTCGGACGCCCTGGCGGCTGCCCTGGCGTCCGTTGTGGGCCGGTTCATGGCCCTTGAGAGGGCCTTAGGCATTCCTCCGGGGACCGCGGCCCCATGGCCCAGTGCCACCCTGGGCGGTGGCTGGGGATCCCATGACCAGTCTGCGGTTGAGCAGTGCTCAGCCAGGCTGGAGGCCACGCTGTTGGCCCAGCCTGATCCGAGTGCTCCTGCAGCTGGCCCTCAGGCTGACCAACGGGCACCAGGGCCTTCCCTGGTGCCTGGCACAGCATCAGGGGTGGGGGCCATGAGCTCAACCTCGCTCATGACCTCCGACGCTCTGTTCCGGTTGGAACCCCTGGTGGGGGCAACCAGGGGGGTAGCAGCTGGTGAGTATGCTGGTCAAGTGAGATCACCAACCACACTCCCTCCTGTTTTGCTGATGGCCCCTCACCTGATACCCCAGCAAGGCAGGGTGGTGTGTCCCTGGCCCTTATCGCAACCTCCGGTGCCTTCTGCACAACCAGCCCCACCTATTTTGGCAGGCCAGGGCATGCCCGGCGCATGGCGTGCACCTTACCCTCTGCCCCGGCAGGGTACGGCTGTGGCTGGGCCAAACTGCCTTACCCGGTGTCACCTTATGGTCCCCCGACTAACACCGGCTATCACTCCGTGCACTCCTCGGTGTTGCCATCTGCAGGGGTAATCCTTCCCCTGGGTGACCACCTCCTCCTCAAGACCAGAGACAAAAATTGGCGCAGGGAGTATGTGGATCTTTTCAGCCTTCTTAATAGGGAGCCTACCCATGATGAAAAGGACAAGGAGGATGATAAGGATAAGGAGTTGTCCTGCCGTAGGAAGCCCCCGTGTACCTGGGCCAACTGGCTCCCAGCGTACTTGATTTATGTGGCCGTTTCCCTGAGGGCGCGGCCGGATTTAGCAATTCCCTTGTTTCAGTACCTCGACATCATTTATCGGGCATACGTAGATTATCCTGGCACTGCATGGCTCGTGTACTATGAGGAATTTCGTATGCGCGCCACCTTGCACCCGGAGATGCATTGGGATGAACCCAACCAGTTACTGTGGTTGTACTATATGACGCCCTCACGCCCTGCCATGGGTGATCGCTACCATTCTGGCCACGCTGTACAACAGCCTGGCCTTGCACTGTTTACCTGCCAGCCGGTGGGGCAGGGGGTTCCAGCCCGCCTGGTGTGCTGGTGGTACTCCTCCATGGCAGGGTGCTCCAGGTGCAATTGTAGGTACCTACATGAGTGCCCCAACTGCTCTGGCACTCACCCAGCCTCTGCCTGCCCCGTCCCAGGGGAACCCGGGCCAGGGTTAGGGGCCCCCAGGGCACTGCCCGGGCAGTAGCGAACCGGGGCTGCCTCCAAAAGGCACCCTCCCCAATTAAGTTGTCAATTCTTGAACGTTGGTTGAGGTTTACCCCAGGCGCTCTGACGTGGAGTATATCCGTGCGGGTTTTTCCGAGGGTTTCCAGATCCCTTTTGTTGCCCCCCCGTGCTCCCCAGGATGCTCCTAACTTGTTATCTCTCCAGGGCCGGGAGGAGGTGGCTAGGGAGCAGATTTTTAAGGAGGTCAGTGGAGGTAGGGTAGCTGGCCCTTTTGATGAGCCCCCCTTCCCTAATTTGAATGTTTTCCCCCTGGGTTTGGTCCCAAAGAAAGTCCCGGGTGAATTTAGATTGATTCATCATTTCTCATTACCAGCCGGCAGGTCCATCAACGATTTGATATCGGACGAACTTTGTTTGGTCCAATATACTTTGTTTGACCAGGCACTTGTGATGGTTCGGGCGTGCGAGCCCGAACCATCCTTGATGATTTTCTTTTTGGCACCCCAGCAGGCACTGGCGGGTGTGCACACCTCCTGTCCACTTTCCAGGCTCTTATGGCTGAATTGGGTGTGCCTTTGGCACCAGAAAAGATGGAAGGCCCGACCACCACTTTGGTTTTTCTGGGGATCGAAATTGATACCATAGCCCAGACCTCTAGGCTGCCCCCCCCAATAAAATAGCCCGCATTTCGGGCGCCATCCTGTCCCTATTGGCCCAGTGTAAGGCATCCCTCAGGGAGCTGCAGGTACTCCATGGGTACCTTAATTTTGCTTGTAGGGTGGTAGCTCCCGGTAGGGCCTTTGCCAGGCGCCTATGTGACGCCATGGTGGGGTTAACCCGGAAGCACCATCGTGTCCGCCTGACCAGGGGTATCAAGGAGGATCTCCGGGTCTGGCTGGGGTTTATTTCTGACTTTAATGGGATCTCCTTTTGGCACGATGAGCGCGCGGTGGCTCCAGTTTTCCAGGTGCAGTCGGATGCATCCGGGGCGTTTGGCCACGGGATGTACTTCGAGGGTCACTGGGCGTACGGCAAGTGGCACGACTCAGGGGTGCTGCATGACCTTACATTCCTCGAATGTTTCCCCATTTTAGGCGTGTTACTCCTTTGGGGTGAGGCGTGGTCCAACTCAGTTGTCCATTTTTGGTGTGACAACGCAGCGGTTGTCCACATTGTGAACGCACAGACTTCTCGGTCCCCTAGAGGCCGACGAGCTGCCCGTACCGCTCCCTGCAGTGATGTGGAATTTTGGCGCGTAGAGGTGAACCCGGGCCATAGGACTTTCTTTAGCTCCTATGCACATTCCCTCCGTACATTTGAGGAGCTCCGCCACGGGGCTGGCCTTCCTGCAGATTGGCCTGCCCCTGTCGAACACTTGCTCCAATTTATGGTTGTCCTGTATTTCCGGGGTTTGGCTCCCTGGACTATTGCCGGCCGCCTATCCGCCTTGGCTTTCCATGCGAAGGTCAACGGCCTCTCCGTAGGGTGTGTGTAGGGTCCTCGAGGGTTGGACGTGGGAATGCAGCCCCCTCAGGAATGCGTGCCGGACCATTTCTCCTCTGATACTTGGGCGACTGTCAGGGGTTTGGCATCAGGTTTGCAGGGATCCTTACCAGGTGCTCCTCTTCCGCTCTGCTACCATGCTCTCCTTTTTCACGGCCCTTCGGGTCAGCGAGCTGGTTGTGGGGTTGGCTGGTGACTATTCTCGTAGAGCCCTGTAGTTGGCTGACGTCAGGGTTGGCGCTGATAGGGTACATGTCACCATTCGCTTCTACAAGACCGACCAGGTGGGCAGGGGCAGCGTGGTTACTCTGCTCCAGTGTAGTGATCTGGCTATTTGCCCGGTGGTGGCGCTTGCCGCCTTTTTGGCCATTCGCGGCCCTGCCCAGGGACCCCTGTTTCGCCACTGCGATGGTTCCCCACTGACCAGGTTCCAGTTTTGGAAGGTCATGGGCTGGGCGCTAGCCAGGTTGGGGCTTGCCGGTGTATACTTTGGGAATCACTCCTTTCACATTGGTGCGGCTTCTACCGCAGCAGCGCAGGGTTACCCAGAGGCTGCCATCTGCTCCTTGGGACAGTGGGGTTCGGATTGCTTTAAAGTTTATGTGCACCCTCTGCAGCAATAGCTCCTCACTCATTCCCCCTTTCTCTTTCTTTTATTTCAGGCATCGAGCGTCTCCGCGCCCCGATGAGGGTATGGATCATCGGGCATAGTTATGTGTATTGGGCCTCTTGCCATGTGGCTTCCACCTCGTGGGGCCCTCACCTGGGTGTCGGTGCCATTGCCCTGCTCCATTGGTTCGGCTACAGAGGGATGCATTGGAGTCACCTGTTGCCACTGATCAGGTCTATGTCGGGTCATTGCCCTCCGGAGGTCCTGGTCTTACACCTGGGTGGCAATGATTTGGCCCAAGTACCTTGTCTTCGCCTGATTTGTGACATTCGCAGGGACTTGGTGTTGCTGGCTCGGACACGGCCAGGAGTCCGTATTATATGGTCCCAAATGGTGCCGCGGATGTTCTATAGGGGCGAGGTGAATGCCTCTGCCATGTACCGAGCCCATAGGTCAGTGAACTGGGCTGTGGCATGCTTCCTTTATGCCCACGCGATGGGGTCCATGGTTCCCCACCCCCTGATACGCAGGCAGGACGAGCGCCTGCACAGGAGTGACGGGGTGCACTTGTCAAGCCAAGGCTTGGATCTCTTCCTGGCAGCACTGCAAATGGGCCTGTTGACCGCGTGTGCAGTCAGGTTGGGGTGTTGAGTTGCTTACTCTGCCCTGGGGGTTTGGCCGAGTGCTGATCTTTAGTAGGGCGTGGAGTCGCTTACTCCGCCTTCGGCATGGCTGTGTCCTGGTTCAGGTGGAGCAGGAGTCACTTACTCCTCCCCGTGTGGCAGATAGCACTAGTAAGGGGCAACTGGATTAGTAATTAATAAGGTAAGGCAATTGGCTGGCCATAGGGAGGACAAGGTGAGCCAGAATTGCACGGCCAATCAAATTGCTGGGATAAGTTACAGCTGAAAGGGGTCAACAACATGCTGACGATGAAGCATGTTGTTGATGGAAGCTTACACCCAGTTGCCGCTGCAACAGGTGCTTTTAGTTAGCTAGTTAGTTATATGATTAAATTGCCCCTTGCCAGTGCTGTTTTGGCCTGTTGATCCTTAACCATCGTTAAGGTAGGCCTGTTTGATTATCAATAAAAGTGGCCCAATTTTCATCCATAAATTATGTGTCTGCGTTGTTATTGGGGTGTGGGTACAGCAATGTGCTCTTTGTTTTAGTTCTGTCCTATAACAAGCTGCCAAATCTCTGTTTTTTTTTTAATTTTAAACCTAATCTCTGCAATTCACAAAGCACACAGAACATTTACCTCAATGTTAAGATATGTGAGTGTAAGAATAAAGCAATTCCTGATGATAAAGGGGAATATGCCGTAGTTCCTGAGAATGTTGAAATGCTTCACACTGGAACTGCTTGGTTAAAGGAGACTTCCTAAGTTATATTCCTCGAGGCCAAATTATGCAAGCCATGTGGTTCACAATTGTATGGAAATAAAATTGTATCTCTTCAGGATGTGTTACTTTAAACCTGGGATTCTTAACCTGTGGCCTGCACCCCCCCTTTTATGAGGCCCCACACTGCCTCCACCACACCAGGAAGTGCCGTGTGGTGGAGGAAGGGCAAAATGGCAGTCTGGCCCCTGAAACTGTCTGAGGGTGCATGACCCGGGCCCTGGCTTTAAAAGGCTGAGAATTCCTGCTTTAAACGTACAGTGCACATTCAGCTATCAAATGAAACCCCCCTATTGCCCAATCACCAAGCAAAAGAGAGCTAATTTGCAAATTGCAGATCTGCAAAACCTTGTACAGTAGTAAAATGAGCAAACATCCTTTAACTTTGAAGAGAGCTATCCTTTCAATATTGAAGCTGGTGACTCATAGACTTGGTCTGCAGTTACAGGGACTACAAAATGCTTTATTTTCACTTCTTTAAACTACATGTTCAGCTTCTGGAGAAAATGAAGGAGCCATGCAGTACCAATGAGCATCACTCCTCATTTCATGTACATGGAAGGATTCAATATAAAACACCATATATTCAATTCAATTCAATTCAATTATTCGACTTGTATGCCACCCCACTCACAATGCGACTCTGGGCGGCTAACAAAAAACAAAATATCACAGTTACAATAAATACAATTGCAATATCACAGTTACAAAATATCACACTTACAATGTCACAATTACAATTATAAAGTAACTACCAAAACATTGCAAAAGCAAAAGTCAAAAATACATTACAAACTCAGCCCAAACAACTCTGTCCATTACCCTCCAGGCTGAGTCAGCCGAGCGGAAGAGTCCGGTGATAGTAGTGGGCAGCAGTGGAGTTTTCGAGCCCTGCCGAGCTGCAATGCTGTCCTCTCCTCTCCAGGCCTGGCTGGCTCTGGGGAGTCTGGTGATGGTGGAGGGTGGCGTTGGCATTTTCTCCTTTTAACTGGTGTGGAGGGGCCCTCAGGTCAGCTGGGTGGCGGTGGGTGGGTGGCCGCAAGCACCATGGCTTTTCTTCTCCTGGCCCCAAAGGGAGGGGCCAAGGGGTCAGCTGGGCAGCGGTGTCTGCCTACCCACAAGTGCTTTGGCTTTTCTTCTCCTGCAGATCAGCATACTGTTTCTGTAATGACTTCTTTACAGGAAAGATGTGATGTTTAACCTAAGCTAAATGAATGTGTGTGTGTGTGTGTTTGTGTTGGATCACAGATGATTATCCATCAATAGTTTTGAGTTTCTCAGTGTGTAGCTTTATAGAGGCACTAACAATAACAGCTGCATGCCATCAAATTGATTTTGACTTATGATGACCTTTTACAGGATTTTGGAGGTAGAGAATACACAGGAGTGGATTACCATTCCTTTCTTCGGGGGGTGACCTGGGTCTATGCAGCTTGCCCTTGACAATACAGGCTCACTCTTCTTCTGGGCAGCACAAGTGCAACACCCCCCACCCCCCGGAATCTCTGGCTGGGGGCAGTGTTTTTCCACCCCTGTCGCAAATATGGGGGCTTGTCAATATGACGCGACACACCAGCCCCATAAGGCACATGCTAAATCTTGTTTCCAAAATGACAACGTGGCACCCAATCAGACCTCTTTGTTTGCCTGCAGCCTGCCCTCCCTCTCGCCCTTGTACAGGGAATGCTTCTGGGTTGCCACTATCCAGCCAGCCTATAGAGACCCTAGTCCTCACAAAAGTATTCCTACCTAAGGGACACATTCTGGCTAAAAGTCTAAGGAGCTTGTTTGAGTCAAACATACTTCCATGTATGAATCTGCTTGCAATATTTTAATATTCTTATTTGCAACATATTTTGGGACACATTTTATGAAATGTTAGAATTCTTTTTTTAAAAATAAAGCTTTGTTCTTGTCCAGATCAAACTTTGGATTGCTAAAATGAAGCCACTTTCTTGGCTTTGGTGTTGGCCAAAATTAAGTCTTCATTGCTCTATGTTTCTGGTAGGAATTGGCAGACCAGTAAATGAGCTGGGTTCTCTATCTGTCCATATTCACAAAACATGTTGTTATCCACCAGCAGCTCCCACTTGAGCATGTTGGTCTTACATTTAGAGACTCCAAACCTCAGCTTGTTCATGATCCCCCAAGTGACATAGGGAAGGTAGAGTTCCTCAGCTATATTCTCCTTTGATTTTATTCTTTATCTAGTGTGTTCCTTCCTCCATCTTCTAATTTGGTTTTGCTCTTGTGTAACCTCAAAAATGTTTGTCCTTACAATAAGCTCCTCCAGGATCTAAACCAGTGGACTTGAGGCACATATCAATTCAGGAAATATTGAGGGTCATTCTCTCGTTTAGCTCTCTCTGCGTCCACTTCTACATCTCTCCTTATCCTAGGTAGAGTGAAATTAAAAATAAAAATAAATTGATAAATTGATAAATTTTTAAAATAAAATAAAATTTTATTTGAAAACTAAAATGAAGATTGTAGATATATTTAACATTTCTTCTATTAACTATCTGGTGCTGACATACTGGTCCTTGCCTTGTCTTACCAAAGTCATTCCAGTTGTTCCAAGTATCTCCGATTTGCAGTCTTAAATACATTTCTAAGGAAACGACTAAAAATGTACATAAGAAAATTGAACCATCCATTTTAGTATATCACTAATCTACAACTGTCACAGCCCTGAGAACTGAATAAATCAAAATATTAAACTATATTAAAGCCATATAGCTGGATAATTTTTCTCATTAGTTTTTAAAATTCTTTCCTCATCCCTGAAAGTGAAATAATTGTCAGAAATATGGGCAGCCACTGCCCAGTGAGGATAATATTTCTCCATTTGAAGTGGGAATTTTAAAGCTAGAAGTTTAAAAGTTCTTAAAGTTCCTGACATCAAGATTTTGCTTTTTTTTTTTTTTTTTTTTTGCAAAATGCCATTTGGGATATATATGGAACATATATTGAGGCTATATTTCTTGCCTAATGAAACATAAATATTCACACCAAGCTATTAAAGAAATGTCACACTGCAGCAACAGTTAAAATTAAGAACCATTTTCTTAATAATTAAAACAGTTGCACTTCGGCCATACCTCTTTTGTACAACATAACACACCAACGTCTGTGCACTGTCTGTGATATCCAAGATGAATATGGGTTTAAGATTTTTTTTTGTTAAACATTCCATCTTCCTTAGTAAATTTCATATTTGTTGACATTGCAAATTAATTTTAGGGGACACCAGAATATATTTAAGATCCGAAGAAAGATGTTTAATTAAAAAGCTTTAGACTACCTCTGGTCATTCACTTATACAGTAATACTCCGGATAACGTCAAAACTTGGTTCCACAAGTCTTAGCATTATCTGGTTTTTAGTGTTATCTGGTGCATGCATTGGATAACACTAAAAAAAAGCCGGCTTCCTATGGGGGAAGCCAGGGGCGAGTGAGCACACCCGCTTCCCCCAAAAACAAGCTGGGGGTTAGGTGCTTCCCAGGTGGAGAGCAGCACTGCCTGCTTGAGGGCTTTGATATCCTCTCACCTGCCTCCTCGGGTGGATCTGAGCTCACCCACTGCTGCTGCCGGCAGGGAGCCAGTCAAGCATTTGACTGGCTTCCTGCCCGCAGTGGCAGCGGTGGGATCTGCATGCTTGCCAGTTCTCTCCCCAAACAAACTGGCATGTGCCAGTTTGTTTGGGGAGATCACCCACTTGCCTGCTCTCCCCCAAACAAAGCCGCAGTCTGAGCGCCATTTTGTTTGGGGAGAGAAAGCGCTTGCCCGCTCTCCCCCCAAACAAAGCCACAGTCCAAGCATCAGCTTGTTTGGGTAGAATGCATGCTTGCCCACTCTTCCCCCAAACAAAGTCATGGTCAGAGTGCAGGTTTGTTTGGGTAGAACTCACGCTTGCCCACTCTCTCCCCAAACAAACCCGTGGTCCAAGCTGCCACTGTCGATCTGCACTCACCTGCTGCTGCTGCTGGCAGGGAGCCAGTCGGACACTTGACTGGCTCCCTGCCCACAGTGGTGGCAGGTGAGCGCAGAAAAACAATGAATCAAATAACACCAAAATAGTGTTATCCGGTGCAATTGTCCCCTCCAAAATTGCATGTTGCTTTCCGATTTTGGTGTTATCTGATACTGTATTGTAATTTAATATTTAACAGTTTTCCTCTGGAGTCACTGCTGTTTTGTGGAATTGCACAAACACATAGTTATTTGCATATACGCACTAATAGCCATAAGCTAGGCTACAGCTATTTTTGCTGGGTGTGGTGAAGGACACAAAGACATGGTTATTAGGGAAGGGGGGGACACATGACTTTAAAATGATATGACAACAAAGTGGTGACAGGGATGTGAAAGAACATTGCTATTGCCAAGATTCTTATACAAAAGGGGCAATTCTGACAAGGCTAGACACTTAAGCATTCTCGTCTTTCTGAGAGACCTTGCCTGCAGCACAGCAGCAAGTAATCAAATAAAGGATATTCTAATATATATATATATATATATATATATATATATATATATATATATATATATATATATATATATATATATATATATATATTATTGCCAAATGAAGGATAAACTGTATTGAAATGAGAAAAAATTTGTGGGCTATTTTGATTGAGGTGTAAATAATGATGACATAAGACATTTACACTGTCCAAATTTGCACCATCCATGCATACTATGTTACTTTAGAATGGGGTGGGCAAAATGCAAACTTAAGGCAGCATGCATTCACAACGATCCTCAGTAAGCAAATTTGTTCATACCTCAGACATTGTCATGTCTTGTGATTCCCATTGGTGTCAGATGAAATTGTTAAAACATGTCTCATCAGAGATTGTGTGTGGCTCTTCCAAAGCACCAGAAGTGCTATACATTCTTATCCCTTTTCTTTGAATATATGCATCTATTCTTTTTATTAAAAGGTTTTTTTAAAATAATTTTATTGAAATTTTTTAACATTAATACAACTTAAATGAAAGTACAAACATCTACTTACAAATACACTATACATAAAATTGAAAAAAAGACGTAAGAAAAAAGAATACAAAAACTAAACAAAGTATAAACTGCGACTTAATACTAAACCAACTTCTGCTTTCATCCAAACATCATTGATTACATTTCCAATATTTTAATACATTAGTAGTACTCTTATAGCTATCCTATCTATACATGTTCAAACTTTATTCTTAAATTCACCAACTTGATACTACTATTAAGTCACAATAAAATTAACTAATTAAAATACAATTTTCCAATATTACACCCAGGATTATTTACAGTGCCCTAGAGAAAACGGAGTATCACAATTATTTTCTATCTCCGAAAACTCATTTGTTCCAGTACTGGTCTATTCCTTTCCTCTCCCTTCAATGAATAGTCCACAAATATTTGCCATATTTTCAAAAATCTATTTTCTTTGACTATACCCTTTTTCTTATTCAATTCCCATGTTAATTTATCATTCAACACAAGATCCCATATTTTTTACAGAACTTCCTATGTTCTCTAGTAATCCGGACCCTCCGCTACGCAACAGCACACTTTGCCTGCCCACACTTAAGACTGGTTCCTCCCCTCTTGGCCCTCTTTTCCCTTCCTCAGCAGCTTGAGCATTGCCATTCCACTTTCTGCTGCTCCTTTCCCCCAATTTTCATTGTCTTCCTCAACTGGAACCCACCGTCCTTCTTCGCCTTGCTGGGTTGCTGCTGCTGCAGTGCAGAGCCCTTTGTTTGCTCTGACCCTGTGGGCCCTTCTTGGGCAGCCTCAGCTCCTCTCTTCAGCCTCCCCTTCCGAGGCACCTCCAGGACTGCTGTGCATCATTTTGTCTCTCCTCCTGTGGCAGCCCATACTCTCTTTGTACATGGGGGGGTGTCTCTCCATTACCTACCCATGCTGTGTCATGCCCCCATCTAAGGTGATCCACCCCTCAAGGGGTAACTGGGTGGCCTTGTGGAGTACCTCCCTTGGCCCTTAGCATCCCACTCACTCGGCGCCCCCCGGGGCTCCTCTCCCACCCATTGGGCCTCAATCTGGTGGCCTTCCCAGACTCGGGCTTACTCCCCTCCTGCTTTCCAGACCATTGTCCCTTGCAGGGCACCCCCTGCTGGCAGTAGGTCTCCTGACCTGCTGCCCCTAGGCCCCAGGCCTCTTACCCAATGGTGGCCAGTAATGTGCTCCCTGCTTCAGTGCCACCTGCTGCCAGCACCACTCCTGCTTCCTATCCACCTTTTCCCCCTTCTGGGGAGTTGCAGCCTGTCATTTCTGACCATTGGAGGGAATTGACCCTGGCATTGCAGGGCTGTGTGGAGGCTTTAGAGGCTTCTTGCATGCCCATCTCTAATCCTTCCTCTCCTTCCATGCAGAGGGGGGAATATGTGGACATTTACAGCTTATTAAACAGGGACTCTGACAAGCTGCAAAAGGAAATGAATGACACTGAGAAGGAGCTGGTCAAGCGCAAGAAGCCACCTTGCATGTGGGCCAACTGGCTAACAGCCTACTTAATTTATGCTGGTGTTGCCATCAGAGGGCGGTCACAATTGGCCCTCCCTCTTGTCCAGTACTTGGACATAATCTACAGAGCGCATGTCAATTAACTGGGGCATGCTTGGCTGCTTTATGAAAAAAACTTCCATATGCAGTCATTGATCTGGCCCAACTTGTGTTGGGATGAACCGCACACCTAATTTTAGCTGCAGTTCATGACCCTGACCTAGCCTGCCTTGGGAGATAGTTATGACTGTGGGCACCTCATCCAGGGCCCGGATACACCCCCTCCTCTCTCATGCCAGCGGGGAAACCTCTCCAACCCCTCCTCCTGTGTTGAGAGTATTCTACACATGGAAATTGCTCCAGGAAGAATTGTACAGAATAAGTTCTGTCACTCTTGCTCTGCCTGTTCCATCTCCCATTCCATCTCTGTTTGCCCCACGCCGGGCCTAGGGCATGTTTGCGGGCGTGAACTGGCTGGGGCGGCCTGGCCCGGCCCTGACTCCAATGATAATAATTCCATTTCAGAGATTACTCTGAGTTGAAAGGATTTTTAGGGGACACCCGAATGAGGCTCCTTTTATGTCCTCAAGTGGAGCTCTCGGGTATCAAAACCCAGCCTTCCAGTCTGCAGCTCAACATCTTAATCATTAAGCCACTGGAGGAGCTATATTTACCTGATTAGGCATGGCTTGTTTGGCATTTCTCCTTCATTCCACATAAGTGACCAAATCCATGTCTCCCAAGGTCTTTTTCAGCCCTCCTTCATTTGTGGTTAGTTTTGTTTGAGGTATTCTTCTTAGCTCACAGTTTAGTAGTGTATGAAGCTTTCCATGGAGTTCATTTCAGCAACAGAGCCACCTGACTGGGACCTTTTTGATTAGGACACCATTTATATATCTATTTTATGGCTCAGATGGGTATTGAAAAAAACTATTAAAGAGAGGATTTTGTTGATATGGTCTTGAAAAGTTTACAAATCCCAATAAGCACTCCTTTTCCTAAAGTCACACAGAGACTAACTCTGGTGAACTGGGGTAGAATTTTTTTTCTAGAAGATACATGAGTTGCCACAATTGTTAACTTTTCTCAGTAGTACAAATAACAGTGATGTTCATAGATGTAAAGGAATGATTCAGTAGCATTTAAAAATAATTATCCAGATAAATCAGATAATCACTAGGTTCTGAAAAAGCAATGACAAATAAGAAAAGGGAAAACAGAAACTGTCAAAAAAGAGAATATAAGATAAGATAAAAGTGGATAAATACATACATATTATTTTTTGAGTGATAGAAAAGTGTGTCTAGTTTTGTGTTGGCTGTATACCAAGGATTAACTCTATTTTTCTTCTCTGGGCTGTAAGTAAGACAAGTAGAAAAACAAATTGAAAGTAAAAGGAGAGAGAGAGATGTCTGCTGTGTTTCTTTTTTTCCATTAAAATGCATCCATCTTCTAGCTTTCTTCCTAAAAAAGAATGGGATTTGGAGATGAGGAAGGGAAAGGGGGGGGGGGGATGCTGGAAATCAGTGACGTTCTGTGTCCATGAGGGATTTTCTTCCCTCCAACAAACCATGTTTCTTCCTGTCCCTTCCTAGACTCTGTTTAAATCTCTTCCGTGGTCACTGTCTGGTTTCCATTGTTCTAGAATCTTGGTGCTGGAGCTCTCAGGAGAGCTCAAATCATGTTGGGCCATTGTCAACTAATCGGACTTCCATCATTACAATGTCTAGCCAACAGACAAACACTTGTCTGCACATAGATGAAGAAATAAAGAAGAGTGATGGAAATAGAATGAGATTTATAGCTTAGCAGTTTTTCATTTTCTGCTAATGTAAATTATGCTCACCCTAAAGTTTAACTCTTTATATCTTTTTATTCAATAGTCAAAATCTTATTGCATAGTTCTGATTCAAAAAGTAAAAGGTTATATTTCTCAGTGTTTTTTCTATGACAGTTAATGAGCTGCTGCTCAGATTTTTTGGATGCATGGGAACTCACTGAACTAGTCTCCCTCAAACTCCAAGCAGCCACTCATTAATGGCTGGCAAGATGCTATTACAAGTTATGCTTTTTCCACAGGCATCACTGCACAATAAGATTTTAGCAAATGTTCATTTTATGATACAATTAGAACATGCCAAATAGAAAATGTGTTCTGAGAATTGCATATTCTGAGTTTCTTGAAGCTTAGCAAATATTTCTCAAGATGAGCAGAATGGAAATTTCCTTGTACCAGTGCTCTTGAGGGGCTGTGGTGGCTCAAGTAGTTAAGACACTGAACTCAAAGACTGGAAGGTTGGAGTTTTATTCCTAGGTACTGCATGATGGAGTGAGTTCCTGTCTCTGTCCCAGCTCCTGCCAACCTAGCAATTTGAAAGCAAGAATTTGCAAGTAGATAAATAGGAACCACTTAGGTGGGAAGGTAAACAGCTTTCCGTGCACTCCGGTGTTGAGGCATGCCTGCCACATGTCCACAGAAACTTCTACAGACACAGGCAGCGCTGGCTCTTTGATTATAAATAGAAGTGTCAAAAAACAAGGGCCAAACAGTGAAGAAATATCCAAAATGAAGAAACAACCATTTGAGGCAAAAATCCACAATGTAAATAATTAAAGTATATTTATTCAAAAATCTTAGTTGTCACTTGTCTTAATTCCAAAAGGTAATGAATGAATCTCTGATTCATTCAAGTGAAGTCATTCAAAAGTAAAGCATCCAATAAATGTTCATGAACTACAAAGAGGTAATGTCAATATCCAGATAAATGTTTGTTTTATAAACTCCAAATGGTATTATCAATTTTTCACAAATGTTACTCCAAAGTAAAGGATCCCAAAAATGTATTCATTTCATACGTTTCAAAAGGTAATGTAAACTCTCAAAATTCCATTTTATGAACTCCAAAACCTGATCCGGTAAATGGTTTTTCGTTATAATTTCTTCATCAGGAAGATTTAAACATTTCTAGGATACGATCGTTAAGTTATAAATCCAAATTCATATTGTTACAGAAAAACAACCCACAGCATTACTGCAAGCTTACCCAATCATGTCTGGACGGCCTCACATGCTTACTCTTTAGGTGCCCATAGACGTCAAAGGCAGCTATCATGTGGTCTTGTTAATATAGATACAGGAAATAAATGCAAAAGACCTGCAGTTGGCTGAGAACCTCAGAATGAAATCTTAAAGAAGAATACCCAATTGCCTGTTAGTATACTCATGAAAATGATTCTTGTGTGATTTATAAATAGCATGAAAGGTCTATCTCCTGATTAAGACCCCTAGGATTTATGGATTTGACTAAATGAATATAGTGGGCTTCTCATTTAAGTAGTACCTTTTGTAAATTCATAATTATATAACTGTGGTCGCACTACCTCTATTACTACAAACTTAAGTTGATTTTTGGAATGATTTTTTTCAAGGAAGTGCAAAACCATCGGGGCCATTGTATTTTGATGATAGATTCGAGACATATGTTTGGCTAGCCTAATTTTGACAGGTCTCGTGGTCTGGCCCACATAAACGAGACCACAAGGGCAAAAACAAAGATAAATACAGAAGAAAGTTTTACAGTTGGAAAAACTGCATAATTTCTGAGAAAAGCCCAAATGAGGAATAGAAATTTCTTTGGTGTCCCAGGTGAACTTGCAGAAACTGCAATTCTGGCACCTGTAGTGTCTGATTAGTAAATCCCTCATGGGGGCTTTGATTAAACAATAACTGCGTGACATCATATTCCCAATTGTTTTCGTGCTTCTAAAACCTATATTTGGGTGGGCTTCACAGCCCAATATTTCTGAGACAATGTGCCAGTGTCCTAATATGGACCTCTTAATACAGTTTGCCAAAGGCAAGTATTCCTTAGACCAATTTTTTTTCCTTCCTCAGATCGTTGTTTCCTCTCAAAAAAATTGCATCTGGGTGTATCCGAGACCTTCTTAAAAGCATTATTCACAATGTCTGTAGGATAGCCCCTTGACGTTAACCTATTGCTAAACTCTTGGGCAGGCTCTTTGAAGTCCCTGTCTCAGATGGAATTTTTTTAGCCCATGACAGAAGACTGTACAGGATGTTTCTCCTTAAATGATTGGGATGGAAGGTTCTGTAATTGAGGTATGTGTTGCGATCCATAGACATCTTATGCAGTTTTGTATTGATTACTTGTGCTTCATTAACAAAAACTACCAGGTCCAAAAATGGTAACAAAGTCTTACTAGAAATGTGAGTCAAAATTAAATTAGGATTCAGTCCTGCTACCCATGAAATAAAAGATGATACATGGTCGAAATCATCAAAAATGGAAAAAAAATGATCATCAATAAAATTTTTATAAATAATAATGTGAATTTCCTTGACATACCAATGAGCTTGTAGTTACGACACTGAACTCGAAGACTGGAAGGTCGGAGTTCAATTCCTAGATACTACATGATGGAGTGAGCTCCTGCCTCTGTTTCAGCTCCTGCCAACCTAGCAGTTTGAAAGCAAGAATTTGGAAGTAGATAAATAGGGACCACTTCAGTGGGAAGGTAAACAGCATTCCATGTGCTCCGGTGTCTAGTCATGCCTGCCAC
This sequence comes from Bradypodion ventrale, assembly GCA_035047345.1. NCBI lineage: Eukaryota > Metazoa > Chordata > Lepidosauria > Squamata > Chamaeleonidae > Bradypodion > Bradypodion ventrale. The sequence continues at coordinate 53,832,784 of JAWDJE010000003.1, forward strand.
ATGACCATGGAAATGTCTGCAGAAGCAGACAGCTCTGGCTCTTTGTTATATATGTTAACTGTGTTTTCTGATAGGAGCGGAATGTATCTTTTCTCATGTATCTATTCTTATGCAAATAAGTGGATCGAAAAATGTGCACAGTCTGTTAGCCAATGTGCTTGTTGTATTATTGTTACTGTTACTGTTTATAGTGTATATAAGTCCGACATTTGCCCCATCCAAACTGTGTTCAAACCCCACTAATAAAGAGCTGAATTTCACTACTTCACTCATTTGCTTCTTCATTCCTTGAACACTAAATTGGCGATGAAGGTGGGATGGCGTCCCCACATGGCAGCAACATTGGCCCATACGACCCAGCGCATCCAGAGAAATGGGCAACATACGAACGCTGATTCTGCCATGCAATGGCCTCTCAGAAGATCACCGACGAAGACCAGAAGCGCTCCTGTTTCCTCGCTCAGTGCGGTTCAGAGAAGCTTGAGCTGGCAACCCACCTCGTTCTCCCAAGGGACGTGGATGTGGTGCTGCTCACAGAAATCATGTCCACACTGAGGAGGCATGTGCAGCCAGAGTCATTATCTTCCCAGCCAGGGTGGCCTTCCACAGAAGGGAGCAGCGACCCAGTGCGTCCATTGCAGAGCACGCCGCCACTCTGCGCATTGCTGCCACACTATGCAAGTGGGACAACATCAAAGAAGCACTCCGGGACCGTCTGCTGGTCGGCATGAGGGACGAAGATGCTCAATGTCACCTCATAAGATGCTAACTTTCAATGCTGTCATAGAAGAGGTGGTAGCGTCTGAGGCCGCACGGTCCGGGATCAAGCTTTTCTGTTATCGCCACTCCACCACCAGTGCCACCGACTCAGCTGTGGAAGCTCAGCAAAATTCATCTTCATCCTCCTCAGCATTGCCTGGTTCCACCACTTCATCGGAGTCCAGCAACGCAGAGGGAGAAGTCCGAGCGGTCTAACGAAAGCACTGAGAGCACCGTGACAATCAGGAGAAGAAATTCCTTCACAAGAGTGATGGCTGCGGAGCCCGGCATGACCACAAGAAGTGCCCCTTCCGCACCACAGAATGCCACAACTGCGGGCAAAGAGGGCACATTGCTAAAGTATGCCAACAGCGAAAGCAAAGAACTCCAGCACCTGAGTCCAAGAAGAGTTATCACCACAAAACATCCATCGCCAAAGTGTAACCTGAGCCTGAGCCGTGCCAAGTGGGCATCGTCAGCGAGCGTTTTTTTTTTTTTTTTGCAGACCTGAGCCTGCAGGATGTCCCCTTCAAGATGGAGGTGGATTCAGGTACTACCTTTTCCATAATCCCACAGTGGGAGTTTTTGGGAATTCCCCCTACCTATCGGCCCAAGCTCAAATTTTTTAAAACTTCCCTCCGGGATGTGCAAGGTTGCCTGATTCTTGTCCTGGGGGTGGGTAATTTCTTGGTCAAATTCAAAAACATTCACACCTCCTTGCCATTGGTTGTAGTTAAGCAGGGCACTAACTGTCTTATTGGGACCCAATGGTTTAGGCCCCTGGGAATCCGGCTATCTGGCATTCACACAATTGACACTGACCCAATCTGGGACGTTTGTGCTGCACATCCTTAGGTGTTCAAAAAGCATTTAGGTTTATATAAAAGGACCCCATGTTGACTTTGAGCTTGAGCCAACCGTACGGCCCATCCGGATGAAGCCATGCTATAAAGGAGAAGATAGAAGCCGAGCTGGACAAACTGGTAGGGCAGGGCATCCTAGTGCCAGTGGACTCCGCAGAGTAGGAGACACCAGTAGTGACTGCTGTGAAAAGTAACGGGGAGGTCAGGATAGCGCTGACTACAAGTGTACCATCAATAAAGCTATTCAGCTGAATGCATATCCTGTGCCCATGGTAAGCCACCTTCTTGCCTCCTTGCATGGAGGAAATTACTTTGCAAAACTTGACCTGGCCCAGGCTTACCAACAATTAACTGTGTCTCCTGGCACTGCCATAGCCCAGACCATAGTAACACATAGGGCGGCATTTAAGGTAACTAGACTACAATTCAGGGTGAATCCAGACCCTGGAATATTTCAATCTGTTGTCCTGATCACTGCTAAGGATACCATCGAGCTAGTGGCCAGGCTTGATCGAGTCCTGTCACATTTTGAGAGGGCCGGTCTATGTCTCAGAAGAGACAAATGTGTATTTTTGGCACAGGAAGTGGAATTTCTGGGGTACCGAATTACTCCCCAAGGTATCATGCCCTCTGACTCCAAGGTAATGGCCATGCGGAATGCACCCAGGCTGAAATGTAAAGCTGAATTGCAATCATTTCCAGGATTGTTTAACTTCTATCACACTTTTCTCTATCGCAAAGCCTCAGTTGCTGAACCATTACATCGGCTTCTTAAGAAAGACACTGTTTGGCACTGGGGTCATTGCCAGGAGAAAGCGTTCCTAGAACTTAAAAGGCTGCTATCTTTGGATGCTGTATTATCTCATTTTGATCCTTTTTTATATATATAATTTTTATTAAAAATTTTCAAACATATAAAAAATACAAAGCAATACATCATAAGAAAACGTATAATACCCAAAAATTATTAACATACCAGATAATTGATCCAATACATTTTTATATCTAACTTTATATTTCAAATGTGTTAAAACCTCCCTTAAAGAGAAAATAAGCATTTAATTGTGATTTAGTAGTTAACTTTTAACCTATTTCAAAAACTCTTCCTAAGATTCTTTATTTATTAATACTACTAAATCCATTCCAATTAAGCAATTAAATAATATTTTGAATTAGAAACAACTATCAAAGTCAAAATTACACATACATTACACCCTGTGTTTATTTACATTGCCCTGGAGAGCTCAGAATATCTCATTATTTTACTTCCAAAAACTACTTTGATCCAGTACAGGTCTATTTCTTTCTGGACCCATAAATGAATGGTCCACAAAGGGCTTCCAAATATTTCAAAATCTATTCTCTTTCAAATTATCCTTTTTTTCTTTTATCTTCCATGTCAATTTATCATTCAGTGCTAAATTCCACATTTCTTTGTACCATTCTTCAGTCTGTATAATTACATCATTTTTCCAATGTCTAGCAATACATTGTCTACCCATTGTTAACATTATTTCTAGTAACTCTTTCTCCTCCTTGTTTAAATTAACACCATCCACATCTGTTAGCATAGTGGTACCTGACCCCAGTTTAATTTTCTTACCGATTATTTCACTGATCTCTTTTTCTATTCTTCTCCAAAAACCCTTTATCACCTTACAACTCCACCACATCTGTTCATAAGTTCCTATAGTGTCTTTACATCTCCAACATAATTTATCCTTTTTATTATCAATCTGATGTAACCTCTCTGGTGTCAGATACCATCTTCACAACATTTTATAATTATGCTCTTTAATTCTAACTGACATAGTTCTCATTATCCTCTTTTCCGACTTATTTCTCCATGCATCTTTTTCTATCTTTATATTCAAATCCTGTTCCCACCTTAATTTCAAATTCTCTTGTGGATCACCCTCCCTATTTATTATACCATAAAGCTTGCTAACTAGGCCCTTAATATTTCTGTCTCCTTTTCTAATTTTTAAGACCAATTCTTCAAATTCCGTCTTTTCTCTATCTATATCTAATTCTCTCAAATATTTTCCATTCCAATTATTAACCCTGAATGTCTGAAACCAATTCATTTTCAGCTGTTCAAACAACTTTTTTCTTCCTTCCTTCATCTCTACAGATCCGTAACCAGTCTTTCACCAAGAAAACTTCATTTTTATCCATTTCCTTTATTTTTTAATCTATTTTCAACAGAAAACAAGCCATATCTGCTAATTCCAAAATTGGAGAGATATTTGGGGCCAAATCCTTCTTTAATATTTTCCACACATTCATTAATCCCTTCATCATTGTATTATTAGTAACTATCTTTCCCACATTCTAACAAAGAAGTTGTACTTGTGTGTGATGCATCCCTTGTGGGGGTGGGAGCTGTGTTATGCCATGTACTAAGTGATGGGAGTGAAGCCCCCGTAGCATTCTATTCCCATTTACTCTCAAAGCCTGAGAAAAATTATGCTCAGACAGACAGCGAGGCATTGGCAATCATGGCAGGTACTAAGAAATTCCACGATTACCTTTACGGCAGGCCTTTTACCATTGTAACTGACCACAAGCCCCTCCTTGGAATCTTTGTGAACGGGAAGCCCACACCTCAAATTCTGTCCCCAAGGATGTTGTGTTGGGCAATTTTCCTAAATGCATACGATTTTACTTTGGTGCACAGGCCCGGCAAGGACATCAGGTACACTGATGCCCTGTCAGGTTCTCCACTGCCAGGGGATGGGGAAGCCAATTGCGAGACTGAAAGTGACCACCAGGTCCTTATGATTGAGGCTTTCAACTCGCCCCCAGTCATCCCCTCAGATATAGCCAAGGCTATGGCCAAAGATGTAACATTGACTAAAGTAATGTCTTGGGTACAAAAAGGCTGGCCTGACTCTCCTCTAGCCGAGGAATTCAGAATATTTCACCACAAGCAATTGGAACTGTCAGTGGAATGAGGTTGCCTTCTATGGGGCCACCGGGTGGTCATTCCTGTCACTCTCAGGAAAAAGATTTTACATTTACTTCACACAAGCCACCCTGGAATTGTACATTCCAAAGCCCTTGCCCCTAGCTACTTTTGGTGGCCTCAACTGGACCAAGACATAGAACAGATGGTCGGCACTTGTGCCAGCTGTCAATCCTCTTGCCCAGAGCAATCCCACCTTCGCTCTCGGGAATGGGATTCTGCTAGGGGCCTATGGTCCAGGTTGCACATAGATTTTGCAGGTCCATTTAGGGGTGCCCTATTTTTGATGATTGTAGACTCATTCTCTAAGTGGCTGGAAGTGATTAGAGTGCCTAATACCACTTCAGCCACCACGATAATGCACCTGAGAAGGCTGTTTGCAGCATCTGGACTTCCAGATGTGCCAGGTGTCCAACAACGCGTCCAGGTTCACATCTGCAGAATTCCAATCCTTCATGGAAAGGAATGCAATTAGGCACATCACTGCCGCCCCATTCCACCCAGCCACTAATGGCCAGGTGGAGCGGCAGGTGTGCACAACTAAAGACCCGCTTTAGCGTATGGGTGAAGGGGATTTGGAGCTCCAGCTATGCCAGTTTCTTTTCACATATAGGCTCACCCCCTTGCCTTAGGGCTGTCCCCTGCTGAATTGCTCCAGGGAAGGAAACTATCATCCTTGCTGGACAGATTGGATCCCTCTAGGGTAGAGGACAAAGGCACAAATATAGCGATCCAACACTAGAAGTGTTTATCGTCTGGAGACCCTGTACATTGCCGAAATTATGCAACTAGTGGTCCTATGTGGGTGCCCGGGTTTGTGATCGATCAAACTGGTTCTATTTCCTACAGAATTGAAACAGCCACTGGTCTGATCTGGAGGAGGCACGCGGATCAATTGAGACCCAGAGTACTGGACCCACAAGACGAATACAGACACTCATCGCTAGGGTTGGCCCCCACCCATTTAAACCCAGGGGGCAGAGGTAATAGTCAGCAGCCAGCCAACATTGACCCAGAGGTGCATTTTAGGGACCGACTTCAAGGGGAATTTGTGGAATGCTCCCCTACTCCAGCAAGGTGTACCCCTACACTGTCCCAGCCTAGCACTCTGGATTCCTTTACTGAAGATGACCAATTTTGTTCAGAGTCACCCTGCACTCTTAGTACGCACAGGAGGGACCCTAAGTTGTCTTTATCATCCACAGAATTAGATTTTGGTTTTGAGCGATCCCCTGCTCCTCCATCTGACAAACGGGACTTTAATTTGGGTTTCCAATCCTCCCCCTCTAGTCAACCTCTTACTCCAGTTGGGTTGCCCATCCTACGAGCCCCTGAGCTGGCTCAGCCAAGCGTCCGACCCAGAAGGGAAACTAGACCGCCATCCTGGTTAAAGGATTTTGTTTTTACCTAGGGGGGAAGAATGTTATGTATGTTAACTGTGTTTTCTGACAGGAGCAGAATGTATCTTTTCTCACGTATCTATTCTTATGCAAATAAGTGGATCGAAAATTGTGCACACTCTGTTAGCCAATGGGCTTGTTGTATTATTATTATTGTTACTGTTACTGTTTATAGGAGCGGAATGTATCTTTTCTCATGTATCTATTCTTATGCAAATAAGTGGATCAAAAATGTGCACACTCTGTTAGCCAATCGGCTTGTTGTATTATTGTTACTGTTACTGTTTATAGGTGTATATAAGTCAGAGTTTTGCCCCATCCAAACTGTGTTCAAACCCCACTAATAAAGAGCTGAATTTCACTACTTTACTTGTCTACTTCTTCATTCCTTGGACACTAAACTCTTTGACTATAAATAGAAGTGAGCACTGAATCCTAGCATTGAATACAACTCGCTTTCAAGCAAGGGTGACCTTATGAATGCTCTCTTGCAACTTCTAGTCACCCATTTTCTCTAAAAGCAGAGCATGTTGAAAAAAATAGAAAAATTGTATTTCTCTAATATTTTTTAGAAAATCATGTACAAAACTCATTTTCCAAGGCTTATTTTCAAAATAAATAGAGCCTCTACCAAATAGAGCAGGAAGCATTGTGCGCACACTTGGGCATCTCCTGGGCAATGGTGTGCAGCCAGCTAATCTTTCCTATCCAGAAGCATTGCATCATATACTGTACTTGCTAATGAGCAAAATGGTTCAACAATTCTTCTTAAGATCAGAAATGACAATAATTTCAATTGCTATAGAGAGCTTCTCTTCATCTAAAGAGGAACTCTTAGCTTCTATTAGCTATTAATGGAAATCTGATAGTGTTTGAATCCAAGAACTCTCAAAGGAATTGATCAGTGTTGATGGAAGGTTTCTGGGTGATGCCTAGTTGCTGGCAAGCCCAACAAACAATAAGGTAATGCCATTTTTGTAATAGTAGCTATCATAGTCCTCTCAGTAGACTATACTGTACAAGACAAAATAGAAGTCTTGATGGCACATGCCCCACAAGGAGACTTCAATTCCCAGAAGCCTAAGTTAGTACATTGGCTATTCAGTGCTTTGGGGAATTGACTTAGGCTTCTGGGAATTGAAGTTCAAAAACCAAAGGTTGGGAAAGACTCCCAACTATATGACATCACTTTCAACATTATAACAATGGCAGCCATATACTCATGTATAGTTGCAAAAGCAAAATTAGCTTATGGGCAAGATGTTAACAAATGTCTTCTTTAAAAAATGGTGTGTTTTGCTGTGTTGATTGCTTACTGGAAAGTAAATATGGGTTTAATTGGAGAATATGACTTCTGATGTATGACTCTCAGAGGCAATCCCATTTTTGGAGGCAAAATATTTTAATTGCATGGACCTATGTTCTCCTGAAAATCTAATTGGAGCTTATGTTCTTGCCATGCTCTATAGATACACAATATTTTATGATTATATTTTTTCTTCTGCTCAACCCATATAGTTAGACGGGAAATACTTTGCCTAATCTTAAACCAGTTGTACTGAGACATATTGCTGAATAAATTAAAATGCAAAGCTAAATTTTCTCTTGGTACTTTTCTAACAGTAGATTGTAATTGTGACTTGCAGTTAGAAATGAGGAAAATCTCTCACAGTCATTAAAAAAAGCTGCTAAAATAATTACAGCACTATCAAAAATTACCTAATGATCATTTCTTGGAAAGAGGGATGTAATCATAGTTAATCCCAAGACTGTTTTGACCCTTGCTTGATTGAAAACAACATCTGTTCCCCAGGTTTCCAGCTGGGTTTCTATTATACAGGGGTAGCCAATTGTAGACAGATGTGACATTTCCTCAACATATTGTGCTGACATCATTGACATTCACCTTATTAGAGCAATGGGGACCAGAGTCTTTCAGCACCTTGAAATCTGAAATGGTTTCACCACAGTAAAATGGGAAGCCTCCTTGGAGATTCCCCACCCTTATCCATAGAGCACATTTATTCCCTGACAGATGGAAGCAAAATCCAGTGTCTCTATAACAATGAATAGGTTAGCAAAAACTAGAATACATCCCCTTTTAATTTCATATACATTCAAATCTTCAAAAACTCTCCAGTTTGTGTGTGTGTGTGAGTGTGGGTATTTTGGTTTCTGTATCCATGATTCAAAAAGACAGGCAATGGCCAAATATTGTGGCACATCATCATGCTTGTGTTGCCAGCAGGAAAAAGAATGGCAAGCTTTGCACAGCAAAGGACAACCTGAATGTTGACAACACAAATGGCAGTTGTCAAAATAGAATATCCTCTTGTGGTCAATACCATTCTCACTTGTCAAAATCCATCTATGACCATTGCTTTGTGTTTGGGTGAGAAGAGGTTAATTGGTGGGGCAGGGAGGTATCAACTATTGGGATTTTCCCATGCTTGGTGTCTCTATGTTGATGGAAGTGCACACAATACTGAGAGTTAATGAAGAATGTCTCTGGAGCCCCATTTGGCAATTCCTTGCTCTACCCTTGATTGAACCAAGATACAATACAATGCAATTCAATATATCACAACATGACACAACACAATGCAAAGACAAAATGAGATGACATGACAAGGACATTCAATGACTAAAAATGCTGCTGCAGACACGATCCCTTACCCTAGGCACCAAGGGAGAAACAAATCCAGCTTACAGTTGTGCATAGTGTATTCTGATGAATACCTCAATGAGTGATTATAATGACTTGTTTATAAATATGGTATTTTTTCATATTGCACATGGAGCCTGGAAGAGACAATGGATTAACAGAAATTGTTTGTGGGAAAGTTCATAAATAATAAAGTTGTTATTGTGTTGCATGGTGTATTGACTGCAGTGGCTCAAGTGGCTAAGATGCTTACTGGGAGGCAGACAGTCAGCAGTTCGATTCCCGAGTACTGCAGGATGGAATGAGCTCCAGTCTTTGTCCCAGCTCCTGCAAACCTAGCAGTTTGAAAGCAAGCAATTGCAAGTAAATTAATAGGGACCACTTTGGTGGGAAGGTAACAGCATTCTGTGCACTCTGGTGTCTAGTCATGCCTGCCACATGTCCATGGAAACATCTGAAGAAGCAGACATCACTTGCTCTTCAGTTTTGAAACAGAGATGAGCACTGAACCCAAGAGTCGGATACGACTGGCTTTCGAACAAGGGAAACTTTACCTTAGTGTATTGATAACGGAGAGGCTTAAAAGATACATACAAATGAAGAAGTGAAAATTGTGATCACCTGCACATTTGCAGCATGATGCTGAAATTTTGTAAATTAAAAATGGAATAATAAAGTGGTTTATAATATGTTACTTCTGCTTTGGAGGAAAAAACCATCTCTTTCAGAACTCTGAAATCTTGTGATAGAATTTAATGAAGAGAATTTCAGAAGGATCCTTACAGCTACAATTGTTCTTTAGATTCTTCTTTTGCTTTCCTCACTTCAAATAAAATTGTCCATACACACAAATGACTCATGTGTTTAGATCATATCCATGCTACTTCGTTTCATTGTGTTAAGTAATTCATGTGGATAGTAGTTTTAATCATGCATTACTGGTGCCAGTTCACAAGATGGTAAATGACCTATAGTGTGCTAAATTGAAGTAATTGTCAAAACTGTTCCTTATTGCTTGAGACAGATGCAGGCATACAGCTATTCCTAACAGTTCATTGGAGACACACCAATGGTTAAAAGCTAAAGTATTCTTATTCAGGAAGACAAAATTTGCTAAGCAACTATGAGACTGATAGATGGGCATTAACTTAGCCATCTTCCTCAGATACCAAAGACCACAATATCTAGTTGACATTTACAATAGGCTTCAATGCAAATATGCAGGGCGATCCTTGACTTCTGACTAGAATTAACACCTAGTGGCCGTATTTGTGATCACAGCAAGCCTCATAAAAATCACAGTATTTTTTTTCCTCAGAAGATATCATAAGAACATAAGAACATAAGAACATAAGAACAGCCTTGCTGGAACAGGCCACAGCCCATCCAGTCCAGCATTCTGTCTCACACAGTGGCTCACCATTTCCTTCAGGGTATTCCCAAGCAGATGCCTGCTTAGGATTCCCTGGAAATGATATTGAGAGATATCCTGCCTATCTCTCCAACCTGGAGGTTGTCCTTAGGTATCCATAATTATAGCCATTGATACCCTTGTCCTCCAAGAACTTGTCTAATCCTTTCTTAAAACTGTCAAGACTGACAGCTGTCACCACTTCTTCTGGCAGGGAGTTCCATAGACCAATAATCCTCTGGGTGAAAAAGTACTTTCTCTTATTTGTTTGAGAACTAGTACCCAAAAGTTTCATGGAGTGTCCCCTAGTTCTAGTGTTATGCGATAGGGAAAACAGTTTTTCTTTATCTACTTTGTCCACACCGTGCATGATTTTATAAACTTCAATCAGGTCACCTCTTAGACGTCGTCGTTCAAGAGTGAAGAGGCCCAACCGTTGTATCATATTACAAAAACATAGTGGTCATAAATATGAAGCTCCAAAAGGAAGTTCTAGATGTTTACTTTAAGCCATTATTTCTGCTCAGATCAGTTGCAAAATATTTCCAGTTGTACTGTCTATGAGTATATGTGTGTGGTATATGGACACTGAATCAGGAACTATAACACATTTATTAAGGTGATTTTATATACAAATGACCTATTTTCCCCCAGCAGTTCATTGAAAAAAAGAAACCTCAGGAAACAAACAAACAAAAAGCAATGTTTTGTCTAAAGAGTTTAACTTAATTTTTAATTGCAAAGCTTCTCACAGGAAATAACAAATTAGCACCTCCCAAGAGCCCAAATCCTCAGTCTTTGACTTATTTAGTTCTGACATGGGTTGAAGAAACTACGTCTCTTCAGTAGTCACAGGAGAGAGAGAAAGAGTCTTAAATTAGTTGCATGTAACTAAGCACCAATGATTTTATTAGGCCTGAGTTAAGTAGGACAGTTTGGACCCAAACCAATAATAATTACAGTAAATTAGAAGTTCCACATGTACACATGCCTGGCAGAGACAATGGATTTACAGAAATTGTTTGTGGGAAAGTTAGAGTCTTGTTCAGTAAACCTTAAAAAAAACTTGGCAGGAAACAATAGCATGTGTGGAAATGGGAAGTGTTTAATTAAAATAGAGAGTCCCTTAGATGCCTTCTTCTTGGTCTTTATGGGTATACAGTACTTGATATATATTTTGGCTGTAAATGCATTTTATTACTAGAAATACCACAAATTAGATTTATCAAAAACAGTGGGGAATAGTATAGAAAACAATGGCTGTGAGATAACAATATGCCTGAATGCTTTTTAAAATGAAGAACAGTCATTTCAGAGAAAGGCAAATCAATTTTTACTTTATACTTTTATTTTAAATATACACCGTATATTTAAACTGTGTATTGAGGCATGTTTTTGTTTTTTTATGCATCTCTAGAAATTTAAAGCATGATATTGCAGGTTTTTTCTTTAATTATATAGTAGCATCTAGCTATTAACTAATAAAGATAACCCACATCTTTAGCTTCTAGACCATGTCTTATTGCTCATAAAGCATTAAGGAACTGATGAACAAAAGGTTCTGCTCAATTTATCTTTATTATTAAGCACATCAGCAAGAGAGTCAGCGGATATCATTCAATGGACTGTGTAAAATCCTTTTACATTATGCCCTCATCATTCAAAACCCTTAAAGTTTTCACAAGTCATGTCTGGAACCGGATAATATTCTAATCCCTTTCTAAGCAATTTTGTCTCTACTTTGAAGAGAAAGGGTAACTTAAGTACTTGAAATATTGTTAAGACACACATATTCAGTTACTGGCTCCAACATAATTTTGCTATCCGAATGAATATGATTAGGTATATACAAGAGTCTGATAATGCTCAAGTTCTTGTTATCATAAACCTAGCAACACATTTGTTCAATGTTTAGATTTGTTTCTAAAATAGTTAGCACAATGTTTTGAAATAAAAAACACATTCAATCAAACTAAAATACAAAATTACAATAAAGGGAAAGGAGGTACAACTAAGAGGGTTGTCTGTTCAGCATTAGGAAAACTATTCCCATTTCATTCAAGTGTAATGTTGTAATTGGGTTTTTTTTAATAATTTTTATTGAATTTTTTAAGACATACAGAAAAAAGAAAAAAGGACAATGACTAACAATACAATACACAAACAAATCCATAGTATCATCTTAACAAACGTTACTAAATGTTAGCACATAACAATATCTAAACTCATTAATTACTATATGACCACCAAATATTAAAAACCATTATTTCCAAATCCAAAATAATAAGAACTTTCTGTGCTACTACTAATCTTTGGATAAATAATAATCACCCTGTGAATATATACATTGCCCGGAGAGTTTATTTTCTGCTCATCTCCAGAAACTTCTTTGAGATGGTACTGGTCCTGAACTATCATTTGCCATACAAGAATGGGCCACAAATGGTTTCCATATATTCCAAAATCTATCCTCTTTTAAGTTATCTCTTTTCACTTTAATCTCCCATGTCAATTTATCATTCAGTGCTAAACTCCACATTTCTTTATACCACTCTCCAATCTGTATATCAATATCATTTTTCCAATTTCTAGCTATACATTGTCTACCCGTTGTCAATACAATTTCCAATAATTCTTTTTCCTCCTTGTTTAAACCCAAACCTTCCACATTCGTTAAAAGAATGGTACTTGACACCAGCTTAACACTTTTACCCAGTATTTCACCAAGCTCACCTTCTATTCTTCCCCAAAAATCCCTTATTTTTTTACAGCTCCACCACATATGTTCATATGTTCCGTCGGATTCTCTACATCTCCAGCATAACTTATCTCTTTTATTATCCATCTGGTAAAGTCTTAATGGCGTCAAGTACCATTGCCACAACATTTTGAAATTATGTTATTTAATTCTTACGGACATTGTTCTCATAATCCTTTTTTTCCATTTGTTTTTCCACTCAATCTCCCCAATTGTTATATTCAAATTTTGTCCCCACTTCCGTTTCAAATCCTCCTGTGGATCTGCACCTCTATTCAGTATGTTACAAAGCTTACTTACAAGACCTTTAATACTACTTTCCCCTTTTCTAATCTTCCTTACCAACTCCTCAAATTCTCTGTGTGTTCTATCTAACCCTACTTCTTTTTTATATTTTTTATTCCAATTGTCCACCTTCAACTTCTGAAACCAATTCAGATTTAATATCTCAAATATTTTTTTTCCACTCCACATCAGAATCACAAGTTTTTAACCAATCCTTCAATAAAAGTATCCCATTTTTATTCAATATTTCCATTTTTTCCTTATCTAACTTTATTGGGAAACACATCATGTCAGTCAATTCCACAATTGGAGAGAGATTTGGGACCATGTCCTTTTTTACCTTCTTCCATACCTCCATGAGACCTCTCATCATAGTATTATTTGACCTTTTCACCCTATCCTTTATTCCCAAAAAAATCATATTTCCAATATTTCTATATTCCTTCATCTCCAATTGCTCCCAGATTGTCTTTTCTCTTGCCAAAATCTTCACAACATTCTTAACTTGAAAAGCTCGATAATATGCTAGCAAATTTGGCATACCCAAACCCCCTTTCTTTTGAGACAGGTACCATAGCTTCTTTGGGAGCCTAGATTTTTTGCTTCCATTACAAAAGCCATTAAACATCTTTTTGAAACTCATTAATTTCTTTCTCTTTCAGATGGATCGCTATTGTATCAAATAAAAAGTTAATCTTTGGTAACAATATCATTTTACACATAGCAATCCTTCCGAACCATGACAGCTTTAACTTCTGAAGTTCTTGTATTTTGTTCTTAAATTCCATTTTCAAGCTGTCATAGTTCAATTGTTTAAGTTCTTCTAATTTGTTTGAAATAATTATCCCCAAATATTTCAGTTTGTCTTTAATTTGTATATTAAGTGTCGGCACTATCTTACCCATCTCACTTGGTTTCAAATTACATAACATCAGTTCTGATTTATCCCAATTTATCTTTAATCCAGTTATAGCTTGAAATACCTGTAAATGATCTTTAATCCTGTCCAGCTCTGGGCGCTTCACCATAAGCAATGTGTCGTCTGCATACATACTCACTTTATTACCCATAATCCCTTCTATGTTTAGATCTTCCCTTATGCTTTTAGCTAAAATCTCCATTGCCATAATAAACAGGATAGGAGATAATGGACAGCCCTGCCTAGTACCAGCCTCTAGCTTTACCACATCCGTAAACTCCTCATTTACTCTAACCCTAGCATTTCCTTTTTGATATAGTAAATCAATAACCCTATTAAATTTGTCCCCAAATCCATATTTCTTAACTATTTCCTTAATTGAAGACCACTGCAATGAATCAAAAGCCTTAAAAATATCCAATGATAATAATCCCACCTTTTCCTTTGTTTGATTAACGCTGTCTATTAAATCTAATACCCTTCTAGTCAGATCCGCCATATGTCGTCCTTTTAAAAACCCAACTTGATCAACATTTATATATTCCCCCATGAAACTATTTAAACGGTTAGCCAATATTGCTGTGAAGATCTTCGCATCTTGATTTATAAGTGAAATTGGTCTGTACGAATCCACTCTTTCCAAATTCTTACCAGGCTTTGGCAAAAGAACGATTGTAGTGTTATACCATGAAGTTGGAATTGATCCTCCATCTAGTATGTAATTATATAACTTCACCAATTTCGGGGCCACCACCTCTTTAAATTCTTTATAAAACTCTGTCGATAATCCATCATCCCCCGGGGCTTTCCCTATCTTCAGTCCACTTATTACCTCCTTAACCTCTTTATCAGTTATCCTTTCCTCCATTTTCTCCCTATGCTCTTGTTTTATTCCATTCCCTAACTGTCTCTCCAGTATCTTTTTAAGCTTCTCCGAATCTACTTCCTTTTTTGCATATAATACTTGGTAAAATTCCCTAACAATTTTACATTTGTCCTTATTCTTGTTACACCTTGAACCTTGCCTGTCAACCAATACCCCAATTTCTCTTTTTTCCCTTTTAACCTTGGCTGCTCTTGCTAATAATTTTGAATTCTTATTACTAAATTCAAAATATTCTCTATTTAGGTAAATCAAGTCTCTTTTAACTTTATCAATATCCTTACCCATTACTTCTGCCTTAAATCCTTGTAATTTCGTAAAAAAAATTTTATCTTTGTTTTTTGCATGCTCCTCCTGTAATTGTTTTATTTCTCTTTCTTTTTCTGCCTGTTCTGCTTTATATTTTTTATATTTAAAGCTTGCCAATTTTATACTTTCCCCCCTAAAAACTGACTTCATGGTATCCCATACAACGTTAAAATTAACCTCATTATTATCGTTCCACTGCCAACTTTCTTTCCAACTTTCCATAATTGCCTCTTTACTTTTCTGATCTTTAAACAAATTAGGATCGTACCTCCAATTTCTTACTCTTCGAATATTTTTTGTGCTTTCAGTTCCAAATATACTTTAGCATGGTCCGATTCCTTAATAATCCCAATTTCCGTACCTTCTATATCCCCAATTAAATTTTCCGAAAGTAAAACATAATCTATTCTTGAGTAGGTCCCATGGACGTGTGAAAAAAAGGAATATGCTCTTTCCGAGCCCTTAAACTCTCTCCACGAATCCTTCAAGCCCATAACATCCATCCAATTATCCAACACCTTCCCTTTCAAACCAATTCCACTTCTAGCTATGTTTGTGCAATCTAATCCTGACCTTATCAAATTAAAATCACCAGCCACAATAGTTTTTGCAACATTTTCCAACTCCACTATTTTCCGAATTTTTTCAAGAAACTCTGCTTGATGGTCGTTCGGGGCATAAATATTTACTAACATAATTTCCTCATCCTCTAATTTTCCTCTTAGCAACAGATATCTACCCTCTTGATCAACAATCTTTTTTGTAATTTCAAATCCCAACTTCCTAGAAATCATAATTGCCACCCCTCTTGCTTTTGAAGTACCAAACGCCATCTCATAATGTTGCATTCATCCCAAATAAAGTTTATTCGTATCTTTTGTAATTGGTTTATAAAATTGCTTCTAATTAGTTTTGCAAGTTTCGTCTTCTTTCATGGAAGTGTTCTGACCCATCCCTCTGTGGAGATGTGTGCAAGGGAAGGTGAATCTGAAGGACTCTGGTTCATTTAAATCTCAGTTCTGTATCCCCATTTGGCATAATGCATGTCAATCTAAATAGATTGTAACTGCCATGACTCCAATTTCACGGAGCAACAAAAGTACTTTGTTCAGTTCACTTACATCTCTTTCTGAAATATTACAAGAGATATTACGAGAACACCAAATAGCACTGGTGGAGGCTGCTAGAAGTGCCAGAACAAGAACCTTGCATCTTCCTTGACACCTGATGGCGTAGAAGGAAAAGTAGAGTACTGATTCTGAAGTGATATGTTTTGCTCCTAGAGATCCTAGGATCCATCTATGAAGGAGACAACTGGAACATCTCATGCTGGAACATTCGTCTCATATTGGAATCAACCTGAAAAGCATGACCCTTCTTCCAAAGACTCTCCATCAGTACCTGATGCCAAATATGTAGGTACACCTAGCAAAACAAAAGAAAAAAACAGTTAGATAGACTCACTGAAACAATATTTGCTATACAAAGCTTCCGACAGAAAATCTATCTTGGAATATTTTCCAAAGAAGTGACAATGAAAGCGCGGCGCCAAAATGGCCGCCGCGCTCTTTGCGGGCCCCCCCACCCGGACTCAGACATCCGGGTGAGTTAGGGGGTGTGGCCACCCCTCTATAAAAGGGGTGGCCACGAGGCAGCTGAGCTGCCATTTTGGAAAAGCGACGGAGAGGAGAAGTTTTCTCTGTCACTCTTCGTCTCTTTCAGAGAGCCGCGCTTGGCTGCAGAGCCTTAGCGGGATCTTGCTTATCAATCTTTGGCTTTCCAGCCATCGGGTTCTGATCCCTGGAAAGGGATCACGTTTTCGTTATGCCTCCTAAGAAGAAGGCTATGGCGACTCAGGCTCGCCCAAACAGGAGGCAGCAGTTGGGTCGGAGGACTGCGACTGCGCCCCCGCAACAGGACTCCTTACCGGAGGCACCCACCGGGACCAGTGGGATGGGGCAGCTTAGGCCATGGCCTGCGGCTCTCCAGCCTCAGACTGGCCCTACAGGGGCTTCGGCCCCCGGCCCGCAATTGCCGGCCATGGGCTTTGAGCATGGGGGAGGGCCTGGGGCGGTTGCACAGCAGGGCTTACCCCCGGCCCCTCAATGGCCGGAGTTTTGGGCATGGCCCTATTTGGGTCCTGGCTCTCAAGTCGGAGGCCTTGGACCATTGCCCAGTGGGCCGTCTGGCCCACCTGGCCCCCTTTATGCAGGGGGATCTGCAACGGTGGATGCATTACTGGCCCGCGTAGTGGCGCTAGGGGCATCCCTAGGGATCACCAATAACCCCATTGGGGGGGCTTCATTGCCATCTGGGGCCCCTTTTGCCAGCCTGCTACCATGACAGCCGCCACTCTCCAGCAGGCGGCCAGTCGGGTTGAGTTGCTCGAGGCGCGCAGGCCTGTGCCCGCCGTGGTCTCGCAGCTCCCCGTGCATCAGGAACCGCAGACAGGTAGTGGTCGGATGTGTCCTCAGAGCTCGATTTCGGTCACGAGCTCCGACGCCCGCCGTGGACCGGAACCCCCTGTGGGGGCGGCTCACGGGGGTGCACCCAGTGAGTATCAGGTTCAAGCTAATGTTCCCACATCACACTCCACTTCCGGGGATAGGTTTCAGTGGCCATGGCCTCGTAATGTCGGGGCGGGTGGGCATCAGTTCCCAGCTTACCCGGGTGCAGCTTGGTCCCATACTGGCATAACATTGGGTGGGGGGGTTTCCACCTCCGGGGCTGCACCGGGTGTCGCAGGGACGGTCCAGGCTCCTCTCCGGATACCCCGTGTTAATACTGTGCCGGTGTCGGCATTGCCAACGGCCGGGTATTCCTTGCCCCTTGGGGATCATTTGGCCCAGGCCACAAGGGAAAAGATTTGGCGGGGGGAGTATGTCGATATTTTCTCCCTATTGAACAGGGAACCCACCAAGGAGGAGAAAGAGGGGCAGGATGAGAAGGACAAAGAGCTGTCTCGCCGTCGCAAGCCACCACACACCTGGGCCAACTGGTTACCCGCATATCTCATCTATATGGTGGTGTATCTCAGGGCTCAGCCTGACCTGGCCATTCCTATAGTCCAATATTTGGGCAATATTTACAGGGCAATGGTGGATTTTCCTGGCCCATCGTGGTTGGCTTACGATGAGGAAATCAGAATGAGGGTGCCATTGCACCCGGAGATGAGATGGGATGAGCCCCCTGGCAGGGGGTTCCAGCCTGCTTGCTGTGTTGGAGTTTCTCGGCCAATGGTGTATGCAATAGAAAACAGTGCCGATACAAACATGAGTGTCCCTCTTGCGCTGGCCCCCATGCCGCCGCTGCATGTCCGCGAGCCGGTGGGTCACGGGGCAGAGGTAGAGGTGGACAGGGAGCGGGCAGACCTGCCGCTGATGGAGCTGGTCACTCAAAAGGCCCCCTTCCCGGTTAACATAGCTATGTTGGAGTGGTGGCTCTTGACTTACCCAAGGAGAGAGGATGCTAGGTACCTCCTTGAGGGTTTCCAGCGGGGCTTTCGCATCCCTTTCAAAGGGGAGCGGTGCTCCCAAGATGCCCCTAATTTACTTTCCCTGAAGGGTAGGGAGGAGGTGGCCACCCTAAGTATTGCTAAGGAGGTTAATGCAGGTAGGGTTGCTGGCCCCTTTCCTATGCCACCCTTTCCCAATCTGAAGGTTTCCCCTTTAGGGTTGGTGCCCAAAAAGACCACTGGGGAGTTTCGTTTAATTCACCATCTGTCATACCCGGCGGGCCATTCGGTCAATGATGCCATTCCTGATGACCTTTGTTCGGTCAGGTATACATCATTTGACCAGGCCCTGCGCATGGTGCGCTCTTGTGGCCCGGGTGCACTTCTGGCCAAATGTGACATTAAGTCGGCATTCCGTTTGTTGCCAGTGCACCCGGGTGACTTTAGGTTATTGGGTTTTAAATTCCAAGGAAAATTTTATGTTGATAAAGCCATGCCTTTTGGCTGCTCTATTTCCTGTTCACCATTTGAACGTTTTAGCACTTTCCTTCAGTGGGCCTTTGTTCGCAGGTCTGGGTCCCGGTCTGTAGCCCACTACCTCGATGATTTCTTGTTCGGGGGTGAATGGGGCTGGGACATGTGTACGCGTCTCCTCAATACATTTCAGACGCTAATGCAGGAACTCGGTGTCCCTTTAGCGCCCGAAAAGACCGAGGGCCCATCAACTAAGCTCACATTTCTGGGTATCGAAATTGACACGGTATCGCAGTCATCCAGGTTACCCATGGATAAGGTTACCTGGATCACTGCGTTGATTTTGGCCTTACTGGCCAAACGCAAGGTGTCACTTCATGAGCTCCAGGTTCTCCATGGTCACCTTAACTTCGCCTGCAGGGTGGTCGCGCCTGGCAGAGCTTTTGCTCGACGCTTATGCGACGCCATGACTGGCCTATCCAGGCGCTATCATAGGTCCGACTGAACAAGGGCATGAGGGCTGACATGTTGGTTTGGCTTAAGTTCCTGAGGGACTTCAACGGGGTGTCATTTTGGAGATCTGACCTTTTGGTTTCCCCTAGGTTCCAGGTTCAGTCGGATGCCTCAGGGTCCGTGGGATATGGGATTTACTTTGAGGGGAGGTGGGCCTATGGCCGATGGCCTCCAGCATGGAGGGGCACGGATCATCTACACGATCTTACATTCCTTGAGTTCTTCCCGATACTGGGAGCTTTGATGCTATGGGGCGAGGAGTGGGCCAATTCAGTGGTTCATTTCTGGTGTGACAATGCTGTGGTAGTGCACATTGTCAATTCCCAGACATCTAAATCACCCAAGGTCATGGAGTTAGTTCGCCAGTTTGTGTTGCGCAGCCTACGCCTCAATGTGCTCTTCAGGGCCAGACATGTACCAGGTATTAATAACGATATTGCTGATGCTTTATCCCGCCTGCAGATCCCCCGGTTCCGCGCCTTGGCTCCGGACGCAGAGGAATTCCCCTCGCCGCTCCCGGACGAGATTTGGACGTTTGGCAAGGAGAGGTGAACCGGGCGATCGGCATGTCGCTGGCGCCCGCACGCGTAAGGCGTATCACCATGCATTCAGTCAATTTAAAAAATTTTGTGCGCAACTCCGGTTGCCCGAGGTGTGGCCCATTCCAGTTACACACATTCTCCAATTTATGGTCTACCTACACAGTCAGGGCCTAGCTCCCCGCACCATAGCATCCAGGCTGTCAGCACTGGCATTCATGGCAAAAGTGAGGGGCTCTGCTGACAACACGAATGATTTCCAGATACGACATGTTTTGGAGGGGTGGACACGGGAATGTGGACGCCGCCCGGACAATCGCCACCCTATTTCTCCAGGGGTTCTTACCCACCTTGCACGAGGCTGGCATGACCTGTGTTTTGACAGGTATGAGGCAGCTCTGTTTCATGCGGCTACCACGGTGGCCTTTTTTGGAGCGCTCCGCATCAGTGAGCTGGTGCTACTGTCTAAGGCGGATGCGGCTCGTAGGGCACTGGAACTCGAAGATGTCTATGTCTCCAATGAGTGGGCTCAGTTGAGGATACGTTCCTCAAAGGTTGATCAGCACGGTGTAGGCAGTGGTGTTAGACTGCTACGATGTTCCATTGCAGACATCTGTCCGGTTGGTGCCCTACAAGAGTTCCTTGCAATGCGTGGTACGCACCCTGGCCCGTTTTTCTGCCACCAAGATGGGTCTCCCCTTACTAAATTTCAATTTTGGAAGGTGACCGGTAAGGCACTGTCCAGTGTTGGCCTCCCCAGGGCTCGTTACGGCACCCATTCTTTTAGAATAGGAGCTGCTTCTACTGCGGCTGCATTTGGGTACTCTGGGGCTGATATACGCCATATGGGGAGGTGGGGATCGAAGTGTTTTGAATTATATGTTCGCCCTCTTCAAGTATGAGTACCAGATAAGTCACTGTCCTGTCTCTTTTTTATCTTACAGACCCTGTGTGTCCCCACACACCGGTGGCAGTATGGCTGGTGGGCCACAGCTATGTGCACTGGGCAGCGCAGTACGCTGCGGTGACAGAGTGGGGACCCCAGCTTGGACTACGTGCATCCGCATGTATCAGGTGGTATGGTAAGTGCGGAATGTTATGGCGGGAACTGTTGCCATTCCTTTTCTCCATCAGGGATGCTGAACCGCCTGATGTCCTGGTGCTGCACCTCGGGGACAATGACTTGGGCCAGGTCACTGGCCTTTCTTTAAAACATACGATCTGCAGTGACCTAGCTTATTTGCATTATGTGTGGCCTGCCACAACGCTGCTATGGTCGGACATCATACCGCGTCACGCTTACAGGGGGGTATCAACCTCCAGGCCCTTGACCGCGCTCATCGCTCGGTGAACAGGGCAGTGGCCCGGTTCTTTGCTGACAAGGGTTTGGGGCGGATCATCCGACACCCCACCATTAGTCTCCAAAATTATGATCTTTACACAGGGGATGGGGTCCATCTGTCGCCCAGAGGTATGAACCTCTTTTTGGAAGATTTGCAAGCAGGCCTGTTGACCGAGGGGGGGGGGGGCGGTGAGTCTTTATTAAGCCTCCCCGTGTGGCGGGTAGCACTGGTAAGGTAAATATTTACGACCCACAGGTATCCGGCAGGTTCGCAATTGACTGGCCAACACTAGATAGGTACAAGTTTGTTAACGTTGACCGGTCAACGACGAACCAGGCAATGGGGTGATGGCAGGAGCTCTTCAGCATGCATCACCCCGTGATTTTACGGATACACGTCAGAGGGTGGGGTCAGTAGATAGTTTATTGACTACGGTCAACAATTTGTTTGTTGTAAACAAACAAATTGATACAAATGGATACATTGTAGCCAATCGCCATTGGCAATTTTGGGAGGAACCTTACCAGTGTTACTGCGGCCTGCTTGCCTTAAGAATTATAATTGGCTGAGTACCAACTGAAATTTATAATTCGGACTAGGGCATGAATCAATAAATGTGGCCCAATGCCGTTACCCACATATACCGGTGTCTGAGTCTTTTTTGGGGGGTGCGC